>CM077159.1:152023732-152380960 GCA_039583875.1 Platanthera guangdongensis | reverse complement strand
GTTGGTTTCGGTTTGATCGATTTTTACAACTTGAAAACCGACCCGAACCGATATTGTTTCGGTTTTCAAAAGCTCTAAACCGAACCGACACCGAACCGGACGGCTCGGTTTCAAAATCGGTGCGGTTCGGTCGGTTTAATCAGTTTTGTCGGTTTTCGGTTTCCGCTCCTCACCCCTAGCTGCACCCCGCTTCATTACCGGTTGCACCTCCTCAAAACAGAGCTCGCCGTCGTCACCGATTATCAGAGCAACAGCCTGCCACTGCAATGGCGGAAATTTCCTAGTTCGAACCTCCGGTGCCCCCAGTTAGAGATCAGTCATGCCTCAAATAGGCAGAGATCTACCTATGTCAACGCTGCCTTTCAGTTCCATCGATTCCCTCTCCTCCCCCCAAGGAGGGTCATGACGCGCAGACGCGGATGAGCTGCGGTGACTGTGAGCAAAAACAACTGCCCAACTCTAGATCTTAAGGAACTTAAAACAGAGATATTTCATGAGATTTGAAGCAGATGGAAATAGAATAAGGAGGAACAGAAGAGGGGAGAAAAAAAGAAAAAATGACCGTGGATTTCTCCCCTTTACCATCCTCTGTTCTGCGAAGAAGATGAATTTTAAGGTAGAAGAGACTAAGGAACTCGCTTGACTGAAGCACATGAGCAATGGGAAGAGGGAGATGAGGAATGGGCGGAAGCACTCTCATCTCTCATGGCCAACGAGGTGAAGAAATAACTGGAGCTCTCGGCCGCCGCCAAAGACATTTACCTCGGCGTGATGAGGAAGTCTGCCGTGGAATGGGTGGTGAGGACCAGTGGCTCGCTGCGGTGACATGCTGATGAGTCCCGTTTATATATGGTTTTGCGGATTCATCTGGGCTGTTTTTCCTGTCTTTGCACTTCACTTTTCAATTATTTTCATTGATATTTCATTACTGCTGTGTTTCACGTTTAGTGCACCTTTCTAGCCCGAGGGTGCGCAATTGCGCATTCGTTTGCTGTGGGTATGCACTTGGTGCTCCCCGGGGCTCGTTCCAGTATTTTTATTGCTTTTTGTTGATTGTTGGAGGGTCCTCCATTGCTAGTATTTTTGTGTGCATGTGGTCAGTTTTCCCTTCTTCAGAATGCTGATTTGAGGAAACCGCACGACCGTGCGTTTTATTGGCGCACGGTTAGTTTCCGTCGTGCGTTTTCCTGCAGATTATTTTGGAAGATTGACCGGCCTGTGCGATTTCTTCACGCACGGTTTCATCGGAACCGTGTGCGAAGGAAACGCACGGTTTTCCTGTAGCCGTTTGGGTTTTCTCTGTTCTGTGGCTGGTCGTGCGTCTTCTTCACGCACGGGCGGAAGCGCCTGTGCGCGCGTAAACACACGATTTCTCCCGGTTGCCTGTGTTTTCTGCTTGCTGTCGCTACCCGTGCGAATTACTTCACGCACGGGCGGAATCGCCCGTGCGCGAGTAAAATCGCACAGGTCAACGCTTCTTCTTCCTCAGGCGCGCCCTGGTTATTAATATCGCACGGTTCATGCACGGTCGTGCGCCAGACCGTGCGTGACCAATTTTTCTGACTTTTAATATTTAAGCCGCAGATCTCTCCTGGACTTGGACACCGCGTTTTCCCCCGGCCATTTTCGCCCATTGGAGCGGGAACTCGCCCCTCTAGCCGTCGTTTTCTCTCTCCTCCTTAGAGGGTTGTTCCGGCCACCCTTTCTCCTCCAAAGAGGTTGCAAAAGATTTGTCTCCGGCCACCACCGTCATTGCCGACCTCCAAGTTGTTGTTCGAGTTCTTTGTTGCTGAACTTGTGAAGCATTTTGCTCCGATCTGCATCAACAACTACAACACGAAGAAGCCGGTTGTGAAGAAGGAAGTGACAGCCCTTCGGGATACCGGATTCCTTCCAAAGACCGAGCTAGGACGAGGCTCGACAACCCTCGCTTCCGGCCGCAAACCTTTGAGAGTCTTCGAGTGCTTGGTTGTATTTCTTTCCCCCTTTTTCTTGGATTTATGTTAAACTGAACTTGTGCTAGTTAGCTTGAGATTTATTAACTATGTTTTCTTCAAGGTCTTGTTACGGTTTTGTGCGGTGATTCTTTGTTCCTTATATATGTTGATGAGTTTTCTCCTTGTTAGAGAAAGTCATTTTTGAGCCGTTCTAGCGACTGCTAGAAGCGCGCGTTGCGAAGAGGTGTTTACGACCCTCATTAGTTCGTTCGTCTCCGCTATTACTCCTTGGAGTAATTCACCATGGCGACGCGGTGACGGCGACCCGCACTAGTTTGTTGTTGCTTAGTGTAGGAAAACCGAAATCAAAACTCTTGATTTTATTTAGCACTTTCATTCATTTCTCTGAAAGCGAAATCTATGTTCCCTACTTGCACTCCGTGTGAGATCGATACTTGGGGAAGCTACTCCTCCATTTTATTACTTGGCCGTGAACGGTAATCTTACCGCCAGCGCATCAAGTTTTTGACGCCGTTGTCGGGGAGTGCAACTGTTATGTGGATTTCGTTTCTTTTGGGAAAAGTTTGTGAGTGTTTTGGTGTTTTTAGTGTTTTCTTTCTGTGATTGTTTATGACAGATCTGAACCTTGGTGGAAGGCGCGAAGATTTGGCTGCTGATCCCAAGACTGCACGAGTAAGGAGAGCTCGCTTGCGTGCTACTGCAGCCGAGGGAAGGATGGATGACTTGGGCCATTTGGGAAATGGTCAAGGGGAACGAATTGTTGAGAACCAGGATGTGGCCCAGCCTCGCATTAGGACAATGCGGGATTTCACTACTCCTACTGTGGGGAGTGTTTATCCAGGGTTCGGGCCAGCCATAGTCAATAATCATTTTGAGATCAAGTCTGCTATTTTGAATATGATTAGGAACAATACTCAGTACTCGGGTCTGCCGAGCGAGGATCCTCAGCTACATTTGGCTGAATTTTCTGAGATTTGTGGTACTTTCCGCTATGCGGGCATTGCAGATGAAGTTGTGAAACTAAAGTTGTTTCCTTTTTCATTGAGGGATAGGGCCAAGACGTGGCTGCATATGATTGCACCTGGCACCGCTACCACCTGGGAAGTTTTATCTTCCATGTTTTTGGCTAAATTTCATCTTGTTGATAAAATTGTTAATGCTCGCAGGGAAATAGCCACGTTCAGACAGCTGGATCAAGAAACTCTTTCCGAGGCATGAGAGAGATTTGCCGACCTGAAGCGTCGTTGTCCTCAACACGGCTGTGAGCCTTGGAATTTGGTGGAGATATTCTATTTCGCCATTTAGCCAAATTTCAGGGCAATGATCGATGCGGCGGCGGGTGGCACGATCATGAACTTATCTCCTGAGGAAGCATTGAGACTCCTTAAAGACACGGCCTCCTACAACACGTACTGGATAGCGGGCAGGAATGCTCCTAGAGGGGCAAGAAATTTGTTTGATGCTAATGCGGCGGGGTTGCACGCCGAATCGAGCCATCCTGCTTTGGATGGGAAGATGATGTTGACCCGATCTATCACACTGCCTGCCCCTGTGATGAGCATATCGTGTCAGGGTTGTGGTAACTCTGGCCACCACGCTTATGAGTGCCCTGCAGGTGAACTGTTTGCTGAACAGGCAGGTATGACTTGTGAAGAAAATGTTAATTTTATAAATAATCAAAATCGTGTTGTTCCTTACAATAATACTTATAACCCTAACGCGAGAAACCATCCCAATTTCTCATGGAACCAAAACGCGCCCGGTCAAAGATGGCAGGGGGGCCAACATCAATTCGATGCTCAGGCTTCTGGTAGCCAGCCGCGACCGTCTCAGTCGGGTTATAATCAGAATTTGCAAGGGTCGCGAAAGAGCGCGTTAGAGGAGATGATGGAAAAGTTTGTTGAAATGGCCCAGTCAAATATGGCTACGCAAACTGCATCCATGAGGAATTTGGAAACGCAGTTGGGACAATTGGCCCACGTTTTTTCTGAGTGCACCCGAGGCACACTTCCTAGCGACGCGGAGAAGAATCCCCGTGAGCAGGGTAAGAGTGTTGAGGATGTGGGGGAATGTAATGGCCGAGAAACGACTGTTAAGTGTGAGATAAATGTCGTAGAGACTAGCGCTTTGTGATTCCGGTTCATCTTGCAACATTCTTGCTTTGCAAGATGTTGAAAAGATGAATTTGAATATCGATTCTGATGGGAGGAAATCTTTAATACTTGCTAATGGATCTGTGGTTGAGACCAATGGAGAGGTGAAGGGTGTAGAAGTGGTCTTGAATGGCGCGGCTGTCTGCACAGACTTTCAGGTGCTTGGACCCAGGGATAACACGTCAAAACCCATCCTTGGGGACCCCTTTATTAAAGCCAGTGAGGCGACGTTGCATTTTGATGCTAGTGGCGTCACTGTTGCGCCCAAAGTTATTGCATCTTTACCACCTTCGCCTCCTCAATTGATGGTTATTGACCTCATAGAACCAGTGAACTTAACTATCTTGTCTTCTACTGATGTTTCTAGTGGTGCTAAGACAGATTTTCAATCGATGGGACGAGAACAGGTGGAGGAAGATGTTGAAATGCCAATAATAACTAAAGGGAAAGGCATGACATAGGTACTTGATGGGATGCATGATGCTGCTACGAAGATGGATGTGCTGTGCACGCCGGGTGTGGGCGTGCAGAATTTAGATTAAAAAACTGCAAGTTGTTTAGCTAAAGTCTGTAAAACTATGAAACATGTATCGTGGGCTGATCTTTCACCCTTAGCAGGTGAAGAAAGGATGCCCCCAGATTTGGATGTTAATCTAGTGTTGGGTACATTGGTCAAATGTACCCGATTTGAAGAAGCCTCACCTAACTCAATGATATACATCATAATGTATTTGATGTATGTTGAGTTTACTTGTGCAGGTTAAGTAATCACTGGACTGAAGCAAAAAGTTTCTAAGTCCATGTGTCGACACCTAGAGGGAAAATATCGACACTCAAGAAAGCTTGTGTCGACACCCAGACAAGCAGTGTCGACACTTGGAGTCATTGTGCCGACACCTGGGATGCAGAGTCGACACCAGGCAGAAAGTGTCGACACTCGGAGCTGTGTCGACACTCAGTGAAGAAAAGTGCAGACAGAAAGTGTCGACACAAGGAGCTGTGTCGACACCCAGTGAAGCTGTGTCTACACCAGAAAGTGTCGACACTTGGAGCTGTGTCGACACTCAGCAAAAGTCTGCAGAGACTAAGTACATGTGTCGACACTCAACACAATGTGTCGACACTCAACAGAAGAGTCAGCATTTGAAGTAAGTGTCGACACCCAACACAATGTGTCGACACTCAACAGAAGAGTCAGCATTTGAAGTATGTGTCGACACCCAGAACAATGTGTCGACACACAGCTGAAGACTCAACACTTGAAGAAAGTGTCGACACAAGGAGCTGTGTCGACACTTAGCAAAGAAAGAATTATTTCCAAATATTCTAAGTACAAGTGTCGACACTAAAGAATGTGTCGACACTCAGCTGAAGTCTCAACAAGAGAATCAGTGTCGACACAAGGAGCTGTGTCGACACTCAGCAATAAATCAACATAGAAGACTATGTGTCGACACCAAGAAGCAGTGTCGACACTTAACAGATACAACACAGAAGTTGTGTCGACACAAAGGAGATGTGTCGACACTTAGAAGAATTCAGCAAAAGCTAGAAGAACAAGTACTTGTGTCGACACTCAATTTCAGTGTCGACACATGCAGAAGAATCTGTGTCAGACATACAAGGAAATGTGTCGACACCTTGTAGACTTGTGTCGACACTTACACAACATGTGTCGACACTTGAACTATAAGTGTCGACACTTAAAGACAGAAAGTCTCACACTTACAGACAGTTAGAGATTTTCAAGAAATGACTGGATGACTTGACAGCTGCCGTTCCAGCCGGTCTACAGCACCTGTCAGAGATATCAGAAGTCAGTTATGACCGGACCAGCCGTTACCATGAAGAAGGCCTATAAATAGGCACCTACAGTTTACAGAAACTGGGTTGAAGATCACTAGATCAGATTGTTGTTCAAAATTTAGTTGTTGAAAACAAATTATTAAGTGGTACCAAGAGTATCAACACAAGAAGATCTTGCAGTCCAAGTGCAGATCTAAGAAGTTGGAGAGAGAGGGCTCCTTCCAAGAAATCAGCCTCTGGAACTAGGCTGAGAAGAAGGATTCAGATTCAATTCTGGATCTTAAGTGGCAGAGGTCAAGGAACAACTGCAGGAGGATTCAGTCTTATTCAGTTCTACTCAAGAAGCTTTGAAGAAAGCTAAGTCAGGTGAATCCAGCTGAGTTCTTCCAAACTCATCAAGAAACTCTCAACTCCCCTCTTTATTTCTGAGTTGTAGAGTTATTATTTGTAATACATTTTAACTTGTAGGGATCCTTTGGATCTGAGTGATTTGTAAGCCTATATTTATAAAGGCTGAGGGTAGGGCTTGATAGCCTGAGTGTAGGAGATAGAGATCTCTGAGTGTAGGCCTTGTTGGCTGAGTGTAGGCCTTGGTTGGCTGAGTGTAGGCCTTGATGGCTGAGTGTAGGCTTTGGGATAAAGCTGAGTTGTAAGGCTTTGGGCCTGAGGTGTAGGAACCAATTTGGGTTCTGAGACAGTGGAGGAGTTTGGCCGAATCTAGTACACTGCTAGATAGGCGAAGGGGGAAAGTGGATGTACCCATATCTTGGGGAACCACTATAAACCACTGTGTTGTGCTGTGATTGTGCTGTGTATGCTGTGAATGTTTGTGATTGCTGTGCAAAAGTTAGAAATCTGTGATATAACTGTTTGCTGCCAGTAAAGTTAGAAAGGATTAGGTCACCTATTCACCCCCCCCCCTCTAGGTGTTTAGGTACCATATCTTTCAAGTGGTATCAGAGCCAGGTTCCTCAAAACAAGGACTAACAGTCTGAGGAGATCCTATTTGGCAGATTCAGTGTAAGGCAACACAGATTCAAGAAATTCAAGAAAATCAAGAAACATGGGTTCTTCTGAGAATCACAAGGAATTGGGTTCCATGAAATTACCATATGCAGAAAAGAGATCTTTGGGATCTGGAAAGAAAGGGTAAGGCTATTTATGGAGGCCTCAGACCCTAGAATCTACATCACAGTAAAGGAAGGGCCTTATGTGCCTATGAAGATTTCAGTTCTAGATGCAAATCAGAGAACTCCAAAGGATTTCTCTGAGATGACTAAGGATGAAATTGTCCTGGCCACCATGGACAAGAGGGCACAAAACATAATAGTGAGTGCCATTGATGATGCAACTTTTCAGAACCTTATACACTGCAAGACAGCCAAAGAGATGTGGGACACTCTTATAGTGTATATGGAAGGATCTGAAGAAGTTAGGCAAGATAGAAAGTCCTTGCTAAATCAGGAGTATGAAAGCTTTAGGCAAGGAAAGGTGATACATCACTGAGTGCTATAAGAAATTTTACAGAATAGTTAATGAACTCATGTCTTATGGAAGAGAGTTCAGTAACTATGAACTAAATGACAAGTTCTTAAGGTCCCTAACCAAAGATTGGGACACCAAGATCTGTGCCATAAGAGAAATGGCTAAGTTGGGGGAAATTCCTCCCCCTACACTGTTTGGCAAGTTATTGTCATATGAGATGCAGTTGACAGTAAGAAAAGAGGAGGAGAAATCAACAAGGACTGAGCATAAGGAAAGAACTGTTGCTTTCAAAACAGAAGTTCCCAGAAAGTGCAGGACAAGTCTTCAACTCCACCTCCAGAGGTAGTTGAATCAGAGTCTGATGAGTCTGTCAGCACAAAGTCTAAGAGCAGTGAAAGTGATGAAGACTTTGCTGCTTTCACTAGACACTTTCAGAAGTTTTTGAAAAAGAAACAGTGGAGGTCAAGGCTTCTACATCACAAGGAAAGGAAGACTCTTATCAGAAAAAGAGGTCTTCAAAGAATGACAAGAAAGGACAAAATCAAGCAAGGCAACTGGTTCAAAGATTGTTTGCTATTGCTGCAATAGACAGGGCCATGTTATTGCAGATGTCCAGAGAAGAGAAAGGAATCTGTGACAGAAAAAGACTCACTTCAAAGGAAAGAAAGAAAAGTCTTTTGTTGCTAAGAAGGAGAAGACTCTATCAGATATCTCTTCTTCAGAAACTGAGTCTGAGGCTGAAGCCTACATAGGGCTGTTTGCTGAAGAAGAGAGGAAGAATTCATGCAGATCTTGGAGTCAATTTATGAACAAGAAGACAGTCATTGCCAAGGGCTAATGACTTTGACAGAGAGTGCCAAAATCCTGGAGCAGCAGGACCCAGTCAGGTACTAAGTTCAAGTTTAAATTCAGGTTCTTGTTCTAGTTCAGAATCAGATTCTTCTTCATCAAGTGATGAGAATATATCTGAGTCTGAGGAAGATATTCATCAGCTTATAGATGAATATAGGTACTGTTGCAAGCCTACAAGAAAAGCAAGACCCTAGCCAAAAGTCAGGCAAAGGAAATTGCTGATCTTAAAGCTACTGCAACAGATTTTGAGAAGCAATTTGATCAAAAACTGAATGAGAGTAGCCAGGCTGAAACACATTACTGTGATTCAGATGGGAACTATCACCTATAAGAATGATCAAATTAAGAGACTGGAGATCAATCTTCAGAAAGAGAGAGAGCTTGTTGCTAGGTTTTCAAACCTAAATCAGTGCTACCTTTAATTGATGAATTTGTTCATCATAAAGGCAAGGCTGGACTGGGTTTTGTTAGACCTGCAGGGACTGAGCAGTCCCAGTATAAGTCCAAGGGCAAAGCCCCAACATTCAACAAGCCTGCTGTAGTCAAGACAGCCAAGGCAGTACCTAAGCAAAGGTACAATAAGTTTTGAATGTTGGTGCTGTGGCAAAGTTGGCCATTTTGCAGTGGACTGTTGGCACAATGTGAGTGCCAAAGTGAGTTCCAAACTACCTGTTGGAATGCCAGTAGTAGGTTTGTCAAATTGCAAACTAACAATCACCAAGGACCCAAGAATACTTTGGTTCTAAGGTTCATTAATTTGTTTTGCAGGTGAGTCCAAGTGGCCATACCCCAACATGGTACTTGGATAGTGGATGTTCCAGACATATGACTGGAACAAGGGATTACTAAAGGACTACATTCCAGTAAAAATGGTCCTAAAGTACCTTTGGTGGTTTGAAAAAGGAATCATCAAAGGGTTTGGTAACATTTCTACAAACTTAGTTACCATTACTCAAGTGGCTTATGTTAAAGAGTTAAAACACAACCTAATAAGTATAAGTCAATTAAGTGATGTAGGGTATGACATCTCATTTGTTAAAAAGTTTGTCATATCAAGAGGTCAAGTGATCAAGAGATCATTTTGACAGGTTATAGGAAGAGGAATGTCTACTGCCTAGACATTATGATTGAGAACAATGGTTCTCCAGTTTGTCTTGTAGCTGATGAGACAGTCTCTCATTGTGTCAAATGGCACAAGAGGCTAGCCCATCTTAACTACAAGACTATTAGCAAACTCTTTAGCAAAGAGTTAGTGAGGAATGGTCCTCAAGTTAAGTGTGTATCAAAGATGGTATTTGCTCAGCTTGTCAAAAGGGCAAGCAGACTAAATCCACCTTTAAAAGCATAGAAAACAAAGATGCTGTGAGGTGTTTGTACCTCTTGCATTGGATCTCTTTGGTCCAATGCCAGTTCACAGCTTAGGTAGGAAGGTCTATACCCTTGTAGTTGTAGATGACTACTCAAGGTTTTCCTGGGTGTTCTTCTTAAGACAGAAATCTGAAACACCTAGTGTCTTCTACAGCTTTGTCAAGCAAATTCAGAATGAACTAAATAGTACTGTGGTCAAGATTAGAAGTGACCATGGTACTGATTTCAGTCTGATAGCATGACAAAACTGTGTGAAGACTTTGGGATATTTCAAGAATTCTCTTCACCTAGAACACCTCAGCAAAATGGCATTGCTGAGAGGAAGAATAGAACCTTGATAGAGGCTGGTAGGACCCTACTAAGTGATACATCACTGCCAGAGTATTTCTGGGCTGAAGCAGTTAACACTGCATGCCATGTTATAAATAGGGCTACCATCACTAAGGGCTAAACAAGACCCCCTATGAAGTTGTGAAAGGCAGGAAACCAAACCTATCCTACTTCAGGATCTTTGGTTGCAAATGCTTCATACTTAACAATGGAAGTCTTACTTAACTAAGTTTGCTGCCAAGTCCCAAGAGGGAATTTTTGTTGGGTACAGCAATAATAGTAAGGCTTATAGAGTCTACAACTTGACTACACAAGTTGTAGAAGAATCTGTGCATGTAGTTTTTGATGAGACTAAACTTATTAATAATGAGTTGTCTAGCAGTGTATGCAGCCCACACAGGTTTACAAAGAAAATGGACAAGCTTACTATAGAAGAAGTGCCTGCTGCAAGACAGCAAGGAGAAGAGAGTAGCTGTTGTCCAGGGGAGAACTACATGTGCCATTGCTGAAGAAATACAAGGAGTACAGCATGATGCAGATGCTGAAGTGGTTCAACCAGAAGTAAGATTGCCTCCAGCCACAGGCATCTAAGAGATCATCCAGTAGAGCTGATTATTGGAGATCCAAGACAAGGAGACAAACAAGGAGTAGAAATATGAATGCAGCAATCTATTCCAGCTTTCTGTCACAAGTTGAACCTAAGAATTTGAAGAAGCAATACAAGATCCACAATGGACTGAAGCAATGCAAGAAGAGCTTATCAGTTCAAGAGGTGCAAGGTTTGAGAACTTGTTCCTAAACCTAAAGACCACAATGTAATAGGAGTTAAGTGGATCTACAGGAATAAGATGGATGAACAAGGGTCATCATTAAGAATAAAGCTAGACTGGTTGCTAAAGGATATAGGCAAGAAAAAGGTATTGATTTTGATCAAACCTTTGCTCCAGTAGCCAGACTGGAAGCCATAAGGATGTTCTTGGCCTATGCAACCTATCAAGGATTCAAGGTATACCAAATGGATGTCAAGTCAGCATTCCTAAATGGTAATTTGAAAAGAAGAAGTCTATGTGGAGCAGCCTTCAGGTTTTGTTGATCCAACTCTACCTCATTATGTCTATAGACTTAGGAAAGCTTTATATGGGTTAAAGCAAGCCCCTAGGGCTTGGTATGAAACCCTATCTAGTTTTCCTCATTGAGAACAAGTTCTCAAGGGGAAAATAGATAAGACTCTATTCCTTAGGGAATCTAGAGGCAAAGTCATACTAGTCCAAATATATGTAGATGACATTATATTTGGGTCTACTGAAAGCAGCCTTTGCAAAAAGTTTGCAAACTTATGCAAGGTCAGTTTGAGATGAGTAGTATGGGAGAGCTGAAGTTTTTCTTGGGTCTCCAAGTTAAACAGACTGAGAGTGGTTTGTCCATTGTCAGTCAAGTTCACCCTAGAACTCATAAGGAAGTATGGTATGGATTCATCCAGTACCATGAAGACTCCTATGGGGTCAAGTATGTCTCTTAGCAAGGATGATGCAGGGAAACCTGTAGATGAAACCTTGTATAGAGGGATAGTTGGCTCCCTATTATACTTGACTGCTAGTAGACCAGACATCATGTATGCTACATGTGTTTGTGCAAGGTATCAAGCCTGCCCTAAAGAGTCTCATTTGACTGCAGTCAAAAGAATATTGAGATATCTAAAGGGCACTCCCTATCTAGGCCTCTGGTACCCTAGGAATGGAGATTTTGATCTAACAGGTTATTCAGATGCAGACTTTGCAGGATGCAAAGAGGATAGAAAGAGCACTACTGGAACCTATCAATTCCTAGGTGGGAGACTAATTTCATGGAGTAGCAAGAAGCAAACCAGTGTGGCTATCTCCACAGCCGAGTCAGAGTATGTGGCTGTAGGAAGTTGCTGTGCTCAACTTCTGTGGATTCAACATCAGCTAGAGGACTATGGATTTCAGGTAAGTAGAACTCCACTTTTCTGTGATTCTACAAGTGCTATTTCAATAGCTAATAACCCTGTATCCCATAGTAGGACAAAACATATTGAGATTAAATATCATTTTCTTAGGGAGCATGTAGAAAGAGAAGATATTTTATTAGAATATGTTAAAAGATGAACAAGTAGCTGATATGTTTACTAAGCCACTAGAAGAAGCTAAGTTCAATAGATTCAAAATTGAACTAGGAATGATAAACTTAGAGTAAGTTTACAGATTTGAAAATGACTAAGTAAAAAGGTGTCGACATATAGACAAGTCTATGTCGACACAGAATAGTGGTGTCGACACTTCAGGAAAAAGGTGTCGACACATCTAGGAATGTGGTGTCGACACTTCAAAATGTTAGTGTCGACACATGTCAAGTAGGTGTTGACACATCCATATGGTGTCGACACTTAAGTTTTACTCAGAATTTTTCTAAGTAAAGTCTCGACAATGTGTCGAGTTATGTTGTGTCGACACATAACCAAGTGTCGACACATAAAATCTGTTGACTAAACTTGTGTCGACACATATGTGTCGAGACATTATAAGTCAGTGTCGACACTTGTTGCCAGTGTCGACACATTTTAAGTTAGCTGTCCGCCTGTTCATCTTCAAAATCAGAAAGGTATAAATAGGTTCTGTCTTTGTTTGTCGACACGCTTTCAAAGTTTCGAGACCAAACTACTGTGTCGACACCTCTCTTTTCTAAAGACAAAATTCTCCAAACCCTAATGGCTTCTAAGCTTGAGGAGAACGTTAACGAGCTATGAGCTAGTGCGCGTCGCGTTCGACGAAACAGA
Organism: Platanthera guangdongensis; assembly: GCA_039583875.1. NCBI lineage: Eukaryota > Viridiplantae > Streptophyta > Magnoliopsida > Asparagales > Orchidaceae > Platanthera > Platanthera guangdongensis. The sequence goes on along the minus strand of CM077159.1, from coordinate 152,368,214 downwards.
TCAGAAATCAGGCTGTAGTAACCCTAGTCACCGATTCTGGACTAGAATATCTTTGTCTGAACCTACAAGGATTTGGAAGAAGGAAGTGCTTGAATTCCTTAATGGAGCTGCAGTAGATGAATCTGGATTCAGAATCAAATCCAGAGTTCATGGGACTAAGGTCAAGTTTCACCAAAGAATATGAGGAAGGTACTCCAGCTACCCAAAATTCAAGATGAAGAAGAGGTACTGCTTCAAAGACCAGGGAAGCTTTACCTGGTGTGGTCTTGATCCTAAGATGAAGATAGGATCTATTCAACAGAAAGCATGAATACCAAGGGAAGTTCATGTCTGAGATTGTAGGAAAGTCTTACTCAGCAAGACTGGAGGGCATGACAGAGTGTCTGCCTACATGTTTGAAATCATGACAAAATATCTTCACTATTAAAACAGATTGGTCAAGATGTGTTTGACAAGATCAAGGAGAGAGTCTGAAGAAGCCCAACCTGGGCAGAATACTTAGTCTCTACCTAGCTGGTACCATACCAGAGGTAATGAATACAGCTGCAGGAAGTAAGATCAACCACATAAGAAGATGGATCAAAGGATATTTTCAAGATGGAACAGGGTGTTGTCAAGGACATGCCAACCCCTGAGAAGACAATTACTGAGAAGGAGATTCCTCCTAAGAAAAGAGAAAAACTGCTCCTTGACAAGAGTCCTCCAGCAGTTCAGGGAGTGAAGAACATGTTGTTTTCACTCCTGATGACCGAGAGGAAGTGGCTGCAGAGAAGACCCCTGCTGCTCAAGAGACTACTGAGATCCAGGGGGAGCTGCCTCCAGCTAGCCCCATCCACAGGGATCAAAGCCAGGGGAGCTCCAGTTGTAGAGAACCTCTACACTGGACAGTGAGCAAGCCACCACCATCATCCAAGAGGTACTCACTGACCTAAAAACTTTAGACTATATTATAGAAGATGCTGATTTGTCTGATGTCTTCAGCAAACTCAGCTGAATACTCGAAAACCAGATGTTGTTAGAGAAGACACATCTGCTGTACAAGAGTAATTCCTGATCCTGTGGTTGAAGAACCAAGAACATCTCCAGCTTCTTCACCACCAGAATACACCATGGAGGATTTATTTCTAAATCTAGATCAAGAAGATTTTGATATGGACAAGGATGCTGCTGCTGAAGATAAGAGTGTTGCTGCTGAGGGGGAGCAAATGACAGTTCTGGAAGAGCTTTAAGGCCAGAACTGTGAAGGCACTGATGTGCAAGCTGACAAACCTCCAAGCCCTAAGGAAAGGGTTAAAATAGCCAGCATTTCAGAATCTGAAGAAGATGAGGCTGCAAGGCTAAGAAGAAGAAACTCTATGTCTTCAAGAGGAGAAGTCAGAGTTATAAGAAAGCTTTGCAATCCATTACCCCACAGCCTATAGTTCAACAAGCTCCAACTGCTGATTATAGTGCTTAATGATTGCCCTACAGATAAAAATGGATGAGCAAAGGCAGGCCATAGAGAAGTATGTAGATGAAGGGCAGAAGTCATTACAGTTTGATCTTGCTCAAGATATAAAGTCAATAAGGTTTGAGATGAACTGAACAAGAAGGAGATGACTGACTGCTTCCACAAGGGTGGGAATGCAGTGGTCTATCTGGCAACACACCAGGAGAAGATCAAGCCCAAGTAGATGATATAGCATTGAAGCAAGGATATGTGCTTGAAAATCAGTTAAGAATGAATGACAATCTGACAATCCTCACAATGCTATAGTCACTGAATTGAAGAATAAAACTGCTGAACCTTCTACATCTGCTGCTGCTGCAGTTAAGGCTGACTTTGATAAAGTATTTCCAAGCTGAGATTACTGCTGTCAAGACTGCCATTCAAGATTCCAGAAGCTATCTCTGAACAACTGCAAAAGCTAAAACCATTCTTTAAAGAGGGAATCAGATATTGGACAGTCAAATAAGATTTCAAAAGGATGATGTCAGAGATCATATGTCCAGAGAAGTCATAAAGGGGGAGAGAGTATTAGTCAAAGCTAGCTCTGACTATGCCAAATGGATATCAAATTCAATCAGGGCTACACTTGGCTATCCTCCACTGTGTGATGATGATAATGTTGCTGAATCAGGGATTCAAACTGCATATCTTGGAGGTGAGCAAGCAGAAGTAGCTCAAGTGATATATCCACCTCCAGACTTTGATATGATTCAAGCAGATGTGAGCACAATGTATAGCCCAACTGAGGGCAAGGACCATGTACATATTGAAAAGGTTATTCAACCTATTTCTGAAGCTCTGCAAGAGGCTATGAACAAAGAAGAAGAGACAAGACTGTCTAAGAAGAGGTTTAGGGAACAAGCAGAACAAAAGCCAGATTTTGAACAATGGAGCCCTACCTCTAGAAATATAATTTTAACTGCCTGGAAAGCTGCCAAAGACAACATGAATGACAGGAACAAATGGTTCTCTGAAGCTGAATGGAGGAAACATGAGATCAGACAGAAGCCATAGTTCAGTATAGAAGGAAGGCAAAGATGGAAAGCTACCTCCTACTGCAGTGGAGCCTAGCAAGTACTTTCCTAAGCCATATCATTATTTTGAGAGGCAGAAAATCAAGGCAGAAGAGCTCAAAAGAAAGAACTAAAAGGCAAGAAGCCTGCTGTTGCTGAACCTGCTGAAGCCCTGTCAAAGCTCAAGTCCAACCTGGCAAAGGCATAGTTATCAAAGAACCAGACCAGAAATAGATTAGGAATTGACTTGAAGATTGTTGAAATCTTTTGAATGTAAACATTTTTGTAAACCATTGAAGATGTATTAGAGAAAATGTTAGAACAATATATGATAAATATATTTCATGATTGTTCTGAGAATGTGTCTATTTCTTATTTGTTCTGGAATGATGAATGTGTATACATGTGTGAATTTATTACATGTTTATGTTTACCCTGCTGTAAATAATCTGCTTACATCATTTTGTAATTTTAATTATGAATGGTGTATATCATTGACTAAGAGTTATGACTTCTCCAAATAGGGGGAGATTGTTGGGTACATTGGTCAAATGTACCTGATTTGAAGAAGCCTCACCTAACTCAATGATATACATCATAATGTATTTGATGTATGTTGAGTTACTTGTGCAGGTTAAGTAATCACTGGACTGAAGCAAAAAGTTTCTAAGTCCATGTGTCGACACCCAGAGGAAAGTGTCGACACTCAAGAAAGCTTGTGTCGACACCCAGACAAGCAGTGTCGACACTTGGAGTCATTGTGTCGACACCTGGGATGCAGAGTCGACACCAGACAGAAAGTGTCGACACTTGGAGCTGTGTCGACACTCAGTGAAGAAAAGTGCAGACAGAAAGTGTCGACACAAGGAGCTGTGTCGACACCCAGTGAAGCTGTGTCTACACCAGAAAGTGTCGACACTTGGAGCTGTGTCGACACTCAGCAAAAGTCTGCAGAGACTAAGTACATGTGTCGACACTCAACACAATGTGTCGACACTCAACAGAAGAGTCAGCACTTGAAGTAGTGTCGACACCCAGCACAATGTGTCGACACTCAACAGAAGAGTCAGCATTTGAAGTATGTGTCGACACCCAGAACAATGTGTCGACACACACAGCTGAAGACTCAACACTTGAAGAAAGTGTCGACACAAGGAGCTGTGTCGACACTTAGCAAAGAACAAAATTATTTCCAAAATATTCTAAGTACAAGTGTCGACACTAAAGGAATGTGTCGACACTCAGCTGAAGTCTCAACAGAAGAATCAAGTGTCGACACAAGGAGCTGTGTCGACACTCAGCAAAAATCAACATAGAAGACTATGTGTCGACATCAAGAAGCAGTGTCGACACTTAACAGATACAACACAAGAAGTTGTGTCGACACAAAGGAGATGTGTCGACACTTAGAAGAATTCAGCAAAAGCTAGAAGAACAAGTACTTGTGTCGACACTCAATTTCAGTGTCGACACATGCAGAAGAATCTGTGTCAAGACATACAAGGAAATGTGTCGACACCTTGTAGACTTGTGTCGACACTTACACAACATGTGTCGACACTTGAACTATAAGTGTCGACACTTAAAGACAGAAAGTCTCAACACTTACAGACAGTTAGAGATTTTCAAGAAATGACTGGATGACTTGACAGCTGCCGTTCCAGCCGGTCTACAGCACCTGTCAGAGATATCAGAAGTCAGTTATGGACCGGATCAGCCGGTTACCATGAAGAAGGCCTATAAATAGGCACCTACAGTTTACAGAAACAAGGGTTGAAGATCAACTAGATCAGATTGTTGTTCAAAAGTTTAGTTTGTTGAAAAACAAATTATTGAAGTGGTACCAAGAGTATCAACACAAGAAGATCTTGCAGTCCAAGTGCAGATCTAAGAAGTTGGAGAGAGAGGGCTCCTTCCAAGAAATCAGCCTCTAGAACTAGGCTGAGAAGAAGGATTCAGATTCAATTCTGGATCTTAAGTAGCAGAGGTCAAGGAACTACTGCAGGAGGATTCAGTCTTATTCAGTTCTACTCAAGAAGCTTTGAAGAAAGCTAAGTCAGGGTGAATCCAGCTGAGTTCTTCCAAGAACTCATCAAGAAACTCTCAACTCCCCTCTTTATTTCTGAGTTGTAGAGTTATTATTTGTAATACATTTTAACTTGTAGGATCTTTTGGATCTGAGTGATTTGTAAGCCTGTATTTATAAAGGCTGAGGGTAGGGCTTGATAGCCTGAGTGTAGGAGATAGAGATCTCTGAGTGTAGGCCTTGTTGGCTGAGTGTAGGCCTTGGTTGGCTGAGTGTAGGCCTTGATTGGCTGAGTGTAGGCTTTGGGATAAAGCTGAGTTGTAAGGCTTTGGGCCTGAGGTGTAGGAACCAATTTGGGTTCTGAGACAGTGGAGGAGTTTGGCCGAATCTAGTACACTGCTAGATAGGCGAAGGGGAAAGTGGATGTACCCATATCTTGGGGAACCACTATAAACCACTGTGTTGTGCTGTGATTGTGCTGTGTATGCTGTGAATACTTTGTGATTGCTGTGCAAAAGTTACAAATCTGTGATAATAAACTGTTTGCTGCCAGTAAAGTTAGAAAAGGATTATGTCACCTATTCACCCCCCTCTAGGTGTTTAGGTACCATATCTTTCATCTAGCTACTAAAGAGCTGGGAGTGACCTTACCGTCATGGCGCTCCTCTTCCGTGGAATTGAAACGAAAAGAGTTGCTTCTGCGTAAAGCGCAGAGTTTTGCCCGCAGGCGCAGGACGGAGGAGGGTAGGGGCAGGGAAGACTTGTCTTCCTTGGGCCCTAAAGCTTTCCCCTCTTCCTCATCCCGCGTGTCTGGGGGGATCTATCACAAATCGGCGTTTAGCTGAAAAGTGAGGGATCTCTAGGGCCGTTTTCATTTTGTCTTGTCGCTGCTAGCGTGTAATTTGCTTAATGCTTTGTGTGGCTTTGAATTCTCTTTCTCTGCATATTAAGCTTTTGCTTCCTGAACATTATATAAAACTGTTAATACATGTATTTGGTCCACCTTAAGGACGGTAAAGAAAAGGTCTTGTGGGAGACAACCCAATTTTGCTGTGTTTAATTTGTTTGCTTAGCTTTTTGAGTATGCAAGCCTATTATTTGCTGGTTGGAGATGAGCTTCTTGCAGGTGATTTTGTCTGGGCTGCGGGCTTAGTGATCAAGATTAAGGCCAATCTTCTGGTGTGCTCATCTTCTGAGCATTGGGTAACTTCTCCCCTTTTCTCATTTTTAATTTTCACTTCCACTTATTTTGCTGTGCTTTTTAGCTTAATTCTAGGGGGAGAGCTTGTCGATGTTACCTTTGCATGTGCACTTTATTTGCATACCAGTATCTGTTTTTAATTTATTTGTTTAGTTCATTGCATTGCGCATCTTTGCACCCACATGAGCGCGTACATAGCTTTTTGTGTATGACGAGTCAAACTTGTTTCTTTCGTTAGACTTAGAAAAATTACCTTGCTAACATAGGATTGTGAGACAAGGTAAAACGCTGACCATGTCGTGCTCCTAGTCGAATGCTCTCGTCTCGTGCAGAAATTAGAGTAGAATTAATTTTTTTGCATGCTTTTAGTTTTATATTTTTCTAATTGCGTAAATTTTTTTTATTCTACTCAAAAATTGCTGAATCCGGTGTGAATCCGACGGTAGCTTAGGGATGTGTGTAGACAACCGTTAGATTCGTATTGCTCGAGTCGGAAGGATGAATAGTCTTTCTCGTTGGCTAAGAACTTGCCTCAAGCTACTCTCGAAGCATTGACACATGGTTAGTTAAGCGTGAGCATGATGTAGGCCATCATTTTGGCCAGGTTGAGCTTTGTACCCGTTCCTATCATATTATCCTCGCTAGCCCCGTTGTGCCTGTCCCTCCTTTGATTCAGCTCCCCTTTTATTTCACCAAAGCCTAGTGGACGACCCTAGTCGCACACCCAAGTCTAGCTTTACTGTTTTCTAATTTCTTGTTGGAGGTGTTGATGCGGTGTGGATCTTTGTGAAATATGTGGTTGTGCTTCCATGCATTTATTAGCTGGAATTGTGCATAAGAAAAAGAAAAAAAATAAGATGAACAGTTATAAAAAGAAAATTTGTATAGGAGAGAAAAAATGGAAAGAAAACGTAACTGAAAATCTGTTTTGAGTTAGTATTTGTTGTGGCGTAGGCGGTGCACACACCCGTATTTAAAAAATTAAGTCTGGGGGTGTGGTGTGCCCGCGTGTTTTGTGGATAATAGATAGCTTCTTTTGGTGCTAGCTCAGCTGGGTTTTGTGCGTAGCCTTCGTTTTTATCCTTGATTACCCCGCCATAACCCAAGCCCCATTACCACCCGAAGTCCTACGGACTTGCGCTTAAGGCAAACTAGTACCGTGGAGAGAGTGCGAGCGGGCAAGCATATGGTCACCGACATTGGTGGATTTCTTTGGAGGTTGTCCCGAATCCCGATCTTTGGCAATACTCGCCTTAGCGGATAGTCTATTTTCTCCCTATGCGTGATCGGAGGATTCACCGTGATTCTGTTTTTGAGTAGTCATAGAATTTTTGTTACGCATGCTGAAAAGTATAAATTATCTTGTATGCTTAGAAATTTTCTCCACTGAATTTTTACGCCCGCGAGCGTGCGACTTCGGTGACCCGCACTAGTTTGTTGTTGCTTAGTGTAGGAAAACTAAAATCAAAACTATCAATTTTATTTAGCACTTTCATTCATTTCTCTGAAAGAGAAATCTATGCTCCCTACTTGCATTCCGTGTGAGATCGATACTTGAGGAAGCTACTCCTCCATTTTATTACTTGGCCGTGAACGGTAATCTTACCGCCAGCGCATCACATGCCTCTCTTGCAGTGAAGGTTGAAGAGATTAGTTATTCCCCTACTTCTTGATCTCTAGCTTTGTCCTCCGACGAAGGAGATGGTGTGTGTATTCGAGAAGAGGCCTATTCGGCGAATGGAGCTTGTAGTGTCGTCAACACTTCTGTGGAGAATGAATCCCGTCACTCCTCCCCTCCCGGAAGATTCCGGCCATGGCCGGCAACTGGCCTTTTTGGGTTGGGGTTAAACACAGAAAAAGATGTCTTATTTATTTTTTTTTTTTGAAATTTTGGGATGCGGATAGCTAAATTCGGGCGGCGGCTAACAATCGCCTTATTTTTAAGTGATTTATCTGTCAATAATTTATGATAAAAAAATAGTTTGAATAATTTGGCATTCTTGGATAAGCTTGTTGTGGGCCGCTTGAGGCTCTATATAGATCAGACTCACTGAAGTGTCTTAGCCCAAAGCTGATAAGAGGATTTTTTTAACGAGGAAAACCTAAGAATTAAGTGAAAAATCACGTGGGAAGTTCAGTGTCGACCAAACTTTCACTATTCGGTGCTATTTTACAAGGTTTTTTTAGAAAATGCGAGGGCGACAGGCCGCTCCTCGTTACAACTACGGAGGAGAGAGAAAGATGTTCTGTTAGTGTATATTTGGACGAATAAGGTTTCAGAGGCATAACGGGTCAGTTCGAACACGTGTAGATCCGATACCCGTAGAAACTCCTTGAGTTTGTCTATTTATACCCACCTAGGTGCAACAGGTAGGAGATTCCACTTTGATCGCCACTCAGTAGCTTCGAGCGACACCTACATTCATGAAGCAAACCCCCGTCGCTCACGTTTCTATCTCCCGTAACCGCTTCATTTGCGATTACACGAAACCATCCCATCGGTGATCGATCGTGGCCGCTGCAGAGGAAAAGGATCCCGCTGCCTGGTTTTTTGATCGGGAAAAGAGAAGACGCCGGTGTGTTCTCTCCCGTGCTTTTCTCGTTTTTTGAGAACTTCGTCGCCCTTGTCGTTCGAGACCAGTTTTTTATTTTCTGCCACCGTCGATCTCGATTTTGGCCGCCGGAGTTCACGCAGCCGCTCAGATTGGGATAGGGAAAAGGTTTTCGCCGGTGAATCGGGAAGGAGACACAGGGAATCGCTCCGATTTCGGCCGTCGATGCACTGTTCCGCTCCCGTGCTCCCGTTCGACGAATCGTCAGCCGCTCGATGAATCCGCTCTCGTACTCCTGTTCGACGAATCGTCAGCTGCTCGACGAATCTGCTCCCATGCTCCCGTTCAAAGAATCATTAGCCGCTCGACGAATCGGCGCTGCTGCTTCCGCCAACAAGGGAATCCTGTGCTTTGCCATTGCTTTGTTATTACATCCAGAGGAAGACCAAGGCCATAACCCATAAATGAGAAATTCAGTCTAATTTTTGGGCACAATTTGGATATCCCAAATCAGGTCTCTAGCCGTGAAGAAGCTAGTGTTGCTTGCTTTGCTGGGTAGAACTCCTCTCTAAACAATGATGAAAGGAAATAATTTCTCTTCTCCAGTGCCTATGATAAAACTGGAGAAATTCACGACGACATAGTTCAATGACTGGAAATTGAATACCCAGTTTGGGATGAAGTACCTGAACGTATTCTTCATAGTTCAATCTGATTGTACTGAAGTTTCTGGGACTGATGACGAAGCTCAGTGAGTCCACGATGAGGACTTCTGCTGCGACTACCTGCTGGATTGTCTGTCCTCCAGCCTCGCGAAGACGTACATCAAGATGAAGACTGCTAAGGAAATCTGGGAGGCACTGGAGGAACACTTCAAGCAAGTGGGGGATCTATCCAAGGCGCACCTGGTGGACAAATTTCATTCCTTCATGTTCGATGAGGAGAAGACGATTCTCCCTCAGGTATCAGATTTTTAAGCATTAGTAGATTCTTTATATAGTGAGAATATCTCTCTGCCAAACATCGTTGTTGCTGGCACGATCATTTATAAGCTTCCCTCTACGTGGTACAATTTTAAAACTGAAATGTACCACAAGAAGATGCAGGTTGGTCTTAATGACCTCAAACGATTTATTCGTATTGAGGATGAAAATAGGACTCGACACGCTTTAGAAAATGTTAGCAAGCAGAAGACTGCGGCTAACATAGTCCTTAGTTCTAAACGCATGCCGAACCCTAAAAGGACCAAACCCTCCCATGGTATCTCCCAAGTTGCAGGCTCTAACAAACACACTAAAAAGTTCAAGGGCAAGTGTTTTAACTGCAATAAGTGGGAGCACAACGCATCTGATTGCATACTCACTAAACGGGAAAGAACCAAAGCACCACAGGATAGCAACCAAGCCAATATGGTTAGCCTAGTTGGGTCTTCTAATTTTGTTGCAATGGTCGGAAATGCTAAGGCCAGCACGGAGTGGTACTTGGATTCGGGGGCGACGTGCCACATTTGCAACAATACTGCTCTTATGATAGGGCTCACTACTGTGAAAGAGTCTGTCACAGTTGTAAATGGCGAGACAACTGACGTCTTGAAGGTGGGGAATGCAACGTTGCTGATATCCTCAGGTAAGACTTTAACTTTAAAAATGTTAAATTTATTCCTTCATTAGTTGCTAACTTAGTGTCTAAAAGTTTATTATGTGATGTTGGTATGTCTTTTACCTTTTGTAGCGGTAGAATAATACTGTCAGTTAAATCACACTATGTTGGATGTGCATACGTCCAAAATAGGATGTACAGACTAAGTCTAACACACGAGTTAGTTCAACAAGTTCAAATAAATTTAGTTAGCCCTAAGACTCTACATGAGAGATTAGGACACGTCAACTATAAGAAAATGTTCCAAATAGCTAGAACTCACTAGATCACATTAGACACTAAGTCACCGCTTGAGAAATGTGACGTATATGCTCAGATTAAGATCACTATGAAACCTTTTAGTGCAGTTACTAGGAGCACAACACCCCTAGAGCTTATACATTCTGATTTATGTGACTTTAAAAGTTTTGTCACCAGAGGAGGAAGGAAGTATAAGATCGCATTTATAGATGACTGCTCTAGGTTCTATCACATCTATCTTCTTAAAACTAAAGATGAAGCGTTTGAAAAGTTTTGTCATTTCAAAATCAAGGTAGAAAATCAACTAGAAATGAAAATAAAGAAGTTTAGAAGTGATAGATGAGGAGAATACATGTCTAGTGAGTTCAGATGTTTGCTTGCCTCTTAAGACATCATAGCAGAAATCACTGCTCCTTACTCACCCCAATCGAATGGTATAACCGAGAGAAAGAATAGAACGTTAACAGAGATGTTGAATTCTATGCTCCTCACTGCTGACATGCCTACTGCTTATTGGGGAGAAGCAATTTTAACTGTCAACCATATTCTAAACAAAATCCCTCATGCTAAGTTAGACGTCACGCCCTACGAGCTTTGGTTTAAGAGACCCCCGTCTATTACTAGACTTAGGACCAGAGGTAGCATAGCCTATGTCAAGGTCTCTAACCCTAGATGGTCTAAACTTGGACATAAGGCCAACATATTTGTCTACTTAGGTTGTGCTGAATATAATATTGCAGATAGATTCTTAGACCTATCTAATAATATAATTATTGAATCTAGAGATGTTGTGTTCTTTGAGGATAAGTTCCTTAAGGATAAGAACCTGACAATCCCAGACATGCAAGCAACTATTACTGAGAAAGAACCTGAATCAGTACCAAACAACTCCTATTCAGTCCGGGTAGATAATAGTGTCCTAGAGTCTAGAAGGACTTCAATGTGAGAGAGAACTCCCAGAACCTTCGGTAGTGATTTTGTCATTTACCACGTTGAGGCCGATCCATCCACCTATAAGGACGCGATGAGATCAAGGGAATCATTACTCTAGAAAGAAGCCATTGATGAAGAGATGAACTTTTTTGCTTCAGAACAACACCTGCACGTTGGTTGATAAGTCAAAAGGGGCTAAGACTATAGAGTGTAAGTGGGTTCTGAAAAAGAAGCTAAATCCTGATGGTAGCGTAACTAAGTATAAAGCACGTCTGATGGCTAAAGGTTTCACACAAGTTAGTGGGGTGGATTACTTTGATGTATATTCACCAGTGTGTCACTTAGCTATCATTAGGATACTTCTTACTATTACGTCTATTGAGAACTTTATTGTTCATTAAATGGATGTTAAGACTGCATTTTTTAACGGAGATCTGACTGAAGAAATATACATGAGTCAAACTAAAGGTTTCATAGTAGACGGTCACGAAAGTAAGGTCTGTAAGTTAATCAAGTCATTATATAGACTAAAATAAGTTCCAAAATTATGACATGAGAAGTTTGACTATAGTGTAAGGAACATGAGATTCATGTTGAGTCTCTTGGACAAATGTCTTTACATACGTAATAGATCGAACAAAGTCGCTATAATATGCTTGTATATGGATGATATGCTGATTTTTGGTTCTGATCAATCTGTAGTGGATGACGTTAAGTCAGAATTAATGTAGGAGTTTAACATTAAATACTTATGTGTAGCTGAGACTATACTAGACATGCAAGTGAGATTTAGGAAAAATGACATTTCTCTAAGTCAAATCCAATATATAAAGTCCATGTTGGACACGTGGCGATACAGTGAACGTAGAGCAGTGGAGACACCTTACGATTACAATAATCACTTGAAGCCCAATGATAGAGCTACGATTAGACACTTAGATTATGCTAAATTGATTGGTAGTCTCATGTATGCTATGGTCTGCACAAGACCTGACATAGCCTTTACAGTCGGCATGTTAAGTAGATTCACTAGTAATCTTAGCCAAGACCATTGGAATGCCCTCGATAGGCTTATGTGATACCTAAAGCACACCCAAAAGTATACTTTATGTTACCATGGTTATCCTCCAGTTCTGGAAGGATATTCTGATGCATCATGGTGCTCAGAAATCAACGACAGCAAGTCCACTAGTGGATTTATATTCACACTAGTAGGAAAGCGGTGTTGTCGCGAGCTTTCGACTACCGATTGTGAGAGTTCCGGTAGGCAGAATCATAGTTGGAGAGTAGATTCGGAAAGCTCTCGCCGAGATCTACACGTGGGTGGTAAGTATTTCCCGTTTCTTTGATTTTGGAGTGTTAGGTTATGCAATTTTGACTCCTTTTTCCCCGTAAAGTTTCAGTAATCATTGCCTAGGAGATCTTGTGGTCGATCCTTGTCGCGTAACACTTGGAGAATCAGATATTCAGAGCTTTGAGGCAAGTGGTTAATCTTCCTCTTGCTATGTTTCTTGTCGTTCATTTCCCTCGTTTCTTTTCTCCTTAGAATGTAGGAGTGGTGTAGTGTGCGGCCATGTGGAATCCTTAGTCGTAATGTAAGTTTCGGCCAAACTTCGTCGAATATAGGTAGGATTAGCCAATGAAAATTCGTTGAGTATGAGTACGGTTGAGCCCAAATTCATCGAGTTTAGTCGTCGGGTAGAAGTTAGAATTCGTCGAGTATCTGTCGAAATTGGTCGAGTACGGTTTATAATTTAAGGCAGATTTGTCGACTATCATTGGTCATGGCGTTGAGTGAAGGTAAATTCGTCGAGTAATCTAGACGAATTCGTCGAATATGTCCTAGGCATAGAAAGCGTTGAGTGCTTGGGACGCTAAGTCTTTTTCGTCGAGTATATACGCCGAATCGAGTCCTATTCGTCGAGTATCGCCGGGTGTAGCCGTTTATCGCCAAGTCTAATTTGTCGAGTATTCCTTGGTTTCATCTGGTATATTCAACGAATTTTGCTGGACTTAGAATTTTTTGTCGTTGGTCAATTCGCCGAGTATAAGTCTTAGGGTAAATTTTTGGGTTGTTCTCTCCTCTTCTCGTAAGAGTATTTTGGTGTTAGGTTTGAGGTTTTGCTTGAGTTTTAAAGGTGTTTTTGACGGCTAGGTTGACAGTGGTTAAAGGACCACCAACATGATGTCGTTAGTGAATCATTGCACTTGGTGAGTTTTTGGTCTCTTCTTATGGACTGTTAGGTTGTGTTGAACAATGTACCGCAGTGCCTTTTTGAGATGTTTTTGGGTCTGTTAGTTCGTGTTGGACAATATGGCCACTGACTCAGAACCGTGATTTTTGCCAGTGCTAATGATTCACTTGTTTAGAGCTATTTAGTCTATTTTCTTCCTATTGTTTAGTCGTTTGTTAAATACTTACTCTTGCAAATTTTATCGAAACATGACTTCACTTTGCACTTGGTGTAATTTCTCTTACACTACTATTGAGATTCCTGCTTTACGTGTTAAAACTTGACTTTTTAGCTGAGGTTTATCAGCCATTCTCATAGTTGGGGTTGGTAACCCCTTTTGCTTTCTCTTGATTACTATCTACTGATATTTTTGTTTACCACTTGTATTTTCTTGGTGAGATGTTCTTTCTTTGAATGCCTTAGGCTCAAAACATTAGTCAATTGAGCAGCAAGGGTTTGGTTGTGGCTTGCGTTCTACATCAGTTGTGGTTACCTTTATCTCATCAATTGTGAGGTAGTAGTTGTTGTTTGTTTTAGTTCAGATATACATACTTTTAGTGGGTTTGTGTCAGGTTATTGATGTCCACTGGTGGTTTTCTTGTAAAATGTTTAGTACTTGCTACCTGCTAAATTGTTAATTGTGAATGATTGGTTTTACTTGCTCTCTGGGAAGATTTTATGTTAGGATTGAATGTTAGTTATTTTCAAAGTGTAAAAGCAGCTTTTGACTATCTTATGCATAACATCACTTTAAATAAAAGTCACTATATTTTAACTAACGTAAAAGCTATTTCTATACTTATATTAAAACTAGAGTTATGCATAACATGAGTTGTCCTGTCTGGATATTTATGCTCATGTAGGATGTTAAACCATATAAACAAAGTATTTTCCGCAGCGTCTATTCATATTTCTACTTGTGGACTAGTTGATCTACCGAGACGAGTGATACGCTCATTAAAACTTAACCTAAATTGCAGTTTTCTTCATATTAAACTTATGGATTTCATATAAAGTGTTGAGTTGCGGTCTTGCCTGAGTGTCTGCAGTTATCCCCTATATGGCGTGGCATCACATCGCATGTTTTCTCTTACTCTAATATGTCATTTAATTGTAGAAAAAATGCGGGTTGTGATAGTTGGTATCAAAGAGATAGGTTGTTTGGCAATTGGTCGAACAACTATCTCATGTAGATTTCGGTTCTCTTGGTCCATTTCATACACACACTGATGTGTCATCAGTACGTCTTAGCCGAAGCATGAACACTACACTCATAAGCATGACAAGAAGTATACATGACATATTATGTAGTATGAGATGCATAATATGTGTTTGTATATAGATCCTCATAGGAGGCAACATGTGACTATTATGTAGTATGAGATGCATAACAATCATCACATGAATGCATATTAGATTTTACTTTTCGTTACATGCGATATTATGTAGTATGTGATGCATAATATTTCATGTGTATGCCGCTCATAATATGCATTAAGGCCTTTATTAGATTGCATAGCACAACATGCATGACATAACATAGCATTAGCACACATGCTAAGCTAAAGATTTACACGATGACATACACACACACACATGTGTTTTAAAATAAAAAGAATGGTAATTCATGCATTCATGGTCTACGCATATGAGTCAATAGGATGACAGTATATCATCCTAAGTTTAAGCATGACATCATTTTGAAATTCCCAGTGCAAGTTAGCATCTTGGGCAAGTATCTAAGCATGTATGGTTTGAACAAAGTTGTGTTGTTCTAGCGGTTAAGGTAGGTTTTGATTGGTTGTTTGTTATATTCTTAGGATGCCGCCTAAGCGCGTTGCGAAGAGAGCGACTCCCTAGTATGAGGGCGAGTCGTCTGGTGCGCAGAGTGAGGCCATGATTGAGGCTTTATCTAGGCAGATGGTGGAGATACAGTCGCAGATCCAAGCACTGTTGACTCTCATTTCTGGACAACAACCGAGAGTGCATGACCCTACTGTGGGTCAAGCAGTTCCCGTTCCTCTGTTCCTTTGGTGCCTCCAGTTCTGCTGCAACCAGAGATGAATTTTATCTCGCATTTTTAGCGATTAAGACCTCCTACCTATGACGGTAGAGCAGATTTCATGGCTTTGGATGATTGAATAATTACAATAGAGGATATGTTCCGTACTCTGGAATTTCTGCATACCAGAGAGTGATGGTCGTTGCGTACCAGCTTAAGAGCCTTGCAAAGAGCTGGTGGTTGAGAAAAAAGGAGAACCTTAAGGATGGATGTTCGTGGGAGTCCTTCAAGGAGTTGTTGCTAAGGAAGTTTTTGCCGTCGGTCGAGCAAGACCGCTTGATGAATAATTTTCTACACCTGAAGCAAAAACAACTCACGGTTAGTAAGTATGAGATTGAGTTTAACAAGTTGAGCTATTGTAACATCTCACTTCATACTAGACCCCTTAACTTAGATTAAGTTAGGACATATGGAGGAGAGAAGAGATTAGGCTAGGTTTGACTTTAGGGTCATAAGAGTAGGATGGACACACATGGGGCCCATAATAGCGTTCAAATCAACTTTAGGTCAAACTAGCCAAACTGAAACCATAGATACAAGTTGAAATCACCATTATGTCCCTAACCCTAAAAGAAATTTGAGTGATATTGAGGCCCCATCATAGGGTCACCCATTGACCCAATTTGACTAAAGTGAACTCTAACCCTAATTTGGTCAAAATCACACATATATGCCCAATTTGCCCAAGTGTGGCATCACCATGGCCCAACCAAGGTTGGGTGGTGCCATAGGGTCCATGAACACCAAGTCGGGCCAGCCCACTCATCAACCTGACCAAGTCAACCCTAAAAGTCAACTTGGTCAACATTAGACCTATTTAAGTAAATTTGAAGACCAAGCCCATTCCTAATGGGCTAAGGCCGTGTGCCATGACCCAACCCATGTTGGGTGATGACATAGGGTCCATGACCATCAAGTGGGGTCATCTCACTCACCAAATTAACCAAGTAAACTCAAAAGTCAACTTAGTCAACATAATGCCTAAAGGAGAAGAATGAAGGCCAAGCACATTCCCAATTGGCTAAGCCCATGAACCTTGGCCCATTAGCAGCCCAAGGGTTTAATTACAGTCCCTACCCTTTGGTTTTGGAGGGTAGTGACATGCATGGGGGTAGTTTAGGAACTTGGCAAAGTGGAGGAGAGAGGGAAGAGGAAAACTAGGGATGAATGCCATGTGACCCTCCTCCTCTCTTCCCAAGCCTATTTCTGAACCCACGCATCAATTCTCAGTCATTTACAGCAAGCTCCATGACACTTGGAGCCAAGGAGGAGCATCCAAGGTGGTGGCCAAAATTTCCCGTGATGATATCTCATTACGCAGCCTTCCCCACCTCATGTAAACCATCCCATTAGCTTTAGAAGGTCCAAAGGAGTTGAAATTGATGTCTGGATCAATGGTTTTGGTGGAGAATTGGGAAATCAAGCAAGCTCGCCGAAGAAGAGAAGTTCCATGGCCAACCACCGCCGCCGCTGGGCCCCAATCAATGTCCGTTTCGCCTCCTCTTCCTCTGTGCTAGCTTCCTAGATCATTTAGGAGAGATGTTGAGCTCAATTGAGCTTGGATCCATGTGAGGTGTGGGAGAAAATTCATGGTTTGAAGGAGCTTGGGTTCGCTGGAAACCGTCCCCTCCGGCGGCCAAGTCGCCACCAAACATTAGCCCCCACCTCAACGAAGATGGTGGTGGTGGTGGCCGGCCGGGGAGGTGGCTGGATGGCTTGGAAACACCAGATCAAGGCGATACAACACGTGTCAATCTCGTCCGCCGGCTCATTGGAGAAGATGATGGGATGCCATCCATCTTGATGTGCATTAAACTATAAGATATTTGAATATTCTGTCACATTTTATTCAATACTTTACGGGCTAATTTTAGGCCTCTTAGAGGCAAATTCAGAAATAGTTGTCAACATGAAAATTGTAGATCTAAGTCTTACCTTTAATTTGACGCCATAAACAATTAATTTGGAGCATGGAGCTCCTTGTAGGGCCATTCTCTTAGGACTGTACCTAGGCTAGGGCAGAAATTCAAATTGACGCCTAAACTAAACCATAAGTCCACATGCAGTGAAATTTAGGTCATGCATGTGTATATACTAAATTTAAACTCTGCCCAAAAATCAGAATTTTTGGGAGTTATTTTGTTATAGGTTTCGTAGAAATATCATTATTTAAATAAATGAAATTTAGTGTGATTCCCTATTCCAAATGCCCCCAAATTTGGGTGGCATGGATCTAAGGTCATCATGTGTCCTTGGTAAAAAATTGGAGCCATTTGGACCTCTGCATGTTGGAGGATCAAACATGCATGGTGAAGGTAGAATTGTGAATGGTGTGCAAATAGTAAAAATGAGGAAAAAATGAGAATTTAGTCCATTTGGCCTAATGCATGTCCATGAAACTTTGGACAGAGGCACATAGAAATGGAATACACCTCCCATAGAAAGATTGAGATTTTTGGGATCAAAAATCTCATTATTTTGAATTATTGAAAATAGGCTCATTTAGAAATAAAAATGAGAAGTTGGGCTACTGACCTTAGGAAATTCCAAAATTTTGATACAAGCCCCAAAAGGTCCAATTACTGTGAATTTATTTAAGAATTTTTGGATGATTAATTATGCTGAAGACCTTAGTGACATTTTTGTAATATTGTTCACATGTAATTATTTTAGGTCAAATCACTGGCTATGAGTATAAAATTTTGTGTGGAGTATTAAAATGACAATGTTAATCACTAGTAATTTTCTATGAATTTTTAGTTGAATATTTTAGGTACTTCATTTGGAAAATGAAATAATTGTGATTATAATCATAAATAGAAAATGAACGGTAAATCAAGTGGAAAAATTAGTATCTTTGGTGAACAGTCATTTTTAACCTAGATGAACTCCATGTAAATTATCTAGACATAATGGACCATTGGATATAGTAGCTCATGTACAAAGTGACCTAGGTCACCTAATTTATTAATTTAATTTATGGTTCTAAATACTTAGAAAAATGATGAAATTCTAAATGGTCAACTTCATACACATGACAAACCCATGATAAATATTTAGGGGCCATTGGCCTAAGGAATTGGAAGTCATCTCGTACGGGTTAGTATTAAGTCATGGGCTGCGTTTAACAAAAGTAACGTATAACACTAGGACTCACAGGGGATATGATAGGTGGTTGGATTGAGAACTATATTGGGAAGTTGAAACCCTGGTCGTGATCACAAGTAGGTCACTACATAGTAACGAGTGTTAGAGTGCAAACCACAAGAGAACAATTATAACGGGGGCTGACGAAAGATCGTCGTCCTTTCCAATAAGTACTTTAAACCATTAGGTCTACTCAAGAGCAATAACTCTTAGAGCACGCACTAAGTACTGACACTAAATAGCCCCAACTGCGTGATTGCGATCTCACAAGCCTGACACTAAATAGCGTCGGATGATCAATATTTATCTCCAGGCCAAACGTGTCAAAATCAAAAGTAACTCTTAGATCACGCAGTAAGTACTGATTTGAAGTTCACGACCCCAAGTCGGTATATATAACTAAAGTTAATAAAATTTAGGCTCGTTGCTAAGCGTATCACGACTCGTAAAATTTTGGGGGCATTTGAAGGGGTTCCCCCTGAAGATTCCCGAGACAAACCAAAAGAATATTAGCTGAAACACTCAAGCTAACCAACCTGACCAAGTGGACCGCACTGGCAAGCCGTGCCCGCTCGAAGGGTCCAAAATCACTTCGAACGGGGGGATGAAACCAAGCACGCATGAGCGACGCGCACGTCCACCATCATTCGTCAAGTCAGGATTCAGCTGGATGTAATTATGAACGTGTACATTCAAGTCAACTATAAAAGGTCGGCAGACCTTCATTTGGCAGCAAGCAAACAAAAAGATCAGAGAGAGCTCTGAGATTTTCCGACAAGGACATAAGATTTAGATCATTTTTTTCACTCAGAATTCGCTATGCTGCCTTTCAGCCTGCTCGAGCTCAACGCTCTCGCGGACGCGGCAGCGGGCATAAGAAAATACTTAGAAGAATGCGTTTGGGGACGCTATTGTGGACACTATCTAAAGTTCCATGGACTTATTCATTTCCCCCTTCTTCTGTATTTAAAACTTATAAACGGAGAGGTGGTCTGTCACCCTCTTACGAACTCGAACACCTGTAACCTCAAGAAAGATTGTGGATTTTTGGCTCGGCACCGCCCACATGATCTTCAACCATTTCGGATTTTACATGCTAAAACACCCCTGTGTCATTACTACTTGGTTAACTTTTGACTGTTTACTCTCTCAATTCGACATGGAGCTAAGATTATCCGATTCTCTGAACTGGAGGAAAAAAGGGCCACCTGCTGCAATAGTGATAAAAATTAAATTAAATTAAGAAAAAAAAGTTTAAAATATTTAACGTGAGGAACAAATAAAGCAATATAGAAATTATTATGGAGGCCTTAACGTTGTAGCCATATATTATGGATGACAAACCCCAGCTGCCACCTTGTAGGGTCTTTCTTGTTTAGGTTCAGCCCTGGTGGAACACTGCCTCTCGAGCTTCACATTAAATTGGGTCCAATTAAGGCCCGACCCATGCCTAATCAGGCCCAAGTCTACCGAGTTAAAACCACAAGGTTTGGATTATTTTTACACCTATAGATGATATATGCGTGCACCTAGAATAAAGTTCGTAAGAACCAGGCCAGATTGTCAACCAGAGTATTAGCCCATATATCCATATATGAAGCATGAGTCATAAATATATTTATATTCGTTATTTAAGAGAAACATGGGCTGAGGCAATACTTATAGCTGTCGGACAAACATGTATTTATAGTTGTGACCAAGAGGGGAATTGATTAAGAAACTGATTCATCGTTCTTCATGGGCGTGATCAGTTTCCCAATGCTACCGCCTACTGCAAGGCACTAAAAACTCTAATCGATCAATTCATGGTCGTTGGCTCCCCTATCCCTAACACTTGCCTAGTCCTGTGTCTAGTGGCCGACCTTTCTGAACAGTATGATACCGTGGCTAGAATCATCAATCAAACTACCCCACTACCCACCTTTGCGCAAGCTAGGTATATGATAACTCTTGAAGAAACGTGCAAAGCTCGTCAACATGCTCCAACCGCCATGGCCAACAGAGTCCGCCAAGCAGCTCCCCCACCCGATCCTGTCACTAGCCACGATCTCCCCTCGAGTCACGGTCGACAACACCACCGCGGAGGACGTGGCCGTACTGGACATCGAGGATGTGGGTGTGGTCATCCTGGCCACGGGGGATCAAATCATCACATGTCCTGGCCCGGTAAGCATTGGGCCTCTCCTACTTGGCCCTAGTGGCAACAACCATAGGCTGCTCCTCCATCCTAGTACCATATAGCTCCATGAAATCTAGCTCCTAAACTCGTCTACTGGTTCATCGTTTTAAAACGTGTTCCCGTAAAGGTTAAAAATGTAATTTTGAAACTGTGTGAAAATTGAAGTGTTATCAAATAGTATTTTTAGGGATGTCATTTTCCCATCATAAAAATGGAGCAAAAAATACTAAAACAAACAGATCCTTAGCCACTAAATTATTTTATTATTTAATAAAGAGAATTAATTACTCTCTAAGAATTGGGACAGAGTGGAAACAATTGGCCCAGAATAACGGGATAAATGGGCTTACTTTATAAAGAAATAAATGGGCCGGGAGGTCAAAGAAATCGGCCCACTTAATACTAGAAGATCCATGAGTTTGCTAAAGCTCATGGAAGCTCTCTTAGGCACTCGCTCCTGCTTGTGCGCGCTAACACGTTCAGGTGCAGGAAAGTGCGACACTGCACCCTCCCTCCTATGAGTGTGCTCTTTGTAAGTGTATATTCGGACGAATAACAGGCTTGGGGGCTTTGCGCGTATTAAACCCTAGGTTTATCCATATATATACCTAGCTGGGGGCAACGGAGAGCAAGGTTCCACTTAGACTTTCCTCCGGATGTTTCAAGCACCTTTCACATTCTCGAAACACCTCCCCTCTGGCGCTCGTTCACGATTTTAGGGTCCGCCTTCGTTCCCGATCATAGCGGTTGCGCTCGCCGTCGCGTCGCGCTCGCTTGTTCGCGAGATAAAAGCTTGCCGGCGTCGATCGAGTCTTCCCCGACGTCGATTCGCGTCTTCCTCGACGTCACCGCAGCCGCCTGGTCTCGGATAAGGAGGACGTCGTCTGCTCTCTTTGTTTCGCTGCTCTCAAAGGAGGCCGCCGCTGGTTTTTTCGCGATCCGCCTGGCCCCAGTGCCAGTCCACCGCCTGCAAGGGCTCGTCGTTGCTTCTTCCTAGTCACGGAACTAGGGTTTCGGTCGACGATCGCCGTTCGACGATCGCCAAGGAGTTCGTCGATCGCCTTTCATTCGACGATCGCCGTTCGACGATCGTGTTTCCCGTTTGTCGATCGCGTTTCCCGTTCGACGATCCCCGGTCGACGATCCCCGGTCGACGATCCTCGGTCGACGATTGTTTTTCAGTTGACGATCGCCTATTCGCTCGACGATCGCCTTTCCCCGCTCGACGATCGCCTCTTTTCAGTCGACGATCGCCGCTCCAGTTCGCGCAGCCGCCCTCTGCGCTCGCCGCCTCTGCCATCTTTTGGCCGTCGACATTCAGATCTGGGAGGAAGAGCTGCCGCCTGTTAAGTTCCAGAGCCATCCATTGGAGCCGATCCAAGGTTGCTGAGCCCGTGTAGCCGTCTCCATTCCGCTCTCTCTTGTGTGCTGGGTTTCTTGGCTCCAGTTAGGGATTGCTAAGCAAGTCAAGATGAGGAACTCCAGCTTCTCCTCTCCAGTGCCCATGAACAAATTGGAGAAGTTCACGGCCACAGAGTTCAACGATTGGAAGTTGAACACCCAGTTCGGGATGAAATACCTGAACGTATTCTACACCATCAAGTCTACTCGTGCTGACGTTGCTGGGACTGAAGATGAGGCGCATTGGGTCGAAGATGAGGACTTCTGCAGGGATTACCTGCTGAACTGCCTCTCCTCCAGCCTGGCCAAGAACTACATCAAGATGCAGTCTGCTAAGGAGATCTGGGAAGCACTGGAGGAGCACTTCAAGCAGGAGGAGGACCTCTCCAAGGCTCATCTGGTGGACAAGTTCCACTCCTTCAGCTTCGACGAGGAGAAAGTCATTCTCCCTCAGGTATCCGAATTTGAAAATTTGGTTGATTCACTGCATAATGAGTCTATTAGTCTGACAGATAGTTTTGTTTCCGGTACAATTGTGTATAAGTTGCCCTACTCGTGGTATAATTTCAAAACGGAGATGTACCGCAAGAAGATGTAGGTTGGTCTGAACGACCTCAAGCATTTCATACACATTGAGGATGAGAACAGGACAAAGCACGCCTTGGAAGCTGTTGGCAAGCAGAAGGCTGCTGCCAACATGATTTCAAGCTCTAAGCGTGCTCCTCCCCCTCACAAGACCAAAACGTCTCGTAGTAGCCCTCAGGTTGCAGGACCGAGTAGACACTCTAAGAAATTTAAGGGTAAATGTTTTAACTGCAACAAGTGGGGACATTATGCATCTGACTGCAAGTTACCGAGGAAGGAAAGAACTAAGGCACCACAAGAGGGCAACCAGGCCCATCTGGTTAGCCAAGCTGAGCCATCCGACTTTGTTGCCATGGTCGGACACGAGCAGGCCAACACAGAGTGGTTCCTGGATTCTGGGGCAACGTGTCATGTTTGCAACAATGCTAATCTCTTGACAGGACTGAAGAATGCAAAGGAATCAGTGACTGTAGCAGATGGAGGAACAACTGACGTATTGAAGGTGGGGAACGCAACTCTGATGCTCTCCTCAGGTAAGTATTTACTTTTAAAGAATGAAAAATTTATTCCTTCTTTATCTGTTAACTTAGTGTCTATTAGTTTATTGTGTGATGTTAGTATGTCAGTTAACTTCTGTAGCGGTAGAGTGACTCTGTCAGTCAACTCTCACTACTTTGGATATGCTGACGTCCAAAATAGGATGTACCGTCTGAGTCTAGCAAATGAGGTAGCGTAATAAGTTCAATTGAATTTAGTTAGCCCTAGGACTCTACATGAGAGACTAGGACACGTGAACTACAGGAAAATGTTTCAAGTCGCTAGAACTCACAAGATCACATTAGACACTAAGTCTCCTCTTGGAAAATGTGAAGTGTGTGCTCAGACTAAGATCACTAGGAAACCTTTTGGCACGGTTACTAGGAGCACAACACCTCTTGAACTTATATATTCCGATATTTGTGACTTTAAGAGTTTTGTCACTAGAGGTAGAAGGAAGTATATGATCACGTTCATAGATGACTGCACAAGGTTTTGTCATATTTCGTTGCTTAAAACTAAAGACGAAGCATTTGAAAAATTTTGTCTTTTCAAAACCAGGGTAGAAAACCAATTAAGCATGAAAGTAAAGAGATTTAGGAGTGATAGAGGAGGAGAATATATGTCCAGTGAGTTCAGATGCTTCCTTGCTTCATAGGGCATCATAGTAGAAACCACTGCTCCTTACTCCCCTCAATCTAGCGGCATACCCAAGCGCAAGAATAGAACGTTAACAAAGATGTTGAACTCTATGCTGCTCACTGCAGGCATGTCTTCCTCTTATTGGGGAGAAGCAGTCTTGACTGCGAATCACATTCTGAATAAAGTTCCTCATGCTAAGTTACAGGTTACACCCTACGAGCTTTGGTTTAAGCGACCCCCGTCTTTAACTAGACTTAAGACCTGGGGTTGTATAGCCTATGTCAGGGTTCCTGACCCTAAACGGTCTAAGGTTGGACCTAGGACCAATACATGTGTCTACTTAGGTTGTGCTGAAGATAGTGCTGCAGATAGGTTCCTTGATATTTCTAATAATATCATAATATAATCTAGGGATGCAGTGTTCTTCGAGGATAAATTCCCCAAAGATAAGAACCTAACGATCCCAAGTATGCAAGCAACTATTACTGAGGAAGATCCCGAATCAGTACCGAGCACCTCCTATTCCGTTCCGGTATATAACTCTGGCCTAGAGTTTAGGAGGACTTCAGTAAGAGAGAGAATCCCCAGAACCTTCGGTAGTGATTTTGTCACTTACCACGTTAAGGATGATCCATCTACCTTTAAGGAAGCAATGAGATCAAGAGATTCCCTACTCTGGAAAGAAGCTATTGAGGATGAGATGAACTCACTCCTTCAGAACGACACATGGACGTTAATTGATAAGCCAACAGGGGCTAAAACTGTCGGGTGCAAGTGAGTTCTGAAAAGGAAGCTAAATCCCGATGGTAGCGTAGCTAAGTATAAAGCACGTCTGATGGTTAAACGTTTCACACAAGTAAGCGGAGTAGACTATTTTGATGTATACTCACCCGTGTGTCACTTAGCAACCATTAGGGTTCTTCTTGTTATTTCGGACGAATAACGGGCTTGGGGGCTTTGCGCGTATTAAACCCTAGGTTTATCCATATATATACCTAGCTGGGGGCAACAGAGAGCAAGGTTCCACTTAGACTTTCCTCCGGATGTTTCGAGCGCCTTTCACACTCTTGTGCTCGTGTTCGTGCACCTACGGTCACACGCTCTAGTGTTCGGACACTACACGCACACGTATATAAATATGAGCGTTCTTGTGCGCTCACTTGCTCTTCTACGGCCATGCACTCACGTCCTATTGTGTTGTGCACGCTTGGCCGTGCCCCTCTACGTCACACCCACCTCTGCATCGAGCCCCCACACCCGCCCCGATAGGTATTGGCATTCCCCTCATGGGTGCAATGCACATGCAAGCCCATGCTCACCTAAAAGCACACACCCCCTTGCGGTTCTCCGTGTCCCTGTGGATTGCATCATTTTATTCGTGGACTCGAAATGTCGCGACCGTCTCACCATATCCTCAACAAGCTCTCTTGCAGATGCGCACGCAATACGTACGACACCTGTGTGTGGTCCAACGCCTTTCTTCTAAGCTAGTGCATGCACACTATGATGGTGCATAATAGTGCATTTGCAGGTTCGACACTAGAGCATGCTCATAGGTGCAATGACCCGAGCTCAAGAGCGCACTCATAGGAGGGAGGGTGCAGGGGCGCCGCACAAGCTGGAGAGATTGCGTCGCACGCCCAATGGAAAACACGGGAGTGTGTGAGTGTCCTGCTTCCGTGCACACAAGGTCCAGGCCCTTCCGGAGGTGTGTGCAAGGTCGCATGGCCGGAGGCGCGCACTTTTCGGCGCGCGACTTTACAACAACCCCGACATTGGGCGTGGTTTCAATTCATCACCCAATGTTGGGCGCTGAAGTTCCACTACAAGAAAACAAGGTTTTAGTGACGAAATATTTGTGACGAAATATTTGTCGTCACTAAAAGTATACTTTTTGTGAAGAAGATATAGTTTGGTCAATAAATGATGATTTCTAATTAATTAGTGACTAAAATAAAATTTCGGTTGCTAAAAGGATGTTTTCTTGGAGTGTTCCCAATGAGACACTTAATTAATCAGCGTCCCTTGGGGCTACGGTGCGCAGGGCATTGCGCCTTATTGCCCGCTTGGCTGTGCGCAACTTGCGCGGCGTTCACGCAACATCGTGTCTCTTTCACCCCCGTCTTTGTAGGTGTTTGTCTAGCGCACGCGTTGCTTTTACAACAACGTATTCTAGAGTGCGCTTATAGAATCAAACATACTCGAAACTGCGAGAGAATGTGCCTATTGGACTTCTCTCAGTGAACCAGCTGAGGCTTTGTGCGGTCGATGCGACCCGTTACGGTGATCTGGTCGGGGTCACAATCTAGAAATGTCGGTCCGTCTCGGACATATTTTCGGAGAACCCAACCACTACATTTTTCTCATCTTAAAATTGCTCATAAAATATAAGACACCCAAACGATAGAGCCACTCGTTGTATTTAGTGGTCTTCGTCTATTTTACAGCAGCAATAGATCCCAAAACGCGGGCCGCCCAAACAGCCCGGCGCCACAACATGTTGCAAAAGGATCCCGTCAATCGCAGCCTAAGCCTAAGAAGGCGGTCGTACGCCGAACCTTTCTCTGTTTTCAACCATTGGCAGCTCCACTCATCCGCGGCATCCCCACAAGAGATGCATGTGAATAGCATAACAAAAGATTGCACACATGCCCTTAATTTTGAAGCCCACTACCCTTGTATGCTCTTTTAAGACACCCCCACTATGCTCTCAAGCCCTGCATGCATTTAAGAGCATACCCTAAATACACCGCCGGGAAATTGATGCCGTGGGGACCGGAGAAGCAGGAAACCAATGGTGCTGGATACAATTTTTGTTGTTAGCTGCATGTCTCCAAATAGGATGGAAAGATGTTCTTATTCCTTCTACTTATGAAGCTACCTATTTAAGGACCCCCATCCCTTTCAAGTCAGCCATAGATAAACATGTTTTAATTGTATGAAATAGATTTCAAGCACTAAAAAAGGATACACATTTGTTTATTTTATTTTAAAAAATTAGATCCCTATAGAATTCCTATGAGTAGTTTCGCATAGGACCTCAATTTTCTTTTTCACAATTCCTTATTTTCACTCATTGGAGAACTAATAATTACCATGAAGTAAAATATCCACTTTATTTTACTTTGTAAACAAATCATATTTCACTATTTCCTACACCAACACTTTTGAGTGCATTTGGTATATGGATCACTTGTTGTTCTAGGGTTTGAATTTCTTCTAAACTTCGGAAATTCATCGTTTTTTTGCAATCACCTTTGTTGGAAAGCGGGCTGTTTTTGTGTTACCATTAGGGAAAGAGGGTGGAAGCCAGCGGTAGGAGAAGGGCCGGTTAGTGGGGAAGAGGAGAAGCAAGAGAGAATAGAGGAGAGGGAGCAGCCCCCTTTCTTTGCTAGATGATTCAAGGATAAGGTTTAGGGTTACAATAGGCGTCTTATATAATGAGCCTCAAATAAAACAAATAACCAAAATGCCCCTAAGGTTAAAACTAAACTTGCTTCCCATCCAAGTCATCCGCCGGGTCCCCTGCTGTCGCGCCGCCGCCAGCGGTATCGCGGTGAATAACGTCGGGCGATACCGCGACATCGCGGTGAATAATGTCGGGCGATACCGCGGTATTATCTCCGCTCGTCTTCTGTGTGTGTGATCGTCGTGCATACACCCTTCAAGGCGGTTCGCCGTCATGCAGTTCGGTAACAATGCCGCCGTCTGGAAAATTAACCTTGTCCTTAAGGCAGTAGTCCGAAAATTGATGACGAAAATCATAGCGGAGAAGCCATGTGCTCGCCGACGGTGGCTGATGTCGCCACGCCACCCGGAACTCCTCGGGAAAACCGTTGCTGGAGTGGGCGACCGACTATCCAGGATTGTCGCTGGGTACAAAGGTGTCGAACCCGAGAAATCCATGTTAGCGGGGGTATGGTCCAAGGTGGGGTGGTCGCCGATGACGCGACGAAGCTGAGATATGTGGAATACAGGGTGAATCTGACTGCCGTCCGACAAGCGAAGGCGGTAGGCCACGACCCCAATTCAGCTGAGCACCTCGAACGGGCCGAAGAAACGTGGCGCCGGCTTTGGGCATGTACGACGGGCTACTGTCAGCTGGCGGTAGGGGTGGAGCTTAATGAACACCTTCTCCCCGGGGGCGAATTGCAAGTCCCGGCGTTTCCGGTTGGTAAACGAAGTAATCTTGGCCTGGGCTCGGCGGAGATGCTGCTTCAAGCTGTCCAAAATGGTATCATGATCCTGAAGGTGAGCCGCTAGGTTGGCCACGGGGCACTCGCCCGGAAGGTGCCACACAATAGATGGAGGTGGTCGGCCGTATACTGCTTCGAAGGGAGAGGTGTTGGCGGCGTGATGATAAGCTGTGTTGCACGAGTATTCCGCCCATGTGGGCCATTTTGCCCAGGTGCCCGACCGCTCGTCGATGAAGCACCAAAGGTAGGTCTCCAAACACCGATTGAGGACTTCGAACTGCCCGTCCGTCTGGGGATGGTAGGCAGTGCTCATTCTGAGGCGAGTGCCCTGCAAGCGGAAAAGAGTGGTCCAAAAGCTACTCAAGAAGAGAGGGTCCCAATCACTGACGATGGAGCGCGGAAAGCCATGAAGAGGCACGATCTCGGCGATGAAACAGTCCGCCACTGTGGCGGTCGTGTAGGGGTGGCGGAGGGGAATAAAGTGGCCATACTTCGAGAGGCGGTCCACGACCAACAAGATGCAGTCGAACCCGGCAGAGTACGGTAGCCGGGTGATAAAGTCCATGGCGATGTCTTCCCAAATCCGTTCGGGTACCGGCAGGGGCTGTAGAAGGCCCCCCAAAAACAACGACTCATACTTGTCCTTCTGGCATGGAAGGCATGCAGCGACATAGGCCTTGACCCAGCGAAACAACTGTGGCCAAAACAATGAGGCGGCGAATCAGCGATAGGTGCGGAACGCGCCGGCATGGCCGCCGGACGGGGATGCGTGGAATTCCTCCAAGAGTCGCGGAATACACATGGAACTGGCGGACAACACGAGGCGGCCGCGGTAGAACAACAGGCCGATGATGAGCGAATAGGGCGGGTGTGCGGATGGGTCAGCGATGAGAGCCGTACAAATGGGGACGAGCTTGGGATCCTATTCTACCCCCTCCTGGATCTCGTCGCCTTCCTCCCAAACCGGTCGAGAAAGGGCCGCTAATTCTGGTTTGTGCGGCTGGCGAGAGAATGCATCGACCGCCCGATTGGTTTTGCCGGAGCGGAACTCGATCGAAAAATCGTAACCCAGTAGTTTGGCGGCCCACAGTTGTTGCGCCGGTGTAGCAATTTTCTGCTGGAGAAGGTAGTGAAGGCTATGATGGCCCGTCCGGACCACAAATGGCTGACCAAGGAGATACGGTCGCCAATGTTGGACCGTGAAGACGAGAGCCATGAGTTCATTTTCATATGTCGAACGGATCAGGATGGAAGATGAAAAAGCGCGGTTGTAATAGGCAATGGGTCGGCCGGATTACATGAGGACCACGCCGACCCTGGTGCCCGAGGGGTCGCACTCCACTATGAATGGTTGGTGGAAGTCGGGCATGGCTAACACCGGCCCATGCAAGAGGATGGACTTCAGGGCCGTGAACGCGGCCAGGGCGGTGGGGGACCACAAAAAGGGGCCCTCCTCCGAGGTCTTGAGCAGTTGTGTAAGGGGACGGGCCAGTGTGCCGTAGCCCTGAATGAACCGCCGGGGGTAGCCGGTAAGGCCCAAGAAGGAGCGAACCTTACAGACTGAAGTAGGCATTGGCCAGTGGAGAACCGCCGAGATCTTGTCGTCGTCCATGGCCACCCCATTTGTCTCAATGGTATGCCCCAAGTAGCTAATCTTCAGAGAGCCAAAGTTACATTTCTTCCGGTTCAGGATGAGGTGGTGGTGGCGAAGAGTGAGGAGGGTGGCCCAGACGTGCTGGAGGTGTTCCTGCCAAGTGGAGCTGTACACCAAGATATCATCAAAAAAACAAGAACATGCTTACAGAGTACCGACCGAAAGATGTCATTCATGGAAGGTTGAAAAGTGGTCGGGGCGTTGGTCAACCCAAATAGCATCACTAAGAACTCGAAGTGGTTGTCATGAGTCTGAAAAGCCGTCTTGGGCACGTCTGGCCGGCCGGACCCGAATCTGATGATAGCCGACCCGAAGGTCCAGCTTAGTGAAGAAGACGGCGCCTTGGAGTTCGTTGAGAAGCTCCTGAATGACGGGGATCAGGTATTTGTCGGAGGCAGTCGCCTTGTTGAGCTCACGATAATCCACGCAGAAGCGCCAACTACCGTCCTTATTGCGCACAAGGAGGACTGGGCTAGAAAATGGGCTCGCACTGGGCCGAATAATGCCCCCTAAGAGCATCTCCCGCACGAGGCGTTCGATCTTGTCCTTCTGAACGTGCCCGTAATAGTATGGCCGCACGGATACCGTGGAAGTGCCGGGCTGGAGGACGATGGAGTGGTCAGTCGGGCGGACCAGGGGTATGCTGGTCGGGGCCCCGAAGAGCGTGGCAAACTCATCTAGGAGGAGGCCGAGGTTCTTAGGTGGTGGGGCGGGGTCAGCCTCGGCACCCTGAATAGGCCAAAGCCAAACAGAGAAGTCGACCTCCGAGGTGTGTTGAAGGGCTCGAAGCGAAACCGGAGTCCGAAGCGAGTCACCCGTGAGGCAGTGGGAAATGAGCCCCTATTGGAAGTGCATAGTCATCGTGGCCCAGTTGACCCGGGCGTCGCCCAGCGTTTGGAGCCAAGCCACCCCTAGAATTGCATCAAGCCCACCCAAACCAAAGATGTAGAAGTCGGGTGTCACGATGCAGACACCAAGAGTCATCGTCACGGCCTGGCGGAGGCCCTGCGTCGGTCGGCGACGCCCGTCGCCCATGCACACTGTGAAGGCCGGGGATGGCCGAAGGGCGAGCGCCAACTCGCACGCGAGATATTCCGAGATGAAGTTGTGGTTGGTGTCACTATCAATCATGAGAACGATGTCGCGTTCCTGGAGGCGGCCGTGGAGCTTCATTGTACGCGGGCCTATGATGACGCCAACCGAAAAGTAAGGGAGCTCCAAACAGTGGAGGTCGTCACCGTCCGGGAGGGGTGGATCAGCGGCAGGAAGCGTGGCAAGGTCATCGGCCTCCAGCGGCGCCTCGTCGAGATGGTCATCGCCGAACAAGTCATGAAATTCTTTGACCGAGCAGACATGGTTCAGCGAGTACGATAGGCGACAACAAAAGCATAGACCACGTCGGCGGAGGTCATTGTATTCGGCATCAGAAAAATGGTGTGGCGGCCCGTGGCCTAGGCGAGGCCCCCCTGGGTGCGGAGCGCGATTGGCCCCCTCCCGTGGTGGAGTCGGCCGAGGAGGAACATAGTTGGCTGGAGGAACATGGAGGGGGGGGGGGGGGTGGAGGGGGCTGGATGCCCAAATCCTCCTCCACGGCACGAGCGAGGTCAATGGCGGCCGAGACGGTGTGGAGTTGATGCGTGCGGGGTGGGAGCGAATGGCTGGTCGTAGGCCTTGTAGAAAGAAACCCAAGTAGTGATCCGAAGGCAGCCCGGGGACATGGGAGACGAATGCCACGAACTCATCAATATAGCTATCAAGGTCGGCAGATTGGCGAACACTGCAGAGGTGCTCAATGGCGTAGCCGGAGTACCGCGCAACGTAGCGTTGAATCATTTCGTGCTTCCGCTCGGGCCACAAGATTTGGGGTTGAACCTGGCGGAGCCACCTCACCCAATGCAAGGTAGAGCCGGAGAGGCCGACAATAACGGTGCTCACCTTATCGTCGTCAGCGGTGAGATGGAGATCAAAGAATTGATCGACTCGGGCTATCCACCCCATCGGATCGACGCTCGTAAAGGAGGGCAACTCCAACGCATGGGGGGTCGACCAACCGGGGGTGTTGAAATTTGTGAAGTGAAAGTGGGTGAATGAAGCACTTGGACCTATCCGCGCGGACTACGCGGACAGGGTTGGCGGACTGCTAGGTTGGCATGGATGTTACAGACGGTTTGTTCTGTAGAGGCCTGGGTGGTCTGTTCGCGTGGATTACGCGGACAGCAGCGGCGGTTAGCCAGGCCGGCTTGTGCTCAGCAAGAATTTGGATCCCAGGAAGTAACCGGGCAGATAGAAACTCTAGTCGCGGAGTCCGGCATAAAGCGGACTGAAGAACTGGAGCTCGGCAGTAGCCTTGGTCTTGCTCTGGTGCAGCGACAAGTGGAAGCCGCAGAGATTGTCAGTCAGTGCGAACTGATACTGGACCTCGCCGGTAGAGGCGGACTGGATCCAGTGTCTGCCAGTAAGTGCAGACTGCCCATTGTGGCCAGTGGTGTGGACTTGGTTGGGTCTGAACCAAGTCCATGCTTGGCTCAGTCCGGGGAGATCGCGCAGTGGAGCGCGTGATGCTTCTTAGTCCTCCTAGATCGACATAATTGCATGTGCCTTGGTTGCGAGTTTGGGGATAAATGGACTGGAGATTGTGTCTGCAACTGTGTGTGGACTGGAGCTGGAGTCCACTGAGTCCGACAGCAGCCTTGCTGGCGTAGCTGTGGACTTGAGATATGCGAACTGGAGCAGTCTGCAGGATATGCGGACTAGAGAAGTCTGTGGTATGCGGACTGGAGTCGTCTGCAGGGATATGTAGACTAGAGCTGTCCACAGTATGGGTGGACTGACGCGGTGTGTCCGCTGAGTCTGACAGGTGCCTTGGTGGCAAAGTCGTGGGCTCGGGATTAGCGGACTGATGCGATGTGTCCGCTGAGTCCGGTTGTTGCCTTGGTGGCGAGGTCATGGGTTCGGGATAGGCGGACTGAAGCTGTGTGTCCGCTGAGTCCGGTAGGTGCCTTGATGGCGAGGCTGCTGGCTCGGGATAAGCGGGCTGGAGCTGTGTCCGCGGATTGGCGGACTGTTGTTGCAAAGTCCGGTTGTAGCGGTCCTGGCTTGGCCCTTGGAGGCAAGGCGGACTGGTGTTGTTGTCCGGGCTTGGTGATGTCTTGGCGGTTTGGCCTTTGGCGACAAGGCGGACTGGGGATTGTGTCTGGCCTTGGAGAAGCTAGACGGACTGGCTATCTTGCACAGGCGCAACGGACTGGTATGTATCCGCGGACTGCGAAGAAGTCTTGCTGCGGGATGTGGTAGTTATCCTATCGGCTAGGGCGTTGACTACACTCATCATCGTGCCTATAAATAGGACCCAAGTCACATCAGGAACAAGGAACCTCAACCTGAGAGCCGAACTAAGTGAACAGTAACTTGAGCCCACAACAGTTGATGTGGACTGGACTTTTGTGTCCGCGCGGTTTGGTTGAGTTGACCGGATTGTGCTGTGCAGGTTGTGCGGATAGCGCTGGAAATCCAGGACTTGGCTCTGATTGCGGTCAGGGACAGTGCGGAATCTGCTGTTAAGCAACAGGTGGAAAACAGCAGGTCGCGGACAACGACCAGATGGTCTTCTCTTTGGCAACTTGGTTCGGGGTTAAATAAGTCCCCTGCCTCAGGCAGACTGGTCTATTCTGCATCGCAGCTTGTGCGGTCTGGCAGCTAGGCGACCTCGCGGTCAGGCGACTTGCTGATCGGCGGCTAGAGCAAGCATTGGAATAAGGGGTAGTCCGCGCGGCTTGGGTTGTGGTCTGGCGACCTGGCAGACTGAGCGGACTCCACAGCAGTAGACCGACGGCTTGGTAGTTGAGTCCGCGCAGCTTGTTTCTCTTGTCTTGTTTTTGTAGTTCTCTGCTTTCCCTTGGGTGGTTGTTTGGTGAAGCATGTCTCGTCATGTATGTCTCGCTGTGTAGAGAAGATTGCTGTGAATCAATAAAGACTCTTGTGCTGCATGTGTTTGCTGGTTGACTGGCTTAGGTTGAGATAACCCCTGCTCACTCCAGGTTCCAGGGAATTTTCCGCGTGATCAAGGTGTGCTCTTGATAGTGCTGAGAATATTAATTTGGCATCAGGCTATCTTGTTGACCACCTGGAGAAAATTTAACGTGGTAGTAGTGTCAGGTTGTTGAATTTTAACATGGTATCAGAGCTGGATTGGAGTGGATAAGCAGTGATCAACTGAAGTGGTTGTTACTCTTTGAAGAGGGAACCAGTGGTAGAACCATGACAGTGGAAGATGCAAGTTGTCTTGGAATTGATCTCCTTACAGAGACGAACTTTGATAGGTGGAAGTCTTGTATGGAGAGCTTTCTTCTTGGCGAGGACCTTTGGGAGGTAGTATGCGGAGCAGAAAGACAAGATGCTACTGCTGGAAATGCTGAAGAGATGAGAGCTTGGTAGGAGACAAATGCGAAAGCGGAGTCTATTCTCAAGCAAGTGATCTCATCGGAGCTCTTAGACCACATCAGTGGATGTCGGTCAGCTGCGGAGGTTTGAACGTCCCTTGATGGGTTGTTCAGGAAGGACATGAAGGTTGCTGCAGAGGATGATCTTTCTACTTCATATCAGCAAGAGAGGAGTGTTTCTCCTAGGCGTGATGGGAAGAGGAAGGAAGGACCAAGGTGCTATAAATGCAAGCAGCATGGTCATCTCAGGAAGGAGTGCAAGGTTACCTTGCTCTCGGCAAACGTAGCTCATGTTGGAGGCAAGGAGAAGAACTTTGTTGGGTCTTCAACAAGTTCTGGTGCTGATCGGATGAAGGCCAATGATAGTGCAACTATCTGACATGAAAGACTGGGGCATGTAGGGATGGACACGCTGAAAGCAATGGCGGAAAGAAGACTCGTAAGAGACTTGCCTAGATTGTCATCCTATGGTGATGGTCAGGGGTGTGCGGGATGTCAACAAAGTGAAGCTTATCGCTTTATGGTTGATAAGGCACAATCCAGATGTAAAGCACCTTTGGAGGTTGTCCATTGTGCTCTGGTTGGACCGACCGTCACCGCCAGTCTTGGAGGCAGCAGGTGTATGCTGATATTGGTTGATGACTATTCAAGGTATACTTGGGTATACTTCATGAAGAAGAAGTCGAACATGATGCGCTTGTTCGTGGAGTTAAAGAAGCTTGTGGAAGGCAAGCTTGACATGCAGATCAAGAAATTGAGGACAAGCATCAGTGGTGAGTTTGACTCAACCGAGTTCTCAAACTTTTGCAGGAAGCAAGGGATCCGGAAGGAGCTTTCTTGTGGACATACTTCACAGCAAGACGATATTGCAGCTCGGATGATCCGTTGGTTAACGGAGACCTGCAAGTGTTGGCTTCAGAGTAAAGGCGTTCCTAAGGCTCTTTGGGCGGAAGGGATGGCCTGTGTTGCTCATGTCATCAATCAGATGCCTCTTAGTCCGATCTATGTGAAGACTCCTTATGAGCTAATGTTCGGGGTGAAGCCCAGTGTGGAGCACCTAAGGGTGTTTGGATCTACCTGCTACGTACACACTCCGGTTGCTCTCAAGACGAAGCTAATCTTTGTTGGGTATGATGAGCAGAGGAGAAGATGGAGGTGTATGGATCCTGCGACGAAGAGGCTCATCGTGTCAAGAGACATTGTCTTCGATGAGTTGACGCCGTATTGGGATAGCTCTTATATGGAGCTAGAGATGAGCAGGTCAGATGATGGGCTGAAGGAGGCTGCTGCTAAGGTTCAGGTGGAGCTGCCTGAGTCACCAGGAGCTCCAGGTTGTTTTAGCTCCGGGGCAAATGCGTCAGGGTCAGGAAGTAGGGGGAGCAATGCTCCAGGTACTTCTGGATCGAAGGCGGAGTCTTCCGGTTCAGGAAGCAGGGGGAGCGATGTTTCAGGTAGTTCTTGTTCGAGAACGAAGACTTCTGCTTCAAGTAGCAGGGCGAGCGTTGCTCCAGGTGCTCCTGGTTCCAGTGAGGAGGCGTCTTGTTCAGGAAGCAAGGGGAGCATTGTTCCGGGTTTGCCCGGGAACGGAGCTGGTTCAGAAGCAGCGGAGGTGGTTAGCCGTGATCAGGTTCTTCGGAGATCGAAGAGGATCAGTAACCCACCAGCTCGATATAGTGAAGGGAACACGGTGGGCTTGGTCCCATGTTTCCTTGCAAGCCCTCAGGTCGATCGAGTACCTTCTGGCTGTGATGACCCCACTAGAATCAATGAGGTGATTGACACCAAGGCTGAAGAGGTGACTTCTCTCAGAGGTAACGAGGCTTGGGCTTTTGTGCCCAAGGTTGTTGGTGATACTCCTGTGATGCATGAGTGGAGGTTGAAGCCGAAGAAGAAGGTAGAGGGAAGCATGGATCCTTTTGGGAAAAGCTGGAGGGCTCCCTCATGGTCCATGATATGCGGGGCGAGGACTATGTCTTGGACATTTCTTCGTAGATGCTATCGGAGGGCTCAGATGCAAGGTTACGGGAGTTGTTAGAGTTATTCACCACTTCTCACTTCAAGGGGAAGTGTTGAAATTTGTGAAGTGAAAGTGGGTGAATGGAGCACTTGGACATATCCGCGCGGACTACGCGGACAGGGTTGGCGGACTGCTAGGTCGGCAGGGATGTTGTAGATGGTTTGTTCTATAGCGGCCTGGGTGGTCTATTCGCGCGATCTACGCAGACAGCAGCGGCGGTTAGCCAGGCCGGCTTATGCTCAGCAGGCAGTTGGATCCCAGGAAGTAACCGGGCAGATAGAAACTCTATCCGCGGAGTCCGGCATGAAGCGGACTGAAGAACTAGAGCTCGGCAGACTGGTTTGGCAGTTGCCTTGATCTTGCTCTGGTGTAGCGGAAAGTGGAAGCCGCGGAGACCGCCAGTCAGTACAGACTGATACTGGAGCTCGCCGAGAGAGGCAGACTGGATCTAGTGTCCGCCAGTAAGTGCAGACTGCCCCTTGTGGCCAGTGTTGTGGACTTGGTTGGGTCTGAACCAAGTCCATGTTTGGCTTAGTCCGGGGAGATCGCACAGTGGAGCGCGGACTGCTTCTCAGTCCGCCTAGCTCGGCAGAAGTGCATGTGCCTTGGTTGTGAGTTTGGGGATAAGCGGACTGGAGATTGTGTCCGCAGCTGTGTGCAGACTGGAGCTGGAGTCCGCTGAGTCCGGCAACTGCCTTGCTGGCGTGGCTGTTGACTCGGGATATGCGGACTGGAGCAGTATGAGGGATATGCAGACTGGAGTAGTCTGCAAGGTATGCAGACTGGAATGTCTGCAGGGATATGCAGAGTAGAGCTGTCCGCAGTATGTACAGACTGGATCACATGTCCATTGAGTCCGGTTGTTGCCTTGGTGGCGAAGCCGTGGGCTCGGGATTGGCGTGCTGACGTGCTGTGTCCGCTGAGTCCGGCACGTGCCTTGATGGCGAGGCTGTTGGCTCGGGATAGGCGGGCTGGTGCTGTGTCCGTGAATTGGCGGACTATTGCTGCGGAGTTCGGCTGTGGCGGTCCTGTCTTGGCCCTTGGCGACAAGGCGGGCTGGTGTTGCTGTCCGGCCTTGGTGATGTCTTGGCGGTTTGGACTACGACGACAAGGCGGACTGGCGATTGTGTCCGGCCTTGGAGAAGCTAGGTGGGCTGGCTATCTTGCACAGGTGCGGCGGACTGGTATGTATCCACGGACTGTGGAGAAGTCTTGCTGCGGGATGTGGCGGTATTCCTATCGGCTAGGGAGGTGAACACACTCATCATCGTGCCTATAAATAAGACCCATGTCATATCAGGAATAGAAACCTCAAATAGAGCCGAAGTAAGTGAACAGTACTTGAGCACGCACAAGTTGCTGTGGACTGTCTTTTGGTGTCCGCGAGGTTTGGTTGAGTTGACCGGGTTGTGCTATGTAGGTTGTGCGGATAGCTCTGGAAAGCTAGGACTTGGCTCTGATTGCGGTCAGGGACAGTGCGGACTCTGTGGTTAAGCAACAGGCGGAAAACAACAGGTCGCGGACAACGACCAGACGATCTTCTCTTTGGCAACTTGGTTCGGGGTTCAATAAGTCGCCTGCCTCAGGCGGACTAGTCTATTCGGCATCGCAGCTTGTGCGGTCTGGCGGCTAGGCGACCTCGCGGTCAGACGGCTTGCTGATTGGTGGCTAGAGCAAGCATTGGAATAAGGGGTAGTCCGTGCGGCTTGGGTTGCGGTCTGGCGACCTGGCGGACTGAGCGGACTCCACAGCAGTAGACCGACGGTTTGGTAGTTGAGTCCGCGCGGCTTGTTTCTCTTGCCTTGTTTTTGTAGTTCTCTGCTTTCCCTTGGGTGGTTGTTTGGTGAAGCATGTCTCACCATGTATGTCTTGCTGTGTAGAGAAGATTGCTGTGAATCAATAAAGACTCTTGTGCTGCATGTGTTTGCTGGTTGACTGGCTTAGGTTGAGATAACCCCTGCTCACTCCAGGTTCCAGGGAATTTTCCGCGTGATCAAGGTGTGATCTTGATAGTGCCGAGAATATTAATTTGACATCAGTCTATCTTGTTAACCACCTGGAGAAAATTCAACGTGGTAGTAGTGCCAGGTTGTTGAATTTTAACAGGGGGTAGCGGGGCTGCCGACTGCGACTTGGCCGCGAACAGCGACAGAATGGGGGCTGGCCGAGGAGGGATGTGGACGAAGTGGCAGTGGGCGTGGGGGGAGCAGGGACGAGGAGGTCGAGGCAGACGAGAATGGCAGCGGTGGTATTGGCGGTGGTGAGGAAGGAGGCCTCGAGGGCGGAAACGGAGGCCCTCAGTTCGGAGAGGTCGGCCTCATGGGCGTCGGCCCAGTCGCGGAGGTCGTCTGGGATGTCGGAGGGGGCGACGACGTTGTTCCGGGACGTGACTGTCATGATGTAGAGATTCGGCGCCGCGGTGGCTGGCGGAGCGGCAGGTCGGACCAAATGTTATCACTAGGGAAAGAGGGAGGAAGCCGGCGGTAGGAAAATGGCCGGTTAGAGGGGAAGAGGAGAAACAAAAGAGAATAGAGGAAAGGAGCAACCCCCTTTCTTTGCTAGATGATCCAAGGATAAGGTTTAGAGTTACAATAGGCCTCTTATTTAATGAGGCTCAAATAAAACAAATAACCAAAATGCCCCTAAGGTTAAAACTAAACTTGCTCCCCATCCAAGCCATACGCCGGGTCCCCTGCTGTCGCGCCGCCGCCCCGACATCGCGGTGAATAACGCCGGGCGATACCGCGGTATTATCTCCGCTCGTCTTCTGTGTGCGTGATCGTCATGCGTACACCATCTAAGGTGATTCTTCGTCATGCAGTTCGGTAACATTTTGCCGGTGGATGTAGTCTATCTTGAGATGAACCACCAAAATCTGCGTCTACTATGGTTTGATTTTCGACTCTCGTTGATCTTTCTACTCACGTTTCCACACCAAAATATATGTTGGTGTAAGAATATCATGTGTATTCCTATAATCCTATGTCGAAGTTTGTAGGAAGGTTAGGCTCCGTTTCGCGCTGTGGCGGTGGCTGTGAACGCGGTGATTATTAACCGCCGAACATGGATGTCCGGCCTCACCTAAATAACTTCATTTTTATCTTTAAAACTAGTTTTATTTTCTTGGTGGCTGTCAATCCCAAAAATACATTTTATTACGTTGTTTTTGTCCCATCTCATAAGTGCCAAAAAAAACCGCGCCAAACTAAGTCTTAAACTCTAGTCTTACGGCGAGGTAGATCGACCCAGAGGCAGAATTGGGAAGGTCATTGGAGCTCCCAACGTGCAGCTCTGCTCGGAGCCCGGAACATTGAAATCAGCCTTCGTCGTCCCACGTTGAATTGAATGGTTGAAGACCACAGCCTTCGAGTGCAGGATCGCTGAGACGCCGCCCCGTGTTGAAATTGTTAAAGTGAGAGTATAAGTGGAGCTGGGCGGTTAGACTGGTCTAACCGCACAGACCGCAGAGGTCGTCCGGAGTAGGCGGATAGCCTTGGCGAATAGCCTGGACGGACAGCCGGTTTCGGCTGTGCTTCTTCTCTGTCGGTCTTGACCAGCAAGCACCCTGATGGAGTAACAAGATAGATAGGGATGTCTATTCGCGGGTAGTGGACGAACTCTTTTGGAGTCCGCTGAGTTCGTCAGTGGCGGTTTGGATGTGAGATCGCACTGACCGTGAACTCTTCAGGTTCTTTGGGTCGCAAGGAGGCAGGCAAATATCACGGACTGGGGTGGCTTTCTACCAGGTCGCTGGTGCCTTCTTGGGCGAGATAGTTCAGAGATCACTGGCGTGGACTGGTCATTTTGACAAGTCCGGGCTGCAGGTGTGGCGGACTCAGTTTGGAGTTCGCCGAATTCGGCATGATTGATGTTGCGGACTCTTCTTGAGCTCGCCAGTGTCCGACATGTATTTGTGTTTGCGGTCTGTATGTTAGATCGTGGAGTAGGCACAGTTGAGCGGACTGGTCTTACCTGGAGACCACGCAGTTTGATGAAGCAGTCCGCATTGTGGCGGACTGGTTCAGGTTGGCACGATCTCGATATCAGGCGATGCGGGTTCTCGGAGATCGCGCGATTTGGTGAACTTGGTCTTAATTGACTAAGTCCAACTTAGTTGCCTAGTCCGCCTAGATCGCCTGTGGCGGACAGTTCTTGAGCTCGCCGAGCTCGGCAAGATGGCGACATGCTTTGTCGCGGGTCGGAGCTTTACGCGGACTGGAACAGAGTCCGCGAGTTGTGGTGTTAGCCAACAGGTTGACGGGCGGTTATTCTATCGGTATGGGTGGTGACGGGCCTGACAGCACTCCTCCCCACACCTATAAATAGTAGCCCTCAGCTAGTCATAAATAAGCAGTGAACTGTAAGAATGAGCTCGTGTTTGATTTTTGCGGTTGTGGTTTTCTAACCAACTGCGACTAAGGAACTTGATTATGTGCAGACTGTGCGGCAAACACCATGGCGACTAGGCGACTAGTGGAAACTTGGTGTGGAACAGTTCACGGATACAGTCAACGGTTAACAGCTAGTCGCGGTCTCAACGACTAGATCTCTTCCTCGGAGTTGCGGATAAGCAGAACAGTTAGCCCAGTCTATCAGCGGGTTATGTTCGTGTTCCTTCAGCATTCAATAACAGCAGTCTGCGCGGTTAGCAGCAGATAGGCGACTTTAGCGGTCTCTGCGGAAGCAGCTGGCGGTTAGGCGGCTTGTGCGATTACAGAGTTCTGTCCGCGCGTTTAACTTCTTGTAGCATTTTTTTGTTTCTCTTGTAACATTGTAATCATGTCTTGCAATGTATACCTCGCCATGTAAAAGAAGTTAATTTCATTTGAAAACTCTTGTGTTGCTGTTGCATCTGAATTTTACTTGATTTCGATTATGATTGAGTGTTCCTGTGACCTCGATTTCAGCTTCCCATAGAGAATTTTACACCCCGCCAAACAAACCTCTGCAACTCGGCGCGTTGGGGAGACTTTTTCATGGCAAAGTTAGGTGAGGATTCAATCACATGGGCAAGCATCCATCGCTCTCCAATCCGCGTTAGATGATTTAGTTGCAGATACTGAGTTGGAAACAAAGGGACCACAAAGAAAGGTGCATCCTCTGATGACATACCCTTAGGATTTTGATGACTAGATCCCCTACTACCCCCCATCATCCCCAACTTGTGATTAATTTCCTCTCTTTATTTTGTTACAATAAAAAACATTTTCTGTTCAAAACAATTTCAGTTATATTGGCAGTGTTGACATAGCATTCACGGGCTTGTGGTCTGCCTAAATCTAAGATGACATTGTAGCTGCTCAGAACATCGGCCATGACGCACTGGCAGACTCTCTTTAAGTCCCCTATGACCACGATCAGCCTAGATATACACCCTTCTCAGTTCACCAAATGCCTTCCAAAATATTGGTAAAAAGATCTTTGATGGGCAACAGATCTGTCAACATCACAACTCCCTGAAGAGGCCGGTGGAGAGAAAGAGAAGCAACTTCTAACACCATTCCAAAGTTGTGTTAGAATTTTATTTTGTAAGGATTTTATTGAAGTTGTACGGTGTCCCGTGTTTAGGGCTTGATGGGGTCATGTATTATTTATAGGAAGATCGGGGTGCGATTAGCCGAACTTACATCACCTCCACTAATTTAGTGGGAAATCATGGGGTAACCATCGCGTGCACGATCGGCACGCCCGATCCCCGCAAGATCTGCACAAGGGATCCCACCTCGCGCACAAACCGCCTGTGGCCGGCCAAAACGGACGGCCGGCCGCCGCCGCTCCTCGACAACCGATGCCCCCATGGGCCGAGGAGCTCCCTGCCGGCCGTGGCCGCGCCTCGCGACCACGAGCCCGCGGCGCACGGTGCGGCCAGTACCGTCGTCGGCCTCCCAGGCCGATGAGTGTGACCGCTCCCGGTGCCCCCCCCCCACCCACGCGGCAGCAATCTGGCAGCCGCTTGGAGCGGCCGGTGTCGCGAGGTGCGGCCGGCCACGCCCGACCTCCACAACCGCAGTCGGGCGTGTTGAGCCGGCTGCATCCGGGGCTCGGGGTGTTGAGCCGGCTGCAGCTAGGGGCGCCGCACCGCATTCACTAGGGACCGTCGGCGCCACCGCCACAAGGGGCGTCAAGAGCCACCCCTGCTAGGGGCGGCCGACGCCTCCCCCGCTACGGGCGGCCGACACCGCGCCCGCTAGGGGAGGCCGGCCTCGAGGCGTGGCCGGCGCCAAGGCCGGCCGCCCTCCTTGCTCGCCCACAGCCGGCCTCAGCTCCTCTTCCTCCCTCGATGGCTGCCCGTCGCCGGGGAATCAACTATTGATGACAATCCCTCTCCACTGCCCGATCATTCCAACGCGATTGCCGTTGTCCGTTACGTGGATAATTACCCACGTAACCACCCGCGTAACCGTCATTGTTAGCGGGGAAATTTGATTAATTAATTAATTACGGTGTGTATACAAAAATACTATAAAAATAACGCGTACTTAAAACTATACTAAATATAGTATGTACTCAATAATTTGGGTGGTTAAAGCGTGCAGATACCTACATAACTACCGTAACCACCACTTGGGTCTATAAAAAGGCCTCCGGACCTCTCTCATTTCTAATTTTTCTCCTTCTAGCTTTCTTCTTTCTCAGAACAGAGCTTGTCAGAATCCTCCTGCAAGCCACCTCCCGTCAAACATCTTGAGAAATTGGCTAAGTTCACAACATCCCGGTGCGCAAGTCAACTCCCACCCCGTCTCCAGAATCCTCCAACGTGCAAGGTGTTCTGTAAGACTTCTGTAACAGTTCTCCCGTGCTCATCGTAGCAGCGCACTATGTCGGGCTAACACCAAAAAGAGCTCACCACCTGCAATAAAAAACAGATTTTGAGCTCAATATCGCCCTCCGAGCGCTTTGTATTTGCTCTCATCTCCAAGATGTAACGAGGAGTGGTTCTGTCACCCTCGATTTCACTGTCAATTTATAAACTGTTGCTGATAGTGAAGTTCAGTATCGTAGCTAGGATTTTGACTGAGCCCGTGCACCAAGTAAAAAAGTAAAATTTTGTCATATGAGTAAATAGAAAAAACCATCATCTTAAAAAAATGAGGTGTACACACAAATAAAAAATCTAATAATATTTTAACGTAAAATTTTTAGAAATTATAAAAAACAAAAAAGTCACAAAAATTGCTGAAAAATTATGTTTGTGTGTATATATGTATACAAATATAGCAAATATCACAAATTTAATTGTTAGCTGCAAGTTCCATCACATCGTTCTATAAGCTAGTTAATATGCAATAATATGGAAAACTCTGTATAAAATAGGTCAAGCTTGTACATGTCAGTTCCTTGAGAAAAGATTTATTTCCTTGAGCTGGGAGAAACAAATCAGTGTTGTCATCTCAACAGCTTAGTCCGAGTACATTTCAGTTTGCAATTGTCGTGCTCAACTACTATGGATTCAGCATCAGCTG
Organism: Platanthera guangdongensis; assembly: GCA_039583875.1. Taxonomy (NCBI): domain Eukaryota; kingdom Viridiplantae; phylum Streptophyta; class Magnoliopsida; order Asparagales; family Orchidaceae; genus Platanthera; species Platanthera guangdongensis. The sequence continues at coordinate 152,324,545 of CM077159.1, read as the reverse complement.
TAGGATTATAATCTACAGATAAGTAAAACTCTCACGTTCTGTGATTCGTTCAGCGTTATCTCAATTGCTAAGAACACTGTGTCACGCAGCATGATTAAACATATTGAGATAATGTATCACATCATCAAAGAACATATAAAAATGGAGGATATCCATCTTGAGTTTGTCCTCACTGACAAACAAGTGACAAATATCTTTACAAAGCCTCTAGATGAATCCAAGTTCAATTCCTTTAAGATTGAGTTGGACATGCTTAGCTTAGAATAGTTTTTCATGCTCAGTGTTTTATGTTTATCTTGGTTACTACTGTTAGTACATGTTATCTGTGGTACATAGTAGATGTTAGGACTCTAGTCCATGTTTGCAGACAATGGTGGATCCAATTTAGGTCGAGGAGGGGCGGCCTCCCCCCTCAATTTTTTTTCAAACCTGGGCACTAACTTTAGATAGTTTTATTAAAATCCGCAGTGTAAAATATTAAAAAAAAGGTTGATGTAAAAACGTGGAACCCGGATTTAGCTAAATTTGTGTTACACGCGCCTTTTGAAAATATATCTACTATATGACATTTTTAGGAAAAGTGTTCAACATGAAAGTTGTAGATCTCGTCGTCGCATAGTTCTGTCTGGTTCCGTGTCTTTTGAAAATAGTCCTACTATATGATATTTTTAGAAAAATGTTCAGCATGAAACTTGTAGATCTCGACGAGGTCTACAATTTTATGTTAAACACTTTCCAAAAAATGTCATATAGTAGACATATTTTTAAAAGACATGTTTTAGATAAAAAAAATTATAATACTTTTGACCATAAAAAATCGTTGTCTAAAGTATTAAATTTTTTTGCCGTTTTTTTTAAAAAATTATAAAAATTTAGACATCGATTTTTTATAAAAACCGCTGTCTAAAGTATTAAATTTGTACCTACTATCATTTTCAAAATTGACAGCCCCACAAAACTTTAGAGGAAATATGTACATACTATTTATTTTAAAAAAGTCTCTCTAAACTTTTTGTTAAAAATATATAACTTTGTTTAAAATATATACATACTTTAGACAGCAGTTTTTTTATAAAAACTGCTGTCTAAAGTATTAAAAAAATTTATCATTTTAAATAAAAAAATTTTATAATACTAGACAACGGTTTTTTAAAAAACTTGACAATTTTAAATTAAAAAATTATAATACTTTAGACAGTGATTTTTTTTAAAAATCGCTATCTAAAGTCTGTCTATTTAATTTTCAATCCGGGCACGTGCTCGAGTATGCCTTAATTAGGGTTTCCTTTCCACTCCCGCTGAGCTCATGATATTTTATCGGCGTGCATTTTTCTCCTTCTGAAATGTATAATTTCTCCCGCTTATTTCAGTGATTTGTTATTGTGATTCATTAATTCTCAGTTGTTTTGTTAATTCATCATGTTTTTTCTTCGGATACTCTGTGTTATTTAATATTTGAAGTTCATTCATTTAGAATTGAATATCTGTTCTCGTATTGTTCTATTCAGAACGCACCACTGTTTTTAACTAAAACCAGGGGTCCAAGTGCCTCACTGTGAAATCTGAGGAAAAGTTGGTTTATTCACAATCACAAGATAGCAGATACTTTGGGAGTTTGTGGCATTGGACATCAGCCATCAGGTATGGACACGAGACACCCATATAAAATATTGTCTTTTAATCTCTTATTGTCTTATACTCTTTAATAATGTTTATTTTTTTAGTATAATTTTTATTTTTTAGAATGAAAACGTATTTTAAAATTAAATTAAAATCAGATGAGCAACTTAATTCTGATGTTTCAAGTAAAGAAGTTATTACAAATTCTTGTATTGATGTTTCAGAGGTTAAAACATGTGTAATTATTAGTGAATAAAGTCAATTCAAACATCTTAAAAGAAATCGTGAACAGTTTAATTTGGATGTGTTAATTTCAGTTCCTTTAGTAAGACTTAATGTTTAGTCAATGATTTCTGATTATCATGTGAATTTAAGAGAACAAGTTCGAAGGGCTTAGGGCTTCATGGCTCCCGCGAAAAACCCGTGCCAACCAAGAAATCATAATTTTAAGTTTACTTATTTTGACAAAGATCCAAGCCGCTTCTTCTTCTCCGGCTTCTGGCCTTTGCCCGTGCTGCTCTCTTCTTCTCCGTTGTTGGATGTTATTCTCCGGCCTCGCCTTCTTGCCGGCTGCTGCATTCCTCCGGCTTCTGTCTGCAGATTGGTTTAACTTGCATAACAATTGCTTGAGTATAGTATAACAAAAGATGTTGCATTTTGTCTGTGATGTTATTTGTTTAAAGTTGAACATGGGGATCAAGGCGGTGGAAACACATTTGTCACTATGAGATGGTCTCATTGGAAAAAAGTGAAAAATTATAAATGCATTCTCATTTCTTTTCTTTCTACACCTTTAATAAGTAGATTATCATGTGAATTTAAGAGAACTCTCATGCTAGTGCACATAACATAGCTCTGCAGAAATGTCAGGATCTTACAAGTCAAAATACTCAAATTCAAGTTGCATTATCTAAACAAACAAATATTGTTAAAGTAGAGTATCATGCCCGTTTAACAACATCAATTGATGTTATTAGATTTTTGTTAAACCAAGGACTATCTTTTCGAGGTCATGATGAATCCGCGACATCTAATAATCAGGGAAATTTTCTTAAGGTTTTAGAATGGCTGAGAGAGTACAATGAAGATATTGCAAAAGTAACCTTAAAAAATACTCCAGAAAATAATAAATTAACATCACCTCAGATTCAAAAAGATATAGTAAGGGTTATTGCTTGTGAGATTAGAGAGCCGTAGTTTCAGAAATTGGTGATGACTTATTTTCAATATTAGTTGATGAATCTCGTGACATATCAATTAAAGAACAAATGACAGTTTTTTTTCATTATATGGACAAGGCCAGAAGTATTATTGAGTGTTTTTTGTTATCGTTCATGTCACTGATACAACAACTTTATCCTTAAAAGCAGCAATAGATATGTTACTCTCTACTCATGGTTTGACACTTTCAAGACTATGTGGACAATGATATGATGAGGCAAGTAATATGCTGGGGGAATTCAGAGGCCTTAAAAGTTTGATATTAAGGGAAAATGAATCTGCGTATTATGTACATTGCTTTACTCATCAGTTACAACTAGCACTTGTAGCTGTAGCAAATTAATGGCTGTCAAATTTCTATATTCTTTACTCTGGTTAGCAGTATTTCTAATATTGTTAGAGCTTCATGCCAAAGACGAAATAAACTTAGAGAGAATGAGATTGCTAGAATTAATATAGCGCTGGATAATGAAGAAATTCGTACTGGTCAAGGTTTAAATCAAAAAACAAGTATCAAAAGTGCTGGAGATACTCGTTGGAGATCACATTATACTTCTTTAGTGAGTCTGATGCTTATGTTTTCTTCAGTTGTTGATGTGCTAGATGACATAAGATTATATAAGTCAGATTTCAAGAAAAGATCAAATGCATCTGCTATTTTAACTTTTATTCAAACATATGAATTTGCATTCAATCTATGTCTAATGAAGCATATTTTAGGAATGACGAATGAATTATCTCAGGTGTTACAAAAGAGGGCTCAAAATATAGTAAATGTTATGCACTTAGTCAATGTTCTAAAAACGTCTGCAAAAATTTAGAGATGATGGTTGATTTGATTTGATAAAAGAAGTTACATTATTTTGTGAGATTCATAAGATAAAAGTAATAAAAATGTAGGAAAACTTTAAAGTTTTGGGAAGATCAAGACGAAAGGTAGAAGAAAGAACTAATCGACATCATTATCGTGTTGAAGTCTTTTATGCATTTATTGATTTGCAACTGAATGAATTAAATCATTGGTTTAATGAAGTCAACACAAAGCTATTGATTTGTATGACTTGTTTAGATCCATGTGAAAAATTTGCAGCGTTTGATATACAGAAGTTGATGTGTCTTGTCAAATTCTATCCATCAGACTTCTCTCAAATGCAGGTTATAACTCTTCAAAATCACCTTGAGACTTACATTTTAGATGCATCATCCCAAGCTGAATTTTTGAATCTTAGGGGAGTTAGCGATCTAGCGAAACAATTTGTTAAGTTCAAATTGGATATGACATATCCTCAATTATTCAGGTTGATTAAATTGACATTATTATTGGTAGTTGCAACAGCTACAGTGGAAAGAGCATTCTCCAAAATGAAGATTATCAAGTCACGTTTATGCAACCGAATGAGTGATGAATGATTTAATGACAGCTTATTAACATACATTGAGAGAGACGAATTCAAATTAGTTGAAAATGAGTCAATTATTCGGCGAATTCAAGCAATGAGAACACGTCGAGGGCAATTATGATTTATTAATGATTGTAAGTGAATGTTAATTTTTATTATGCATTAATATATATTTTTTGTGATACATTTTTTAAACATTAATCCCCCCCCCCCCCCCCCCCCCCCGAGATAAAATCCTGGCCCCGCCACTGTCTGCAGGATCATCTAAGAATGTGCCAAATGACACACATAGGAGATGTGTGTGTGTCGTTTCGATCCATAAAGAGGTCAAATGTAACTCACTTAAAAGATTGGATCATTCTCAACAGTATCATTTTGATCGTCTTGTGCGACAAAATGAATTGATCAATATCGTCTTCATCGTCTTATTCGTCTTGACGGATGAAAATAACAAATTTCTATGGGCTGGTAAATGTCTATATTTATCAATTTAATCTCAGTAATTGGATTTAATTGATCTCCTATTAAAATATAATGTTCATTCCAGTAATTACACTATCAAAAAATTAGAACTGATGATGAAAATTCATTTAAATTCAAAAAGTTTTTTAGTAGAGCTCCTACACCTACTATGGTAGGTCGTCATTAGGTATGTCAGCGATCTATTCAAGGAAGGTTGTCATTAGGTATATCAGTGGTATTTTCGAGGAGATGACATTAAATCAATCAACTTTATTAAAGTCAAAATTAATATTTTTAGGTCAAACGTATATTATTTTACAAAATAAAATTGTAATATTTATGTATATTTTTTGCGGTCATTTTGAGTACTCATATGTATATGTTGTGGGCGAAACCCGCCTTGATGGGGCGGGCGAAACCCGTCGTCGCCGGTCAGGTTTCGCCCCCATCCATTTCCTGGATGTGGCCGAAGGCCACCCGAGAGCATCGAGCCGGGGTGGGCGAAGCCCGCCGTCGCCGGCCGGGTACTGTCGCGCCTGGCCGTAGGGGCGAAGCCCAGTGTCGAGCACTCGTGTGTGTATATATATATATTAGGGCCAAAAGTTTTAGGTTTAAATAGGGTGTTTATATTGGCAGCCCAGCTTTGGATATTGACAGCCCGACAAAATAATAAAAAAAACACACATAATATGCCCGCTAATAGCAGCCCAAAACGCGGAACACACATTTTTTAAAAATTCGGTCTATTATATGACATTTTTAAAAAATTGTTCAACATGAAAGTTGCAGATATCGACGAGATCTACAACTTTTATGTTGAACACTTTTTTTAAAAATGCAATATAGTAGACATATTTTCAAAAGGCGCGTAATCCGGGCGGAACTAGCATAGTTCCGCCCGGATTCCGTGTCTTTTGAAAATATGCCTACTATATTACATTTTTAGAAAAAGTGTTCAACATGAAAGTTGTAGATCTCGTCGAGATATACAACTTTTATGTTGAATATTTTTCCCCAAAAATACATTTTTAAAAACTTAATTTTTGCACTGCAGTATCCATCGGGCTGCCTTTATATATTTTTTGAGTTGTTAATATCTTTGAGCTGCCAATAATCATATAAAAACTGTCACTATAAACGCCCTTTAAATATCATGATACATCACCCCGAAAGTATACAATTTTAAGGAATCGTATTATTACTTATTAGCAGTATGAATCATTCTCTTTTTATAAATCAATAAAATAATATATATCTTATATATATATATAAATAATAAGAAAGTATATTAAAAAAAGCTAACAGCGGATCTTTATGAGAGAGCCAGTCCTCCAGCGTCGGTTTTCTCCTCCTCTTTCGTTGGAATTCTTCTAAAAGGAAAATTGAAACCTGAAAAAGCTTTTGAATTCCGTTCATGGAGTTGTATGCTTTTCTTTGCAATCCCACATCTTCTTCTTCAATTCACATTTCTTCCTTCACTCATCTCTTCTCCACGAAATACTCCACTGTTAGCGCCGCACTTCCCTGCATCCTAAACAGAGCAGAGTTCTTATAGAAGCACTCCGCCATTAGCTGCAGTGCAGAAATGGTACTTCAAGCCGACGGCGACCCCAAGAACGGAGACGGCGACATAATCCGGGGATCGCCGTCGCCAAAGAAGCCCAAGCCCAATAAAATCCCGCAGCGCGGGCTTGGCATCGCCGCTCTTGAGAAGCTCCGAACAGGGGAGGAGCAGAGGAGGATTGCTGGCTCCTTCTCCGCTGATGAAAGCATCTGCTCCGCCGCCTCCACCTCTTCCTACGGCGAACATTCGGTCACCGGCGCCATCTTTGACTCTCTTCAGAAGCAGCCCAGGCCAGCCACCTCCATTCTTCCCGTGCTCGAGCCGACCTCAATGCCCTGCTTTTTTGGTAACTTTTCTTCCTTCCGGCCGCCGTCAGACCCCTGGAACTCGATTCAGAATGAGAACTCCTTGAATCCCAACTCGCGGCTGCCTCTGCCTCTCAGAAAGCCGCCGGAGCATCATCATCACCACCACCAGCAACTGGAGCCTCAAAGATGCTCTCTGGTTCTAAAATCCCTTTCCCCATTTCCACTTTCTACCATTTCTGAGCATCAAATGCTTGATCTTCTGCCAACTCACAGGTGATGAAGAACTTTCTCTCATCTCCTTCCTCTTCTGGAGCATGTCTTCAGATGGAGCCCCCTTCAAACCAAAGCTACTTAAGCATAAATCCTCCTCTCATTCCCGACGAAAACAAGGTAATGAATCATAATCGCTTCTTTTCATTCATCTTTCCCGTTCCCCTGTTTTCTCTTACTTTTCCCAAATTCAGTCGGCAAACTTGAAGCGTTCATGGCCCTTTCAAACTGGCACCACTCGTCCTTTCATAATCACTCCAGGATACCATGGTTCACCTCCGAGCTTCAGGAATGATGAAAAAGGAATTTCATTGCCGAGGTAAATAGATCAACTTGCAATGTTTTTGATATATAAAACAAAACAAAAACGGCTGATTTTAGGCGTTTGATTGAATGGCAAGAGATGATGCTTCATGTTCGAGCAGTTCTCGAGTCCCTAAGTTTGATGGCAGCTTACTCAGCCTGAGTCTTCTTCCTCCATCCGACCCAAACTCCATGCCAACAATATCATCTCAGAAACACTATATTCAGGTAATTAAATTGCTTCCATTGTGAGAATATATCCGTTTTTTTAAAAAAATTTGTGTTAGCCAGTGGGTATTATTTGTTCATCTTCAGAAAAACACAGAGGAGAAGATCTCAGAAGCTGCTGATCAGCCTACTCTCTACAATTTCATGGGTCTACCTCATGATCTTATTGAAAGCAATCCTAGTGAAACAGACCCGGAATTCAAAGCTGAAAGCGAATACACATCACTGAAGTAAGAGAAAGTGGCCATTGCAGATTAAGGTTTGATGAGAATGACATGGCGGAGGATTCATGGATAGCAGAACGCGTTGAAGTAGAGATTATTTGATACAGTCTTCATCACTCTGAAGTATCTTCTTCTTCTTCTCCTCCTCCTCTGTTTCTCGCTTTCAACGCTGCATCTTTCTGCTTCATTGCTATATCCGGGTTTTGGACATTAATGGATGCTTGGACCATTTTTTTTCCTCCTATTGCAACATTTAGGCTTAGATAAAAAGAGAATCACCATAAATGCATTTGAAGACTTACATGATAAGCGATATAGCAATTCAGCTTCATGGTAGAAGGTAGAACTCCATACTGCAACTAATCCAATACTCCAGAGAATACTCCATCCATACATTCCTGCATATTTAAGTAAAGATGAGATTTTTTTTGGGTTATGTTATATATAAACTGCTTTTGGATATATACAAACAAATTTTTAGAGTTTTTTGGGTCCTTTAAAAATACTATATACAAACCAACTTAAATACTCCAAAAATCAATTTTTCTCATTTTTATCACAAGTCTCACAAGATGTTTGTCTGCTCCCGATACCCCGCCGCATACACCTCCCGATATCTCTTGTAACGATCATGCTAAAGTCCCCGTCACGCAATGGAGCCTTGGCGGCGGAAGCAGCCCCCCCGGCTGTGATCTCTCATATTCGGTTCGCCCGCTCCCGATACCCATCCACATACATCTCCCGATCACTTTTATTTGGTTCCTCACGACAACCTTCGCCGCCCCTCGATATCGTGTCGCCGACATGTAATGGAGATTCTCCAAATTTGACAATCTAGTACTTACCTGCAGCCGGAATGTTTCTTTCTACTCTAGCACTGTTCACAATTATAGCAAGATTTAAAATATTTATACGAACTATTGATTTTTGTTAGAAAAAAAATTAATATCTCGCGAGCTAGTGTATATAAACATTAGGTTTGTGTATAACAAATTTATATTTGCACTGCTTTGTATATAGTAATGGTTTGTATATAGGCAAAAGCGGTTTATATATAACATCACCCTTTTTTTTGTTATATCGATCGATTTAATGATCATGGTATATCTGTTGAGTGCATCACGTGGAATGGACGGTGATAGTCAAGCGTGTGTCGCAACTTGTTAAAAGGGATGGTTTGGTTATACATTATCTATTGGTCCAAGAGGTATAAGCAAAGTGGATACTTTTCCTCTAACCGTGTGATTTTGACGAGTGACGTCACAATGCTTCACAATATCGAACAACGGTTCATAATCACTGCATTCATGATCGAAACTGAGACGCCAAACAAAACCTAAAGTGCTCTATTACAGATTTATTGTTGCCCTTTTACTAATACTTTTGTGGTTTTCTTTCTCACAAACTTCATCTAAAATCATATTACAAAAATGGTATTGAAACTTAGATGATGAAACTACAAAATAGTGAAATATTATTAATGTTACAAATTTTTTTTGTTCATTTCATTTCTATTATTTATATGTGGGACTGCATTTAGTTTTTTTTCATGTTGTGACTAATGTTCTTGATTTATGTAATTAACTTGTTCATTTCATTTCTATTATTTATATGTGGGATCTCTACATATTTGTGTTGAGTATTTGGTGAGTAGGTTGTACCAAATGACAATAGTCGATCGGATCTCGAGTATCGTGGGACCATGCCCGGAAAAATTGAGGTGACCCTTATTCCAGCACAATCATAATAAGCAAGTACAGGTAGGTGGGAGATGTGCATGCTTGTGCATTACTGAGATGAAAGGACCAACTCCTTATGAGATGGGAGAAAAGTTTTCCAAATGAAGACGTGAAAAAGAAGAATTGAAAGAAGGAAAGAGGAGAAACGTCATGAGCATATATAGTGTTGCATATGCCTATTCACAAACCAAATAGTTTGTGAATAAATTGGGAATCAATTCGATTAAGATTCATTTTTTCGAATTTGAATTTGGATTCAAATCCAAATTCAAATTCTAGCAGATTTTGAATACAAATGATATTATCTCTATTGACATAATTCATGAATAGTTTGAATAATAACAGTATATATTTAACTAATTTTTATATAATTAAATTATCTTTATATAATTGAATTCGAATCCAAGTCCGGATTTTAATTTTTGTAAGCATCGGGAGCACCGTTGTGTCAAGGCAATGTCGTGTCTGGAATAATGTTGTGCCTGACACTAGAATCTTGAAGACAGATAGTATTATAGAAAAAGTAAAAAAAAAGAACAAAAATGCTAGGGAGGACCCTGCCACATAAAGTTCCATTATATTCACTATATCATTAAACTAATATAATAATAATAATAATTAGTATTAATTATTTTAGGGGGAAAAAGCTGAAGTGGGTGCATTGAAATGGTAAGTTAAGAAACAAAAATAATTTTTGGGTCCGGATAGCATTTCTAGAGGAAGGAGTGCGAGTTGCGATCTCACGATGAGATCAATCATGCTCCCTGTCCGATCTAACGTGTACTTATCTATTTTTTTCTTTTTCTTTATCTTTTCTTCATTTATTGCTGATGTTCAGATCTAAAATCAAACGATCATCCCAACTCGCACTCCTTCCTCTGAGAATACTACCCAAATCCAAAAATTATTCGATTGTATGGGGGTCAATCCAAATCTGAATCCCAGAGGTTGGGTGAATGATATCAAAAATACCGATATGATATGACAGTCATTTCAATTGCAGCGCCTGCTGCTTCACCAACTAACTACCCCCACAGAACCGTAAACCCTGGACCACCACCATTTTCATTTTTAATCATCATTTTAAATATTATATATATATTATTATTATTATATATTAAATATAAGATATCCGAGCAAATCTTCGTGGGCCCTGAACGGTTAATTTGCCTGACACCAATAGATTTTCTCAAAACAATGTTATAAGCATTCTCAATCATACAGTTCATTGATATTCGCAGCCCAAACATAGAAGAGTTGGTGGGGGGTCGACGACTGCTGAAGGCTGAAGGCTGAAGCTGTGCGGTCACGGGAGAAGGAGACGGACTTGAATCTGTCGGCGGCGATGGAGGGCGACAATTGGCTGAAGCATACCATTTGAAATAGAGAATCTCGGGCCGGCTTGAATATGTTGTTGGCTATGAAGTTCAGCAGTCTCCCCCGGAATGAATCATTCCAAAAAACACTAGGAAGCTGAAGTTGGTGGGGAGAAAAGAAAATTAGGTGAGTTACTTTCACCTAGAAATAGATGCAATATTAAATACTGATCGTTGATCTGATATTTTACGGTTCATATGATATTAAATACTGACAGTTGATCAGTATTTCGATCAATCATGTTATTTCTGTCTCGGTAAGTGACGACATTATCGGCCCGGAATCAATCATTGGAAACGTGAGCGAGAATGAAATCATTAGTTTCGGTGATAATTCATGTCTTAATGATTGCAGCATGTTGTGTCTAGCAGACCGACCCTCCATGTACCATGCCGACCGGTCTCTGGAGATCTTATGGTATAGCAAAACCTTTCAGGGCAGTGCGAGGAATTCGCTCTAGGCTCCGTTTGGGGGACTTATTTTCCCCGGTCAAGCGGTTACGACCGCATGAAACTCAGACCATAATTAAGATCAGGTTCGTGCGGTCATAACCGCTTGACCGGTGACAATAAGTCCTCGCAAACAGAGCCCTAGTTTACGACAAGGATGATTCAGATTCCGCACCAATTAATGGAGCGAAAAAATATTGATTTGTTATATAGAAATGCCATTGTGGATTCAAACAATTTGTGGGGGGTGCCCTTCCCCCTGCAAGTAAATTTGTACTCAAGAAAATGATGTGCGAATATCCTATTGGTTTACAAATATAATTTCAGCCTCTATGATTATCAAAGGGCTACAAATAATCAAAGAGACATGTTGCGGAACGCTCTAGGCTCTTGATAGACCAGACTTAATTGAATCGTCTTATCCCGTGGAGCGGTCGAGCACGCACACAGTCACACACACACACAGAGAGAGAGAGTACACAATATTTTTAGCGTGAAAAAACCCCTCAATCGGGTAAAAAACCACGTGACCGAGTCTGTGTCGGTCAAACTCCACTATAGTCGCCGAGTTACAACTTGCTTACAGAATCGAGACCGACAGACCGCTCCTCGTTACACTTTGGAGGTGAGACAGAGTTTACAGGCGCTCGGTGGGCAACAAGCTGCTCCAAGTGAGACTCAGCATGCTCTATCCTTTGCCGGAGCGGGCTTGTTTAACGCCGCACACGAACAAGGCTTCTTCCTGGACAGGCGGATCTTCCTTCCCCGAGCTTTGCTGTGGACTTAAACGAATTTCTGGTGGAGAGGCGGTGACTCGTAGGAGGATTCTGACAAAGCTCTGGCCTGAGGAAGAAGAAAGCGAGGAAAAAAGATGAGAAATGAGGAGACATGAAGCTCCTTTTATAGGCTTCAGGGATAGTTTTGGTGGTTATCCGGCTATTTACACACCATAACTCCCCCCAAATCGCTATTTGCAGGCCACACAACGCATAGTTCGGGGAAAATATAATCATATAATGTTTACTGAATACAGGCCGCCGCCAAGATCATGGTCCCCCTACTAACGACGGTGGTTACGCGGGTGGTTACCAGCGCATCGGACGATCGTAAAAATGGCGGGCCGATCGCGTGGCGGCGCGGCCGACGGGAAGCGCTGCTTGGGGTGAGGGAGGCGGCCGGCCCCACTCGCAGTCACGCCGCTCGGGGCATGTCATATCCTATTTGGTGTTTTTGAACTTTATAATCCTACTTATTTGTGTATGATTGTGATGATGAATTGTCAGTAGAGCAAGCGTCATGCATTCGTGATTGGTCCGTGTAGCAACATTATCAAATGGAGGTTACCCTGGGCATAAGATCCCCTACGATCGTGCATACTTTTTGGGAGGGGATCTTACAGCTAGCGAGATCGTTGTGCCGCCAGATTACGAATTGGACTACATAAGTCGTAAGTGTAGACTCTAGATTTATTAGCCGGCCTTGGAGTTTTGTAGGATTCTAATGAGAATCGTGGGCAAATTTCTGGCAAATAATGTGTATTCTTACATGATAGCTTCCAAAGAGAGATTGAGGAGTGTATGTTTACTTGTTAGGGTTGTGATGGAGAGTGATAGGACATATAAGCATAACCAGTCGTCTCATTGTACTTGGTGTATAGATCAATTAAAGGGTCTATCAGTATAACTGTCCATTTCTATAGAAAATGGGAACGTCGTTATGTTCTAGTGATGAGGTGGGAAGTGGTAGAAGGGCCAATCGGTATAATTAACCAATTTACTGTAGAAGGGTTAATCACTCAAAGTATTCTAGAATATCGCATCTAAGTATGGAATGTGTATTTATAGTACTTCCAGCGTAGAGCAAGACCCTATTATGACACGAACCCGTTAACCTATTCCTAGTCGGCCTCGACACGTGCGAACATATAATAAAATAACCTAACAATCTCCTCATATGTCCGCCGTGAACCCAGACTTCGAATAGATTAACGGGTTCGTGTCATACTAGGGTCTTGCTTTACGCTGAAAGTACTATAAATACTCATTCCATACTTAGATGCGGTATTGTAGAATACTTTGAGCGATTAACCCTTCTACATTTACTACTATTATTATTATTAATTGTTCTGTATGAACTTGTAACAGAAATGTAATAGCTAATTTACCAAATAGATTTTGGTTTTGAATAGCTCCACAAATGGTGATTTGCCGAACAAAATTTTTCATTGTCACTGTTCTGTTCCTACAACTCCATTTCTCACTACCTCTAATGTGAGGATTGCAATACTGGAGGCGGATGACCTATTGTGCTTTCAACAATTTTAGGAGAACAAATGAATCATTGGTCCTACGATTTTGGGGAAGCTGAAAAATACAAAGGACTTTAATGCAACAAAAAGAGACTCATGAAATACCACAAATGCCCTACGCATTTTTAAAATTTTGGATTTTACTACAGAAGAATTAAATTAGGATGAGTTTTTTGGGGCAGCAACAACAACATTATATCAATGACCGGTCAATTTAAGGGACCTTATTTCACGATTCAGAATCTATATTCTGGCTGATACCGACGGATTCACTAATCTCATCATTTTTTTAATCAAAACATTATGCACTATTAGTTCAAATGATAATAATGCATCGACATCATGAAATGGACCTCCATTCAAAGCCCCAAATAACGAGAATCCTGATCCCAATTTATGGTTACGCTTCATTGCTTTTTGGTTCGGAACGGCCACGTCTTGTTCTTGAGTTACCAACTGGCTCCATTTGTAAAGAAAAATTGTGGTGACAACAACACTAATACCTCCAGCTGTAAAACTACTTCAGGCTTTAGCTTCACTTTAAACTACTTAGACTTGTATCAGTTCAGTAGAGATTCCACTTGCTTTTAACCAAATATCAAACCAGAAATAATAGTAGGTCACCACAACTAATTATTATTTAAAATCAACTCCAAAATCATCTTCTACCATCTAAAAGTGGTGGAATTTTTGGCATTGGACTCTATGACTTCAAACAAAAATCTCTCCTAAAATGATCATTCATCCCTGGACAGCTATTCATGATATGCTAGGCCTCATTTGGCGCAACGGTGCGGGCCCAACCGGAGGGTGGTGACAAGGCTTTGGGACTAGAGGGGGGAGGCGGGGATCAAAACAAAAGTTTTGGGGGGACTTTTCCTCCTTGCTGCGGGAGGAGACGCTGCAAACGCAGCCAGACACCATTTTGTTTACCAACAGTCATGCGACGTTTGCTCCAAACATGACGTGAAAATGTCAAAACAAATGAAGCCTAAGAATGACAATTCAATGTAGATAATATAATGAAATACATGATGATAATAGACTTTTGGAGCCAACACGAGTGCTGATTTCAAGTTAAGTTCGAGCAATTTGGCCTAATTTTGGAATTTAATATTTTTTTGAGTTAAAATTGGCTCATAATCAATTTTGAAGCAGGCCGACTTTACTCGAAATCACTACAAAAATGAGCAAATAAAGAATTTTAATGCTTTACTCCTTTGGCATAGTTTTAAATATTCATGTTTTTAATTTTAAAATAATAATATATTAATAAATAAATTATATTTTAATCAACTGGAGTAAATTCAAATAATATTTTGAGTAATTTTAGAATGTACCTGTTGTGTCCCAATTGTCGTCAATAAAGAATCGACACCCAATTAATTAGAATTGAAAAATATTTATCACTATCGCCAAGAAAAATTTCTAGGAGGAAATAACGTGCACATAGTAGAAAACAAAATCATCTTTTGGAGTCTTCAATGAAGAAAACAAAAGAGAAGTGTATTTTCTATATTATTTTATAAATAAGGAATAAACAATCTTTTCGTAAATTCAAACGATCTTTTCATAGGCGTTTACCTCCAATTGGATCATGGGATAGAATCGATTATAAACACGAGTTTTATTAGTCGATTTGTTAGGGAACAAGGTAAAATTATATCTAGACAGGTGAATAAGTTGACTTTGAAACAACAAGGATTAATTACTACTGCTAAATGATATCTTCCAGAAAAATGCAGATAAGAATAAAAACAACATAATCACACCTCAAAATCCACACATGATATATATAATAGTCTTACGCAGTAAGAGAATGCTTAGCACCAGCTGCAGCCATGAGCTGTGTTTGTGAACGCCCAACTTTGTCCCAAGAATCGTGTCCACATTTACGTTCAAAAAGAGGCTTCTCAGCAGCGGCGATCGCAAGTCACAACCGTTGTCATGCTAAACATACATAAAATGATGACGATGGTTTTGTTTGATCGAGCCGTATAAAAAACGCCGCCCCAAATGAACTTTAAAACCTGTAATCTTTTTTTGGCTACCAAGAAATCCACAATTCTCAACTCACACCCCCCCCCCCCCCCCCCCCCCCCCCACCACCACCCAAAAGTGCCTTTGACAGGGATTCAAATACCCAGTATTTTTTCCAAAACCTACAACCAGCATAAGGATTCGATCCCCGGAGAGTCTATCCGGCAATCTTTGCTTCCCAAACACTGCAAAGTCGCCCAAAATGAACAATATGAGCTACAGCATTAGTAGCTTTTTAATATATAAGAAAAACTTTCGAAAGAGATGCAAATTATAATTCATGAGCAACATACCCTTGCAGAGATCATAAGCAATCATGACATATGAAACAAATGGAAGAGCTCCAGTTCACATTGATTATCAGAAGAGTGCAGGGTTTAGTGTTCTTAGCTGGTAGAAATCCGGTGCAGCTTCGATGAGCCAAGATGGATCTATGGCTATGACATTGTGCATATAATGCTTGTCGGTGGACACCAGAGAATGGTAGACCACCCACTTAGGGTTTACTCTGCCAATAATGCATAAATCAAGCTGTTAGGTACTGTATATGATAGGTATAACTTAAACTCGTCTTGGGTGTTGTGATCATCCTCTCATGTATATATATGTGTGTGTGTATACCCTATTGTTGAGTAATGAAAATTGTCCCTCTTCTATCATGGTATCAGAGGGCAGTTTCGATCCCTATTTTTGAGTAATGAAAATGGTCTCTCTTCTATCACAAACATGTTATTTTATCATAAATGTGGACATCAAATCGGTATGGTAAATAGTGGGACAATATTTTGGATTCAAAGCATCCTATGCTAAGGAGAAATTGTTCTGTCCACGCTTTATTTTTTGAGGCAAAGCGATCATATTTTTGATTGGAAATTATAGAATACGAGCTGCATATAATCGTATTTTTGATGAAGATAAAACGCTTTATTTTTTGAGGCGAAGTGATCGTATTTACCTATCCTTCAATAAAAAAATCATGATATTTACTAATCATTTGTTGACTGTCCAATAAGATATTCTTTGCATGTAATCCAAAACATACTTTTTGTAGGATGATTATACGCGCGATAAATCATCATATTGACCAACGAAATAGAAGTGCATCGTCATCATAAACTACACATGTATCTTAGAATAGGACAGAGATAGGTAAATGAAGTTGGCAGTAGATAGATGTAGACTACACATAAATTGAAGATATTACGCTCGCAAAATAAGGCATGTAAGAATTTCATTGAGAACTCTGCTGAAAGTTTATGCATTTATTTATTCACAAGCAATGCTATTTCTGAACTCCAGATGATGGTTGCAAGTATAATCCTCACAGTCAAGACCCGTTCATTTCGAGGCCTAGGCGGTTTCAAGGACTGGAAAGGGAGGAAATGAAAAGGAGAGGATATGAAAATTGTAAGGAAATTGAATTGAAATTGGCTTCAGTGCAAATGTTATTTTTTTCCCATTAGGGTTACTACACGGCAGGAATTGGCATTGAAAAAATGTATTGTTCGCATTTCGCAATCTAATGACCAACTAAATACACTCGAACCAAGGAAGGAATATGAAATTTACTTAGCAAAATACATTGCATTCCCAAAATTTCATAAGCCAAGCATACCCTTAGTAGCTCATGGCTAGTCCTTAAGTAATCAACAAAATGTAGTTTTAATATCATTCACAATTCAAGTGTAGAGCTTCGTCAAGGGTGTGTGGTGGCACTTGGAGATGGAAGAGATGAAAAAATGATGTTTTTGAATGGAGCTCCAAGCATATGATTGGAATTAGACACAAATTAGCGTTTTGGTGAATTGGTGGTTCGAAATAGAGGTAATTCAAGCAGGAAAAAATAGTGTTTGCGTTTTCTAAAAACACAATGGAGAAAAAAATGCTAAAACAAACGGAGACCACTGGAAATAGTATTTATCACAATAAAACGATAATGTCTTCCAAATTATTTTAACTTCTAAACCTATTGGGTAACAAGGACAAATCTAAACAATTCAGAATGTCTACCAAGCATGCCAAGGTCCTTAAATATTATTTGATCATCTTGAAACTAAAACAAGAAAAAGATAAGAGCAGGAAACTTAATAGAAAGAAATGCTGTAAATCAATATCTTGTGTACAAATTTCTTTACTGACCTAAACAAAACAGAAGAAGGATGGATATACACTTCCTGGGAACTTCTAACTGTCCTGTACATACCATTTTGACCGTATTCCTGCAAAATAAATACAAAAAAAGAACACCAAATTGCTAACAACCATAATTCTAAGAACAAGGTGATACTGCCAAAATATAATACCATGTGTAGAAAATTGGAATACGTAGCTTAAAGTGTTTATTTCTTCATATGTATCAACTTACAATACACGCATTTATACACATATTTATAGGAATTAGGGAGTGAAATCTCAAATCCAAACCAAGATGTGGGAGTGAGACTAATCAATACATAAGAAAATAGAGCTTTACATGGGCTTATTCATAAATCTTCTACAATCCCCCGCAAGCTGGAGCATACAAGTTATAGGCATCAAACACGAATTGTCGGTATAATGAAAATGGTAAGGCTATGATGAGGACATCAAAGATTTGCTCAGCAATTGGTACATGTCACAAATCAAGTTTGTGAAGTTGAACTTTGTTATGTGGCGTGATGATGACAGTTATCTTCGTATCTTCAAAATTATGTTATGTTATTTTAACGTAATGTGCCCATTGTCATAAGTCCAAATGGGGTCATGCTTGTGAACTTAAATAGTGTCTGGTTGGCCTTGGATGGTTTGCAAGAAAGTAGATGTCAAAAATCTCTCTCTATCTCTTAATCTCCCTCTTTCCCTATCTATCTCTCTCCAAACCCACAGGAAAGAACCTGTATGCCCTAGCCGCAACCCGTGATAGCTCTGCTTGCAGCCTTTTCGCCTCGCCGCCATAGCTCCGCCGCCGGACACGAGATCAAGGAGGGAGGTCCATAACAAACTTTTCCCGAATAAAATCACAATCGACATTTATTTGCTTTGTACGTTCACGAAAAATGAGATTCTCGAAGACATGGATGACAACTTAACTATTGCAGTACAGAACGACCGGAGAGAGAAGCTTTAAAACAAGATTAGTATGAAGATTTTCCAACTACGTAAGTTTAAAAACAACAAACATCATCAAACGATACTCAGCCTCCAAAGAAGAGTGTACCATCAAGGTCTGCTTCTTGCTTCACCAAGTGACCAAACGTCCTCCAAATTATGTGCAAAAGCCACTCGTAGACAAAGGACTCTCCAATCCAACGTTCCCAAGACTCGTCACAGCTCACTCCAGTTTAGAGCTCATCGCTTAGAGGAGTGAACGGCGAGCTCGGAGCTTGGAAGCAATGGATTTTGGAAATAGGAAGCAACGATGAGCTTCGGATGGGTGTTGCAGTGAGCTCTGAAGCGGGGAAGCAACAACAAGATCAAGTGCTAGCTCTAGATCCATTGCTAGTGTACCGCAAGCTCAAGCATCAAAGGAATGATCCTGGGGCAAAGGGAGTTAGCGAGCACATGAGATGATGTAGTTTGACAAGTACAACAGAGGTAAACAACGAGGACGTGAGAGATGGGGGTTCAACGAGTACGCGAAGGAACTTTGAGTACACATACAGTCTGTTGATCTATAAAAGCTGGACGAGGCTAGATATTTTGGCAGAAGGTTGAAAGAAAAAAATCTTAATGGGCAAGAGCAGGAGCTCAATCGTCGAAAGTACAGTTGTTCACAAATAGTACAGTTCGTGAATAATTCGGGATTCGATTCGTAAAGATTCAATTAAAATTCATATTTTCCGAATTCGAATCCAAATAATTTTATTCCCATTCAAAGGATTCGTGAATAGTTCATGAATACTGGAATATACATTTAAATAAAAATTAATTAATGTAATTAAATATAATTATATTTTAATATTATATATAATTAAATATTATAAAATTCGAATTCGAATCCGAATTCGAATCCAACATTTCATGACAAGACGGAATATACGAACGAATCCGAATCCAAATCTCTGCATTCTATGTCAAATTTGGATTCAATTGAAGAGTTATTTAATTCGATTCGGTTCGTGAACACTCTTAGTCGAGAGTGCTACAAGAAAAATCGAGTCGCTCTGATACCATGTAGAAAAATGAAATACGAATCTTAAAGTTTTTACTTCTTCATGTGTATCAACTTACAATACAAGCATTTGTAAATATATTTATAGGATGAATGAGTGAAATCTCAACTCCAAACCAAGATGTGAGAGGACTAATTTATACATGAGAAAAGAGAGTATTTACATGAACATATTCATAGATCTTCTATACTCTACCGCAAGCTGGAGCATACAGAATGTAGACCCCAAGTATGAAAACAAACTGTCAGTATAATGAACGTGGTAAGGCTTTGGTGAGGACATCAAAAACTTGGTCAGCAGCAGGTACATGTCGCTAATCAGGTTTGCGAAATTGAACTTTTATCTGATGAAATGACAATCGACTAGATAAGCTTTGTATGTTTATGAAAAATGGGATTCTCAGCAATATGGATGACAAGTCAACTATCGCGGCATAAAATGATTGGAGAGAGAAGCTTTACACCAAGATCAGTAAGAATATGCGCATTATCCAGTCGTAAACCGACCAAGGACTCGTTGATCCAACGTTCCCAGAACTTGTGGCTCACTGCCGCTTCAGAGCTCACCGCTCGGGGGAGTGAGCGGCGAGGTCAGAGCTTGGAAGCATCGACCTCTGTAAATAGGGAGCGGCGAAGAGCCTTGGATGGGTGTTGCAACGAGCTCTGAAGCAGGGAAACAACAAACAGATTCGACACAAGCTCTAGATCCAGCGCGGGTGTGCCATGAGCTCAAGCAGGAGAGGAACAATCATGGGGAAGAGAGAATCGTGAGCACACAAACTAATGGGGTTCAACAAGTACAACAGAGGTAGACATTGAGCACACAAGTTGATGGGGGTTCAACGAGTACAAAAATGGATTGCGAGTACACCCGCAGTTGTCTGGCCTATAAAAGGCAGGGCAGGGCAAGATATTTTGACAGAAGATGGAGCCCAAAAAGTTGCTGAGCACCTGAGATAGTCTGCGAGTACTTGAAAAAAGGTTGAAAAAAAATCTTAATCGGCGAGAGCAGGAGCTTAATCGTCAAGAGTGCTACGAGAGGAATCAAAACGCTCTGATAGCATAAAAAATTGTAATACGAAGCTTAAATTTTTTATTTATTCATAGGTATCTTGTTGGAGTCAAAAATGCACCCAACGTCCACACTCAACCACAGACCTTTTGAGAGTGGGGGAATCAGGGACCGCAAGCAATCATTTACTTGCCACAGAGAGTCAGGAACAAATACAGACAAAGATGTCACGAGCATCCGACACTAGATGTTCCCGCAAAGGGAAAACCCTCTTGTTGCGGGAAGTAATATTGCTTATTCAAAGAGCTATTACAATCGAAGGCACAAAAGAACTAGATAACAGAAGGCGACGAGAACTTGAAATCGCACCAACTACAGGGGAGGCTCTGGCTCAAGTTCAACGTATCCTCTAGGCACCCATGGCCATCTATTTATACTAATGGAGGGTTGCCCGAATGGGCCGGTGCAATAAATGCGAGCTGCCCGGGATACAGGAGAACCAGACGGGAGAGAAAGAGAGAGTGGGTGCGGCTAAAACAGGATGTAACCACCCCAACTAGGGTTGACCGAGGAGAGAGGAGCTAGGGCGGTCGCTTTGAGTGTCTGCTCGAACCTCTCGAGGTTGAGATTGATACTGAGGTTGATTGATCTATCAGCTGCTAAGGTTGGAGGAGAGGGTACGACTACACAGACTGTAAGCACGCACACTGCTAGACGTCAAAGGCTAGCTCTTGTTGTTATCGCAAGATTCTGGGTTAACAGTATCAACTTACAATTCAAGCATTTGTACACATCTTTATAGAATGGCTGAGTGAAATCTCAACTCCAAATCAAGATGTGTGACTAATTTATACATGAGAAAAGAGGGACGTTAATCACATCCAAATGAACAACGATTCAAAATGGAGGCAGTTAACGAAGGAAAATGAGAAACACAAGGGGCGTTCATAATATTACGAACTCGAGTCTTTAGGAGTGTGTTCGGATCATAGAGCACAATTTTGAATAATTTTTTCTTGCAAAACAATAGGCATTGGGCTGTTAAAGATCTGATCTTGGGCTGTTTCAGCCTATGCTCAAAATCAGGTTGGAGTCGTTTGGTTTGATCTTGAGCTGAGTAAAGTGTTGCTATAACATGGCTCAATCCAATCTTAAGTCATATTCATAAATACAAATTATTGAGACACACACAGAGGTTATATATTTACTAAAATCTAAAACATACATAAATCTATTCATGCATTCATAAATACAAAGCATATATATTTTGATCTGACAACTAGATAGCTCAATTGGATTCAGGCTCATCTCAATTAAAGTTCAATTTGTGCCAAAATTGCCTCATTGACTTTGATCCTAGTTTGAAAAGTTAGATGGCATAAAGAGAACTTACTTCCAACTGGCTTGCGTGTGAGAAAAAACCAGCAATAATAGCTTTTCTTATTGTCTGCAAGAAAATAGATCCTTATCATTAGGACAATAAATATCATAATGTAAATAATTAAATATCTTTGTTAACTGTAATATTGGACATGAGAAACAAAACATGCGGAATGTGTAAATTATCCCAGTTCATTGAAGTAATAACATAATTGTACAACCCGTATTCGTCGAGGATGCGTCCTACCACAGCAAGGTCAGCATAAGTTAAGGTCAACAAGTCAAGATAAAAGTCAGAGTCAGCGTGCAAGATCGCGGAAGGCCTGGGCGAGTATGGCGAGCTTCCCTCGAATACTCGCCAGGTAGGCGACTAGGCGAGATACTCGCCCAGCTCGTGCGAGTTCCCTTTGAAAGTCGCCTAGTCACCAGGGGATGAGGTATAAATATGCCCCCCTCCTTGGATTTCCCTATAAATAGGACCCCAAGGGTACGAGGTGAGGCACGGAAAATCCTCTGCAGAATACTCGCGAGTTCTCCTTTTCAGATACTAGCCGAGCCTTTGGATTCCTTTTCCTTAGAGGTCAGGTCGCTACCTTGCGACTTAGTCATCAGCTATTCTCTCTCGTACCTAGTTCGGTCATTTTTGGTTGAGAAGAGGTTGCTCCTTTCGAGCATCCGGGTACGTGGTGGGACCTTCCTGCCTCAACATCTGGGGTCCTGTTTGCCTTCGTTCTTCATCCTAGTCATCCTAGTCGTCTGATCTTACCCCTGAGCCGGTAACTTTAGGCTGCATTGGTTCGAATTCTGAGGTTGAGAATTTTCCTGGCTTCAACACTTGGTGCGGTGAGCGTGGATCGCAGCCAAAGAGGAAAGTTTGGTGGTTTAGTAAGATGACCAATGGTGGTGAGCATGGAGAGTTGGCCGGTAACTCGGCGGGAGTTGGTGATCTCGCGCGAGGAAGCGAGTTCGTGACGGTTGCTGCGTTCGAGGAGTTCGCGAAGAGGATTGAGAAGACCATCCTTGCCGGGTTTTCTCATCGCCCCGATGTCACGGCGACATCCCCCCGTCGCGTGACACCACTGGATGAGGAAGCAACGCCAAGGCGAGCTGGGAAGAAGCCCGCTTGGGAAAGAGAAGAGCGACCGATGCAGTCGCGGCATCATCCGGCGGGCAGCCAAGGGGTCCGTTTTCGGGATCCGATGTCGCCGGCGAGATACCGTGATACTCTCCAATGGAGCGAGTATGATGTGTCCAGCGAGGATGAAACTCGCCACCGCCAGGGAGGGAGGAGCCCCTTATGTGACGAGATCCTCGTCACCCCCATTCCCGAAGGGTTCAGAGAGCCCGTTCTCACCTACTACTCTGGCAGGGATGACCCTGTCAGGCATCTTCAGTGGTTTGAAGACGTCGTCTCCATCCTCAACATGTCCGACGCGTTCAAGTGCCAGTTCTTCTCCATCACCCTCAAAGACAATGCAAGAGACTGGTTTCACCAGCTGCCAGCAGGTTCCGTCTACTGTTTCTCCGATCTGCGTCGGAGCCTCATGGCGAGGTTCGCGACATCCAAGAAGAGGAAGGAGGCAACAACTCTCTTCAAGATTACACAAGGGCAGCATGAGAGCTTAGACCATTACATTGACCGTTTTCAGAAAGAGATCTTGGAGGTCGAGGAGGTGGATAGTTTCACTTTGATGGTGGCCCTGAAGTTCGGGTTGAAGCAGGACCTGTTCCGCATGAAGATGAGTTCCAATCCCCCGGGATCTTTTGAGGAGATGATAGAGAGGGCGAATACCTTCGTTCGAGGAGAGGAAAAGAACAAAGATTTCTTGGCAAGGCTGGACGGAGATAATCCGATGGAAAGAGAGAGAACAGGACCTTCGGGGGAAAAGACTAGGAGGACGCCAGAGAGGCAGGTCGACAGGAGGAAGGAAGAGCCGAGGAGAAGAGAGGAGAGGAGGACGAGAGAAGAGCCCAGGAGGGTGGAAGAGAGGAGGCAGGAGAGGCCTCAAAGGCAAGAGGAGAGGAGGCCGGCGGAGGCCCAGACAAGAAGAGGGGAAAATAGGCGGTTCCAGTATCCCGAGGATCGCCCCCAGTGGAGGCCACCAGTGAGACCACGTTTTCAAGAGGAGAGAAGGAATGACAACCGGCAGTGCGGAGGCCGAGGAGGAGGGAGAAGGGAGGCAATGAGCATCACCCATCAAGACAACAAGCATCGCTGGAGGGAGCAACGGGCGATGGGTCAGGAGGCAGAGATTCCACTCTATTGCGACATCCATCGAGTAGAGGGGCATGGGACGTTGGCTTGCCCGGAGTTCTGGGAAGCGAGGAGGAGGTTGGAGACAGGAGTAGCAGAGAGGGAGCAGCAGAGGCAGGAGGTCCCGGTCAGACAAATAGCATTCCAAGCTCCGGTGAGAAGGAGGAACGAGGATCGTGTCGACCTGGGAGGTTGCGGGGAGGTAATACATGGCTCAGGAGGTGGGCATGTCAGAGTAATAAACGGAGGAGCCGAGCTCGGAGCTTCCCGCAAGGGAAGTCTCCATCAGATCTACAAAAAGAACGTCGCCTCGACGTCGCAGAACCCACCACCATTAGAAGAGATCACCTTCTCAGAGGAGGACATGCTGGGGAATGAGAACCCCTTCCACGACGCCCTAGTAATTCAAGCTGTCATCGAAGACTTCACCGTCGACCGAATCCTCGCGGATAACGGTAGCTCGGTGAACGTCATATTCAAGAGAACTTTCGTCGGCATTCAGGTGGAAGCGTCTCGGTTCCAGGATGCAGATGGACCCCTCTTTGGATTCTCAGGCAAGAAAAAAGAGGTTGAAGGGGCAGTGGAGTTTCTAGTTACTTTCGGCGGGACTTCGATCCGATGCCGCTTCATCATAGTTGACGCCGATGTTGCCTGTCATCGCCTCAACCTGGACCCCGCGGTGGCTCCAGTTCGTCAAAAGCAGAGGAAGAGCGTTGCCATGCTGACTGGACCAATCAGGGAGGAAGTGGAGAAGTTGTTGTAGGCGGGTTTTGTTTCGGAGATCCAGTATCCAGGTTGGGTCTCCAATGTTGTAATTGTGAAGAAGCCCGGAGGGGGCTGGCGTCTTTGTATTGATTTTTCTATGCTGAATAAAGCTTGTCCGAATGATTGCTACCCCTTGCCTCAAATCGACGCGCTGCTTGATTCCGCCGTCAGGTTTCCTGTGATGAGTTTTCTTGATGCTTTTTCAGGGTATCACCCGATCCGGATGCATCCCCCCGACTGCCGCGACGTTCCCTTCACAACCAGCGATGGTTGCTATAGCTACAAAATGATGTCATTTGGTCTCAAGAACGCAGGGGCGACTTACCAGAGAATGATGAATCAAATCTTCAAGGAGCAAAAGAGGCGGAACTTGGAAGTTCATGTGGACGATCTCCTTATCAAGAGCAAGAGTGTTGCAGAGCACATAACGGATCTGGAGGAGACCTTCGCCACCCTGAGGAAGTACAAGATGCGACTCAACCCAGCCAAGTGCGTCTTCGGTGCAGGAAGAGGGAAGTTCTTAGGTCACCTTCTCACTCCCAGGGGGATGGAACCTAATCCAGACAAAGTGAAGGCCATTCTGGAGATGGCATCCCCGAGAGATCCCAAGAAAGTCCAAAGATTAATAGGAAGATTGGCGGGGCTTAGCCGTTTCCTATCCAAGGCAGGAGAAAAGTGGTCTCCGTTCTTTAAAACTATTCGGGGGAATTATAAGTTCGAGTGGACTGCGGAGTGTGAGGAGGCCTTCGGAAAGCTCAAGCAGCAGCTAACCCAAGCTCCTCTCCTCCAAGGCCCGCAGGGAAATGAAGACCTCTTACTCTATCTGGGAGGAGGAGCGGAAGCGGTTAGCTCGGTGTTGGTCCGAGAAGAAGGTAAGAGGCAGTTGCCCGTCTACTATGTGAGTAGAGTGCTGCGACAGGCGGAAACGAGATATCCTATTCTGGAGAAGTTGGTGTTTGCTTTGGTGGTTTCGGCTCGGAGGCTCCGTCCTTATTTTCAGGATCATTCCATTCGGGTCCTCTCCGATCACCCTCTGCGTAGTATCCTGGATGGGGTGGAGCATTCAGGCAGGTTGGCAAAATGGGCGGTGGAGCTTAGCGAGTTCGACATTTCTTACTCTCCAAGGGTAGCAATCAAGGCGCAGACAATGACAGATTTCCTGGCCGACTTCTCAGCCGAGGTGGAAGGAGATGAAGACTCTTCTTCTAGCACAGTCTCTTGGAATATGTTTGTGGACGGGGCTTCGGGCAGGTATTCCATGGGAGTCGGAGTCGTGCTAGTAAGCCCCCAGGGAACCAGGATCGAGCAGGCAGTCGAGATCATCTTCCCCGTTACAAATAATCAGGCGGAGTACGAAGCTATGGTGGCTGACTTGCGTCTCGGCAAGGAGTTAGCAATTCGGGATATCATGGCCTTCACCGACTCGATGGTAGTCGCGGTCCAGATCAGAGGCGAGTTTGAAGTGAATGATCCGGTCCTGCAGAAATATTTAGTCAAGGTGAAAGGTCTGATCGGGGGATTCCAATCTTTCTTCGTCGAACATGTACCCCGAGAGGAGAATTCAAAGGCCGACTACCTCGCCAAGTACGGTCTCCGGGCCGGGGGGACCGTGACCGAAGTGTTCCGACCGTCCATCGAAGAGGAGATGATGGAGATCGAGCAGAGGGCATCCTGGAGGGATCCGTTTATTTTTTTCTTGGCAACATGACAGGTTCCTGCCAGCGAGGGGGATCAGAGGAAGTTCCGCTACAAAGCTGCATATTACTTACTGCAGGAAGGAGAGCTCTATCGTAAGACTATCTCAGGCCCTCTGACCCGGTGTCTGTCAGAGGTTGAAGCCCCTCGAGTTCTGGAGGAGATTCATTCGTGAGAGTGTGGCAGTCACTCGGGGACTCGTACTCTGAAACAGAGAATTCTAATGCATGGATACTTCTGACCCACCATTCGAAAGGATGCAGAAGCCTTCTCCAAGAAATGTCCGCAATGTCAGCTATTCGCGCCTCTTCAACTACAACCAGCTCAGCACCTTCGCTCGATCACTGCTCCATGACCCTTCGCTATCTGGGGAATGGACTTGATCGGCCCTTTCCCTCAGGCCAGTGGACAGAGGAAGTTCGTCCTCGTCATGATCGATTATTTCTCCAAATGGATCGAGGCGAAAGCTCTGGCCAAGACCACTTCTCAGATTGTAAAGAATTTCATCTGGGGAGAGATTGCATGCAGGTTCGGGATTACTCTCGCCATCATCACCGACAATGATCCACAGTTCGCCAGTTTGGAGTTAGAGGGCTTCTGCAAGCTGCTAGGGACGGATCTTCGATTCGCCTTTGTACATCATTCTCGCAGCAATGGACAAGTGGAAGCCGCCAACAATTTGATCATTAACCTCCTAAAGAAGAAAGTCACCAACTTGAAAGGTAATTGGGCAGAGCAACTACCCCCAGTCCTTTGGGCTCTGAGAACAACTCCAAACTCGGTTACGGGGGAAACTCCCTTCAAGTTGTCCCACGGGTCTGAGGCACTCATCCCAGTGGAGTTTGAGGTTCGGAGCCCGAGAGTCATAGCAGCTGGAGACGGCAGCGAAGAATGGCGCTTGGAGAATGAAGACGCTCAAAGACTCTCGCTGGATTTTGTTGAAGAGCTTCGTGACTTAGCCGCTATCCGTCAGGAGGAGATCGAGCACTTCGACAAAAACGTCCGCCTAAAACATTTCCTCGCAGGGGATCTGGTCATGAAAAAGGTGGACGCCGCAAGAAGGGGAGCAACGGTTGCCAAGCTGCATCCTAATTGTGAAGGTCCCTTCATCGTCCAAGAAGCCTTGGCCACCGGAGGCTATTACCTTCAGGACCAAGTCGGAGAGCAGTTGGGAGGTACTTGGAGCGGGGATGACCTGAAGAGGTTCTATCATTAGCATTAACGCTGTATTTTTCTTGTAAATCCTGTTTTCACATATATATACAGACAATGACAGCCATATGGTTTCTCTTTATGCTTTTTCATCTCAAGATTTCCGAGGCTTTAGGGTTCAGCTCCATGCTCGATCCGAGAAACCGGTTGTCGACCCGTTCCTCCTAAATAGCCCAGTGCGGATGATGGGACGATGCCTCCAAAAGCGCTCTTGTAAGATCGAGCCTCTGCACTGACGGTCGAGATCAGCTCCCCCCTTGTATGTCGGCCTAGGTACCCCCGACTGCATCTCTTCTCCGACTGGAGGAACTATCAGGAACAGGTTTGGACTCCAATCTCTCGGATTCGAGGAAGGATCAACCTTGTCAAGCTCTCATTTGGGCAACAGCTCTTCGATTATTTTCAAAGTCAGGATAACGGGCCAAAGGGTAGGGGGAGGCCCAAGGGAAGATGTTGGTCGCGAGTGCGTCATGAGGGACCCTCGGGAGAACATTACCCCTCGCTCATACACTTGCACTCGTAGCCGAGTGGCATAGCCGAGTGGTATAGCTGAAAATGATCTCCACGGTTGGGTTGGGAAACGAGCCTTCGATCTGTTTCTCCTAGATAGCTCAGGGCGGACGATGGGATGATACCTCGGGATGTAAGCATCCTTGTAAGACCGAGCCCCTGTATTGACGGCCGAGATCAGCTCCCCCCTTGCATGTGGGTCTAACTATCTCGATCGCATCTCTCCTCCGACTGGAGGAACTATCAGGAACAGGTCTGGACGCCAACCTCCCAAGTCGACGGCGGCAGGATCATCATTCTCTTTATAATTTCTTCGTCCTCAAAGATATTGATGAATTTGACTCACTGGCAATCTCTTAAGCGGTAGGGCAAATTACTTCAGCACTGATTAAAGTCCTCGAGTAGCAGTGTCATCGTAAGTCCAAGTCCCTGCACGAGCTCCTCTCCTGCATATTGGCCAACGACCTCCTCGAGTGAGACCGAGTTCCTCGTTGGAGTGATGTCGTAGTCCGTTAACTCTGTACGAGCTTCTCTCATGCAGACCGACTACTTGCCTCCCCGAGTCGACTTACACCACTATAGTTGAGCAAGGCTCCTGAGAGCTGTCGACTCCAACAATGTTCAAAGTCCTCGAGTGGCAGTGTCATCGTAAGTCCAAGTTCGTGCACGAGCTCCTCTCCTGCACATTGGCCAACGACCTCCTCGAGTGAGACCGAGTTCCTCATTGGAGTGATGTCGTAGTCCGCAAACTCTATACAAGCTTCTCTCCTGCAGACAGACTACTTGTCTTCCCGAGTCGACTTACACCACTCTAGTTGAGCAACGCTCCTGAGAGCTGTCGACTCCAACAATGTTCAAAGTCCTCGAGTGACAGTGTCATCGTAAGTCCAAGTCCCTGCACGAGCTCCTCTTCTGCATATTGGCCAACGAACTCCTCGAGTGAGACCGAGTTCCTCGTTGGAGTGATGTCGTAGTCCGCAAACTCTATACAAGCTTCTCTCCTGCAGACAGACTACTTGTCTTCCCGAGTCGACTTACACCACTCTAGTTGAGCAACGCTCCTGAGAGCTGTCGACTCCAACAATGTTCAAAGTCCTCGAGTGACAGTGTCATCGTAAGTCCAAGTCCCTGCACGAGCTCCTCTTCTGCATATTGGCCAACGAACTCCTCGAGTGAGACCGAGTTCCTCGTTGGAGTGATGTCGTAGTCCGTGAACTCTGTACGAGCTTCTCTCCTGCAGACCGACTACTTGTCTTCCCGAGTCGACTTACACCACTCTAGTTGAGCAAGTCTCCTGAGATCTGTCAACTCCAACAATATTCAAAGTCCTCGAGTTGCAGTGTCATCGTAAGTCCAAGTCCCTGCACGAGCTCCTCTTCTACATATTGGCCAACGACCACCTCGAGTGAGACCAAGTTCCTCGTTGGAATGATGTCGTAGTCCGTGAACTCTGTACGAGCTCCTTTCCTACAGACCGACTGGCCTCCCCAAGTCGACTGATTCCCACCCCGCAGTTGAGCTTGGCTCCTGCTGGGTGTCGACTGATTCCCCCCCCCCCCAGTTGAGTTTGGCTCCTGCTGGGTGTCGACTACCTCCCACCACCACTCGAGCTCGGCTCCTGATGGGTGTCGGCTATGGTTTCCAAGTCAGTCAAGTTCAGCTTCGGCGAGATAAATAAGTAGGCAGGTGCGAGTATGTCTTGGAGAGTATGCGAGTATACCTTGGCAAGCGTGCGAGTATGCTTTGGCGAGTAAACACACGGACACAAGCGAGTATCAGGATGCGAATTACTGGAGCGACTATGGTCGTACGAGTAATAACTGCGCGACTATGACCGATGCCAATGCGCGGGTAAAAGCATCACAAACACTCATCCTCCCCGAGCCTATGAACCTAGCGAGCATTATCAACCAACAAACATGCGAGCAGAGAATAACAAAGTGCGGTAACTTAAACTTGTATAAATATATATGCCAAGAATTTACAAGTTACAAAAATTTGTTAACAATATGTTACATGCGAGCATGACAAAAATCGGCGAGCAACTAGGACTCATCGTCGCCAGTATCGGGCCGATATTCGTCGTCTCCAATGTCGGCGTCCTCCTCTTCCTCACCGCTTTCCTCGCTTTCCTCCTCGTCAGTGCTTTCACCGCTGCTGCTGGAGCCCGATGTCAAGGAAGGGAGGCGATCGGGCGAGGTCGGTTCCTCGACGAGCAGTTTAGGAATGAGCTCGTCGACGGTGAGCTGCTTCTCCCCCTCGACGAGTTGGTCGTTGATCCTCAGTCGGGCGAGCATGATGTTCCCCGCCGCTCGCGCTATCTCGCGGCGGACCGACGACCTCTCTTTCCAAAGGACGCGGGATCTTTTAACCGCCTAATGCGGTTCATCCTCCGGCTGCGGCGTATTGGGGCGGGGAACGGAAGAGCTCGCGCGGCCCTCGAAGGCTGTCAGGCGAGTCTTCATCTCGGCGGCGGGGACTTGGGCTGCCTCCAGCTCCGCCAAAGAGTTGGCGAGTTTCTCCTCGCACTCAGAGAGCTTATTCGCGGCCTCGATCTCGGCAGCCTGCGATAAAGAACAGACAGTCAGCAAAATAAGTCCATGTCCAAAACATCAATGTCGCGTGCGGGAAGCGACTTACGTCATAGTCTCTCCAGCGGACCGATTGCATGCCGAGGTTGATGGCCTTCTTGGTGACGACCTTCAAGGCCACGGTCGTCTCCAGCGGCATTCTGGCCAAGTAATGCCCTAGATCGACAGCTCGGGCGAGCGAGCATGCGGTTTGCTGGGCGATTTCCTCCGGGGTGAGCTCCAACATGGACTCGGTGTCAGCCCGCCCGTATAGAGCATGGAGGACGGCAAAGGCCTCCCCCTTGTACTCCCAATCCGCCGACCAGGAGGGGAGGTTGGTGTTCAGCGTCACCAAATGGTTGTCTTCCGACCAAGTCACCAGCGGACGGCCATAAGCATCTACCGCTCCTCGCCCATGGTTGAAGTTTGGGTGGAAGTGGGGGGGGGGGGGGGGGGGGCGAGCATCCAGCGACGACTCTTGATCGTCGGACCGAGGCGACGATACCTTTACCCTCTTACTCGCAGGGCTCGGCGAGTTGACCTTCGCCTTCCCTTTAGCGAGTTTCTTCTTCTCGCCGACGTCGGGCGGGGGGTTGGACTCCGGGAAGGAGGTGGCGACTTCCTTCGCCGGAGGAAGCGATTTCTCTGGAAGCTCGCAAGCCACTGCAAACATCGAGCAAACATATCAGTACCGAGCTCCAATAAATGGAGGCGAGCATGCAAGCATATGTATTCCTCACTCAAATCTTACCCACGTTTGGATGGATCTCAAGGAGCATGTTGACATTGAGCCTCCTGTGGATGACGTCGAACCGGCGACCTCGGAAGGACTCGAACAGCTGCTCGCGAGCACCTTCAAAGATCGGCGGGAGGAAGACGACATTGACAGGTTGATGCGGCCTTCCCAAGACGTTCGCGAAGTCGCCATGGACGACGACCAGCTGCTCGCTCCACTGGTGGACCTTATTCTCCATCCCCACCAGAGTGCAGACATGGCTGCTGAAATAGACGACCCCCTCGGCGGTCGCGGCGAAGGCGAGTATCTTGCGGAAAACTGAGAGGTCGAAGACGACCCTCTCTTCCCGCAGGTAGCAAAGGAACCCCATAATGATCGACACTCCGTTAGGGTTGATTTGCGAGGGGACAATCCCAAAATATCGCAGGATATCGCGATATTCTGGCCAGAAGGGTAGTCGCGGGCCAGCGTCGAAGTGGCGGAGCGATAAGATCATCGCACCCTCGATGTGGGTGTTAAATCGCTCGCCGCGAGTAGGGAGCCTAGCCGAGTAGCCATATGGCAGAAGCTGCTCCCTAAACGTCTCCAAGTCTCGCTCTGTGGTTATGGATTTCTTGAAGGCCGCGTCGGCAAAGTTGGCGGCGTGTGCTTGTCGGCGAGCACTTACATCGTCTCCCACCATCTTTGCGAGCTAGCGAGTTGGAGTAGAAGTAAGACGAGAAGAGAAGAAAGACAAAAACATGCGAGAAGGAACAGATACTCGCGAGTTGGGGTTGAAAAATCGCAGCAGCGTACTTATGTCATACCTACCCCCTCTATTTATAGGCGAAGGCAAGGGGGGGGGACATATATCCGTTCCGACGAGTATCAACCTAAGACGCGGTTTAGGCGAGCAAGCGAATCCCGACATCAGCCCTATCTCGCACAGCGCAGCAAAGAATGTCGCGACGTATCAGAACTTGCATGCTAAACTCGACATATCGCATAATAACGACAAGCAAAACAACAAAGGAGAAAAATGAAGGGCGAGATGCAAACTCGCTTATTACAATATAATATCGTTTTTTATAAATAGTCGCCTACGACGAGTTCAAATAAATAAAAAGAAAAATCCTAAGTTCTAGGTGGCCGTTCTGGAGGATGAGGATGTCGCCCGGCCCAGCCCATTTCTCGTGCTCGCCGGTAATGCTTCGTCGCCACCGCCATCGCGTCGTCACCAAGACGCAGCTGCTCTTCCATACTCGTCAGTCGCCCCACGGAGCCCATACTCGCCCGAATGCCGACCAGCTCGTCGAGAATAAGCTGGAGGCGATGGTTGTTTATCGCCAGCTGGCGATCGTTCTCCTTCACCATGTGGAAGCGGGTTTCGTAGCTCTCCAGGGTGGTCCGGAGCTCTTCTATCTTCGCCACCCGCACCTCCAGAGATGAGATCCGGTGATGTGTCTCGCAAATCGCCAGCTGGTTGAACTTGCTCTCCAACTCCAGATAGGCGCGAGCAGCGGCGTGACGATACTCGCTGCCCGATAATCCGATGGCGTCGATGAAGGACGCCCCTGGAGTCACCGGGCGATCTGTCAAAACATATAGGAAGTCACCAGATTAAAAATAAACGACTAACTCATCAAACGAAGTAACGGTGATGGAGGTTACCACGACGAGGAGACCTTGATCGACGAGGAGAAGAGCCGTGACCTAGGGCATCTCGCCGGCCAGAAGATGGGCCACAAGCATGCTCGACCACTTTACCCTGCCCGCGACCTCCATGATCGGGGTCCCCGACTCTCGGCGGGAAGTAGCTCGGCCGTGGCTTATCCTGTTTCCGGGCCAAAGTCTTGGACGGAGGCGGTGGAGGCTACGACGAGCTCGCCGACTAATACGGGGTCTTCAACGGAGGCGGGGGAGGTCGCGGCGTGGCAGCTTGTTGCTGAGCGGTCAGAGACGGCGGCGACAAAGAACTACTCGCCGCCTGGAGAGAGGCAACGTCAGAGGAGGCGGTGGAGGCAATAGGGAACTCGCCGCTAGCGGCGCAGAATCTCGCACAGGAACGGGTGGGACCTTGCTCGTCGGAAGGTCCTTGCCCGCCGGAGCGACCTGCTTCGCCGGAAGTTCCTTCGCCGGTAATTCCTTGCTCGCCGGGGGATTCTCCCTCGCCGTAGGATCCGAGGATTCAGACACTTTCTTGGCGCTAAGATTAATCCGGACCGTGTGCGCGATCTTGAGGGGTTTCTCGACTGCGAGGGCGAGCAGTGGTGCCGAGTTCAGAGGGGCGCCATTCAGAGCCGCGTCGGCGACATCCGGTGGAGAGTCTGCGAATAAAGAAAACGTATCAGCGAGAAGTAAACGGCGCCCAACCGATTTAGAAGAATGACTCGACAACATGACGACCTGGCAGGGAGACGACTTCAATCTGTTGTGGCGTCGGTGTATTAGCGACTTCCGGAATGTCTAGCGAGCTGAGGAGGCTCGAGTCAGGGGTGGCCACGTTGGAGATGTCGTCTAGCCCAAGGTCGCTGAGAAGCTTCAAGGTGCTAGCAGAACGC
Source organism: Platanthera guangdongensis (assembly GCA_039583875.1). Taxonomy (NCBI): domain Eukaryota; kingdom Viridiplantae; phylum Streptophyta; class Magnoliopsida; order Asparagales; family Orchidaceae; genus Platanthera; species Platanthera guangdongensis. Next base: position 152,290,208 of record CM077159.1, on the reverse strand, counting down.
GCGGGATTGCTTGTCGAAACCGCGACTTGCGCAGGTGGTGGGAGCGGGTCGACCACGTTGGAAGCAAGTATCTTCTTGGACATCTTGGTCTTCTTCTTTTTGTGAGGGGGTAAGTCGGCGGCGACGTCTTCCTCCCGCGGCCTTTTCGACTTGGCAATGCCGAGAAAGCCGGTCAGAGCGGCGAGGCTGTCTTGAAAAAGTTTCTCGTTGGCGTTCGACATAATGTGCGAGCTCTGGAGATCCGCCTCAAAAACCAGGCACCCCTATTTGTAGAGATCGGCAGGCAGTCATCAAGTGCGAGCAACCCTGATACTCGGCATATCAGCTCGCCGAATAAGTGTTGGATGATTCTTTTTGAGCTCCTACGTCGCTCGAAAAGAGCGGAGATTGTGTACAACTCGTATTCGTCGAGGATGAGTCCTACCACAGCCAGGTCAGCAGAAGCCAAAGTTAACAAGTCAAGATAAAAGTCAGAGTCAGCGCGCAAGACCGCGTAAGGCCTGGGCGAGTATGGCAAGCTCCCCTCGCATACTCGCCAGGTAGGGGACTAGGCGAGATACTCGCCCAGCTCGTGCGAGTTCCCTTTGGAAGTCGTCTAGTCGCCAGGGGGTGGGGTATAAATATTACCCCCCCCCCCCTCCTTGGATTTCCCTATAAATAGGACCCTAGGGGTACAAGGTGAGGCACGAAAAATCCTCTGCAGGATACTCGCAAACTCTCCTTTTCAGATACTAGTCGGGCCTTTGGATTCCTTTTCCTTAGACGCCAGGTCGCGACCTTGCGACTTAGTCATCAGCTAGTGTCCCTCGTACCTAGTTCAGTCATTTTTGGTTGAAAAGAAACAACTCCTTTCGAGCATCCGGGTACATGGTGGGACCTTCCTGCCGCAACATCTGGGGTACTATTTGCTTTCGTTTTTCATCCTAGTCATCCTAGTCGTCTGATCTTACCCCTGAGCCGATAACCTTAGGCGGCATTGATCCGAATTCTGAGGTTGGGAATTCACCTGTCTTCAACAATAATGAAATGTCATCTACAAGAATAATATTAGTTCCAGAAGCAATTGCAATTCAAATTTCTTCAAAGCACAATATTGCAGAGATCTTAAACTACAAGTAGCATCAACTCCTTACCTCGGAAAATTCAAAGATGCATATTCTTAAATAATTGACGAATTCTATGTCAAAAGATATGTGCGTCTATATTATACATTATTGAACACTCATATTTAATTGTTACACCGTCAAACTCATAATAATCATTCAATTGTTATTATTAATGTAATTTTAAACTAAAATAATATTAAATAAAATTTTGGAAAATTATAAATTTTAAAGTGGAGGAGACTACGTCAACTGAAGTTGCCATCACCCCGAATTATACGATGAGTCATGACTGGAATGTCACAACCGCATGTTGGGATACTTTCACCATCACACATTGTGAATGAAAAGTTTATCGATAAAAAATACTGTGCATGAAGGTGACCATGCCCCGAGTGCTAGCATGTGAATACAACAATGAACAGAAAGAAGAAACGTTTGCAGGACTATTAAACCTAAAAAGCTTAGTCTCTACTAAAATCAACTATCACGAGACAAAATCATATAAGAGCAATAGGGATAATGATAATAATGCCTGTGTATCCCCTTCACAGGATTTTGGAACTAGGCCAAGCCGCCTCACAAGCCTGCCAAGTTGTTCCCTCGTATCAACCACCTTCTTCTGCACAATTGGCTCAAAAAATTTAAAAAAAATACATGGATCTGCTCATATATATATATATATATATATATATATATATATATATACATACATACATACATACATACATACTTTTTTTTTGCCAAGCCGTGAATCTGAAATGTATGATTAGGGTTTTGAAAATTCATAGGGAGGAAGTACGCACCAAAGCATGGTAGTTTATGTAGTTTTTGTAACACCATTGTGAAGACTTTCCAGACTGAAGAAATCCTTTATACACATTCAAATGTGTTACATGATCACCCTGCAATTTACCAGAGAATTTGTAAAAAGTATACCATCATAAGACATGATCATTGATAGTGACTTGTGTTTGGCATCAAATAAGCAGTAGTGAATCCAGATTTTTTGGAAGACCCATATAAAATTAACATTGGAACAGCATTATACTTATCAATACATTTTCAACACTTGTGATATTTATACTATATCTTCTGCTACTAGAATGGAAGAGTTTTTGGTGTAACATTCATTATACCAATTTAACCCTCCTTTTAATTTATGTATTTAAAAGAAATAAAATAACGTTGTCAGACCGAGAGGTGGACACGAGCGAAGCCTGTGCACAACTGCTAGTAAGTATATGTTATGGGCTTCCGATTGAGATCTCGTGAGTGGCCTCGACGGCGGCGGATGCGCCGGAGGAGGAGCATCTCCCTTCCTTTGACTGGGAGGCGCTATGGTGGCGACGGGAGGAGTTGCGATCGATCCGCAGGAACAGTGACACCGAGCGACATATTAGGTCGGAAGGAGGGAATCAGCGGGTTAGAGAGAGAGAGAGACAAAAGGAAGTGAGAGAGATTTGAGATTAATACTTGCATAACAAAGGCCTAGCCGGCCAATTAAGTAATCACAAAGCTGCACCCATTTGGGCTTACTTACGATATATGGGCAAATACGGAAACTGTACTATTTAAAATAACACAACATAAAATAAGATAGACGAAAATAGCAGGAATCGTCGCGCCTCCGCTGCATGTAGACGTCTATGGTACGTGCGGCCCCAGTGTGGGTTGGACTCGTCGCGCATCATAACATCGCCGCCCTCGTCCGAAGACAGCTTGTCCGCAAGCTGGATCGGAATGTCAACCAAGGGTGCAGTCGGCGGGGAGCCCACATGTGGCTTGAGCTGAGAAATATGAAAAACATTATGAATGTGGGAATCCGAGGGAAGGCCGAGGCGGTAGGCGACATCACCAATGCGGTCCACGAACTGAAAGGGGACATAAAATTTCGGCCCGAGCTTGTTGGAGGTGGTTCTCATGGCGGAGAGTTGGTGGAAGGGCCGTCGGCGCATGACGCAAAGTCTCTTCCCCTCAAGAACCACTGCGTCCACTGGTAGACGTCATCCTCCAGGTGGAAAGCTGCTAACTGCACTCATTGCTCCTCGGGGATTTCCTGATAATGGAAAAACAGTTCCATTTTTTGTACCCACTCGAGTGCATCCCCTCCCCTGAACTTCGGGAAATTCATGCGAGTTCTCTTGGGTGGCATGTGGGGCCGCTGAGGTGCTTGTCCAAACCCACCCATCTCATGTCTGTACCCCACTACCCTCTGCTGCTCCACAGGGTGGTAGGGTCCCTGAGGTCTGGGGAAGTGCATTCCTCCTGGGGCTGCGGCTGGAAAAAACGTTCCCTTCCTTGTTCGCCACCGGGGTGTTGTCCATCTCCGAAAATCCCGGTCGGTGGTGGTCGCATGTGCCATTGTTCACCGACTCCGTAGCTCGTCGGGTATCCGACACTCCGGGGAAGAGGTAATAACCCGGTGACTCCTCAATTGGACCCACCTGAGGCCGCCGAAGGACGAATCTGCCCCGCCGCCTACTCCGGAAGACGCCCAAAGGGCGTACGGCCTGTGCCGAGTTCGCCCCAGCCCGCGGAAGAGCCTCCCAGGCCGGGCGCTCCCGCCGCCTGCTCCTGTAGCTGCCAGGACCCCGCGCGCCCACCTACGGCCTCAATTCCCGCTGGAGGGCCTCCACCCGTGTCATACAAGGAGTTCGGGTTGCCGTCGGAGCCGATCTGTGCGAAGACGCTCGAACCTGAGTGCGGGCACTATTGCAAAGCGGGATCGGGGTTTTCCGCCTCCGATCCCTCTGTAACCACCGCTTTCCCCTTTAGGTTTTGAGTTAGGAGGGCCTTGATCTCCTCCATGCGGGCATCCATGCGTTCCTCAAGTTGTTGGGTTGAAACCTTCATCCTTTCCTCCACGGCCACTACCGTATCCGTCGACCCGATGTAGTTCTCCTCTAACGAAACTAGTCGGCCGACATCTTCACTCGAACAGGTGTTCACCATGGTGGGAGGAAGAAACCTCTAATACCAATTGTTATGCTACTAGAAGAGGAGATAGAGAGGTAGAGAGAAGAAATTAGGGTTAGGGTGAGAAGGAGAGAGAGAATACCTGGATATAACTCATAATAATGCTCCAAGAGGGGTTCCAGGTATATATAAACCCAGAAACAAGGGGTCGGCTGACCCCCAAATGGGCTGAACCGTGTGGTTCAGCCCCGCCGGTCCGAGACTACCGAGTGGGGGCTGAACCGGTTGGTTCAGCCCCGTTGCTCCTTGCCGCCTACTTGGGTCGTCGAGCATATTTATGCCCCTTGAATCGTAGCACGTTCGGGGGCATAACACATACTGATATTATCTCTAAGCTGAAAATGATTGATATTTACTCCCACTTTGAGGCGAAGTGTTGAATAGTTGTATATAAGCCCAACGTAAAGGCCCAACAATTTTATTATTCCTTTTTGAGAAATTAGTATTTTCAAACTCTCAACTCAAATATGGAGCATCTAACAAGTTATACTTGCATTTGAGTATTTGACTAATCGTGAGATACATAGTATAAATAAGCAACAGTTAGAAAAAGGTTGCATAAGGTATAACAAAGCATGAAACAAGTAAAGGCTAGGTTGTGTGCCCATAATGAGTTTTTCTAATTATTTGCATAACAGATGGTATGTCCATCATCAATTACAAACATGTATTAACAAACATGTTATACAAGAAAAATCATATGTTTTGGGATTCATTTGGGAGAGCGGTTGCGGTTGTAAAAATAGCTGTTGTAAATACAAGTTTGTAAATGGAACTGTTAGAAACTGGTTGCTGGAAATGGAGATTTGCTTGGGTAGTTTGTGTTTGCAGAGTTGTTCAAAACAGAGAACCGTTTAGCAAAACAGCGATGACGTTTTATAAATATTTTTTATTATATAATTTTTTTAATTATTTTTTCTAATATATATATATATATTAATAGATATATATATATATTCTAATATATTTTGTAGAGATGGAGAAAGCCAACCTTGTATATATGTCCACTTGGTAATAGTTACAAGTATACACACACTTATATAGGAGAAGAAGGAAGGGAGAAATCCTAATACATGATGTGGGACTAATACAAGAAGAGAGAAAAATAAGAAACAACATGAGCCCTTAAATGGGCTTTTCTAACACTCCCCCGCAAGCTGGAGCGTACAAGTCGTAGGCGCCAAGCTTGGATAAGAACTGATAGTATAGCGGCCTGGAGAGAGCTTTCGTCAGGATGTCCGCAACTTGGTCGGTAGCAGGAACATGCGCCAAATCTATCTTCTTTGACTGTACCTTTTCCCGGATAAAGTGACAGTCAACTTCGATATGCTTTGTTCGTTCGTGAAAAACCAGATTCTTGGCAATATGAATTGCTGTCTGACTGTCGCAAAATAAGGTTGCCGGAGATGAGAGACGAACACCTAAGTCTCTCAGAAGGCCTTCAAGCAAGGTTAGCTCAGAGACAACAGCAGCCATAGCCCGGTACTCGGCTTCGGCAGAGGAACGCGCAACCACATTCTGTTTCTTGCTACGCCAAGTTATGAGGTGTCCACCAAAGTAAGTACAGAATCCAGTTGTGGAGCGCCTATCATCAATCGATCCTGCGTAGTCAGTGTCAGAAAACGCGACAAGAGATAGAGATGTGGATGGCTTGTACACGAGTCCTTGTCCGGGGGCGATCTTGAGATATCGAAGGATGCGCTCGACAGCTTGAAGATGAGATGTCCGAGGAGCGTGCATGAAACGGCTCACAACTCCCACAGCAAATGAGATGTCTGGTCGAGTCACCGTAAGGTAGATCAGCTTCCCAACCAAGCGTCTGTAATATTCCGGATTTGTAAGTAGCTTGTCAGAGTCAGAGCTATGGGCCGAGAGCTTGTGATTTGCGTCCATAGGAGTCTCCGCAGGTTTGCACCCAGAATAACCTGCATCACGAAGGAGGTCCATACAATACTTCCTTTGAGATAACACAAGACCATCAGGGCGTCGGGCGACCTCGAGCCCAAGAAAGTATCGAAGGTTGCCCAGATCTTTGGTTTGAAAGGCAAAATTCAACTGTGCCTTGATCTGTTGTATTCCTGCCGTGTCGTCGCCAGTAATCAGGATATCATCAACGTAGACCAGAAGAATCACAGTCCCGGTTGACCGATGTTGGGTGAAGAGAGAAAAATCAGCCGAGCTCCGAGTGAAGCCACTAGCACAGACCACCTTACTGAACTTTTCAAACCATGCACGCGGGGACTGTTTGAGACCATAAATGGATTTCCGAAGATGACATACCAAAGACTCCCCCGTGGTCTCAAACCCGGGAGGTTGCTGCATATAAACTGTCTCCTGGAGATCGCCGTTGAGTAAGGCATTCTTGATATCCAGCTGATAAAGTGGCCAATGACGATGAACAGCCAAGGAGAGAAGAACGCGGACCGTGTTCAATTTGGCAACGAGAGAGAAGGTGTCCTCGTAATCAAGGTCATGTTGTTGAGTAAACCCCCGTGCCACAAGACGTGCCTTCAGACGGTCGATAGTGTCATCCGCCGCATGTTTAATGACAAAGACCCATTTGCAGCTAACAGGGGTGTGGCCAGCAGGAACAGGAACCAGATCCCGGGTCTGGTTAGCCCAGAGAGCCTGCATTTCATCGTGCATAGCAGCCCGCCATCCTGGGTGGTGAAGCGCCTCCTGCACATTGTTAGGAAGAGAAATAGAGGAAAGGGAGGTGGCAAATGCGTAGAGAGGCGGTGTGAGCCGATGTAGAGAGACGTAGTTGGTCAAGGGATGAGCTGTAGAGACGGGAGCGTGATCGACCGCAGCCGAGCTATCGCTGGCAGCAGGGAGCTGGGTCACGGGAGCATCCTTGGATGGGCGACGAGAGTAGACACGGATTAGCGGTGGAGGAACCCGAGGAGGAACGGGGGGAGAGGAGGAAGAAGACGGCACAGATGGCGTGACCGGGACAACGGGCCGGGGAAGAGAGGGAGCAGAAGGCGAGGGAGCAGAAGACGAGGTGGTGTCGGGTAAGTGGAAGGGCTGGTCTTCGCAGAAGGTGACATCTGCAGAAAGGACCATTTTGCCGGTAGTAAGAGAGTAGCAGACGTACCCATTTTGAGTGCGGGAGTAGCCAACAAACATATACTTGGCGGCCCGAGTAGCAAGTTTGTCGGAAGGAGGGCCAAGAAGGTGGACATAACAAACACACCCGAAGATCCGTGGTGTGAGAGAGGTGAGGGGGATGGAGGGATAGAGGAGTTGGATAGGCGAGGCAAAATCAAGGACAGAGGAGGGAAGGCGGCTGATGAGATGACAGGCGGTGGAAACAGCAAAGTTCCAATATTCGGTGGGAACGTGCATTTGGAACATAAGGGAGCGGGCAACATCGAGAAGATGACGATTTTTGCGTTCTGCCACCCCGTTTTGCTGAGGGGTATACGCACATGAAGTTTGATGGATGACACCAAAGTCAGTGCAGAGATTGGAGAAGGCACGACCCGTATACTCCCGAGCATTATCAGTGCGAATGATTTTGAGAGGAGTGGCGAACTGCGTACGCATCTCAAGTAAAAAAGCGCGAAAGACAGAGGGAAGTTCAGTGCGATCATGTAGGAAATAGAGTCACGTGGTACGGGAGTAATCGTCAATGAACGTGACAAAATACCGAAAGCCAAAAATACTATGGAGCCGATAAGGACCCCAAATATCAGAATGAACTAACGACAAGGGAGTAGTACTCCTGGTACAGGCAGAGGGGAAAGAGGAACGGTGTTATTTGTCGTAGACACAAGATTCACAGGAGAACTCCTGTAAAGAGATATCAGGAAGAGCCCGCTTGAGAATCGAAAGGGGAGCATGTCCAAGACGGCAATGCCAATCAACAGTAGAGATGGTGGAGAGAAGAGTTGGTGGGATATCCAAGATGTACAACCCATTCACCAGCTGCCACTGACCAATGGTACTCCGGGTGCGGCGATCCTGCATAAGAAAAGAAGTGGGTGAAAAGGTAATACAACAGTCAAAGTCGTGTGTGAGACGACTAACTGATAATAAATTGAAGGGAGACCCCGGAACGTGAAAAACCGAGGAAAGAGAAAGGGTTGGCGTAAGCTGAAGATCAGCGGAGCCAAAGACGGGGAGGGTGTCACCGTTGGCCACAGTGATGCGAGCAGGATGAGGCGTTTGGAGATATGCTGGGGGCTTCTGGGAGGAGATATGGTGAGTAGCGCCGGAATCAACGATCCAACAAGGATGATGAGAGAGGCAGGTGATACCCTTCGTAGAGGACACAACAGAGGTGACAGCGGAAGCAGCAGGTGCCATGCGAAGAGCAGAGAGAAAAAAAAACAGGTGGCTAGCAGAGGCGAGTCCGGGCGGCGAGCGAGCAGGAACAGACCGCGGCGGACTGGAGCCGGTCGAGGCGAGTAGGGCAGACCGCAGCTGCAGAGAGAGGCCACGCAAACAGAAAGAGGCCGCAGCGAGAAGAGAGTCCGCGCGGACAGAGACAGGCCGCAGCGAGCAGAGACAGCGGACTGGATGAGGTCGCGGCGAGCTGGAGTAGGCCGAGGCGGACTGGATCAGACCGCGACGGACTGGAGCCGGCCGTGGCAAGTAGAGCACAACAGCTGGCCGAGAAGAGAGGGCAAGCTGGGGGAGCTCGGCAAGTCGCGGGAACTAGAGGGCGACCGCAGCGGGCTTTACCAGTCCGCAAGGCGGAAATTGCAGGGAGAAGTGAGCCCGCGGCGGACAGGGAAAAGAAACTTGTCCGCCAGAAGAGGAAGGAGAGCAGCCGCAGACAGGAGAGAAGCGCGGACAGAAGGAGGCCGCCGAGCTCACGGCGGACAAAAGAGAGCAAGAAGAGGAGGCGAATACTGAGCTCGCAGCGTACAGAAGGAGACCGCGGACAGAGGAGCGAGTTCGCCGAGCTCGCGTCGGACAAGAAGAGGCCGCAGCGGACTATGGGAAGCAGTGGACCCCACAGAGCAGAGAGAGAGGGCTATAAAGAAGGACCAGAAGAGGAGGGAAGAGGAGTGGTTCCACGGGAGGAGAGGGAGCGGTTTGGACAAAGGCAGGCCGCAGGGGCTATGCGACTAGGAGCCGCGGACACACACACTCAGGCCGCGGAAACCGCAGGCCGCTGGGCGGACAGAAATCGGAGTCCGCAGGAGACGGAATCTGGCTCTGATACCATGTAGAGATGGAGAAAGCCAACCTTGTATATATGTCCACTTGGTAATAGTTACAAGTATACACACACTTATATAGGAGAAGAAGGAAGGGAGAAATCCTAATACATGATGTGGGACTAATACAAGAAGAGAGAAAAATAAGAAACAACATGGGCCCTTAAATGGGCTTTTCTAACATATTTTAATAATTTATATATATATATATATTATTTTTTATTAAATAAATGTAACTGTTAAAACTATAGAACTATACAAAATTAAAAAACTCCTCCGCCCCGCCTCCGCCATGACTCCGCCCTGCTTCCGCCGTGACTCCGCCCTGCCTCCGCCGCCGCTGGCCTGCCCGGAGCGCACCGGCGGGGTCGCCGGACCCCGGCGGGGGATGTCCGGCGGGGCTCCGTCAGGGCCACCGCCGGCGGTGGCCCTGACGGAGCCCCACCGAACATCCGCCGCCGGGTTCGCCGGAGACCAGCGACCCCGCCGGTGGGCTTCGGGCGGGCCGGCGGCAGCGGAGCCACCGACTGCAACCATAAAGAAGATACGGTACGGTGGGCACCGGAGGGCGGCACAGCGCGGGGCACGGGAGGCGGCACAACAAACTTTTCCTCCCCCCAAAATGCGGCAATTGGAGGTATCGCGCAGTGTTTCGTCCCGCAGAATTTAGAACCAGGAGAAACGCCAAGCGGTTCTAACTTAGAGCGGAAAAACAAATGGAATTCCTCCCTCTTGGCGTTTTGACAAAATGAACCGGAGCAAAAACGCAATACTAAATGAAGCATTGGATGGTACACTAGTAATGCGATAGCAGTTAAATTAAAACACCAAATAAAAAAACAACTGAAAATAACTATTTTTCAATCGGGGATTAGAGTTTACCTCAGCAGCAGCAAATAGCAACTTCACCTCATCGAGGCCTTTATTCTTTCCTCTAACAGATGTCCAGATAGACTGCCAAGAAGTACTTTTAAACAATGGAGCAAAACATTATAATAAAAAATAAATATCAAATACTATTTTGTAGATCAAAAGTTCTACCTGAACAGAAAGAACAGCAGCAATTGTAAGCATCTCCTCTAAACATCCAAGTATATCTGCTGCTAAGATCATCTTGGAGATCATCGGATCCTCGAAGATTATGATTCTCAAAAATGTTAAGACACAAATAAACTACTGAAGATAGTGATTTCTCCATAATATTACAACAAAGCATTCTATTTAAAAATCTCTTAACAAAGACAACAAACTTCCATGCAACTTCGTGAAAATAAAAGTTTATATAGAACACAAGAGACACTGCACATGGGCCTCCTGTGAGACCGTGACAGGAGCCCGGGTACGACAGTGCCCCGGCACGACGACGCTCGCACCACTCGCAGCCCCCCAACACAGTACTCAGGCTGTCGTAATATTTCTAAAGCGCGGTGAAGATTTACCAGTAGGGATAGAGATTTTCCTATGTAAATGGCAAGGGTAGTGTGTTTATCCTCGGAAGATAGCGAAGAGTAGTGGAAAGAGTAAACATAGTGGGATAAGACAAATTCCACTTAAACGACAAATTCTCGGGGACAAAGTTGAGGCTTCTCAGTGAGATGAGGGGAAAGGTAAGTGGCCACGTGACATTTGTCGTGAAAAGGAGGCGACAGGGTAGATAGGCGAGCAAGATGCGTATCTCGGTCAGTTTGTCATCTCATAAGCGTTCCAAGAAGGTTTTGAAAAGGGCAATGTGTGTTTCGCAACATGAGAGGCAATGTGACGTGTCAAAAATGGTGCTTGCGGAAAATAGGGTAGCGGATAGCAGGCTAACAGATTGCCAGCTAGTGGGTCACAAATGCGGACTTCAGATCTTGTTGTAGTACCACCACGGGCCATTACAACTCGGCGGGGCATGCTTTTGTGTACTCGCACGGGAGGCGTTGATCGAACCCACGATCCGAGACCACGAGCGCGTCCGGAGTGCCGTTTTAGTATTTTTATCTTTTTTTATTGGACTTATATTTAATGTTTTAGGACACCGAGCGTAACGACAAATCATAGTCATTCACGCCTGATGCCCAACCACCCCCTTCATTATAAATAGGGGTGGATGCTTTCAATTCGAGGTATTGTTTATTTTACGAGTGAATCCAGAATCGGCAATCACTTGGGGTCCGACACCGCGAGACCCTGGGATGCGACGTCTGGATTTATTTTCTATTTCTATTTTCATTTCACTATTCCCGTGAACCCTTGTTTCCCCCACGATCACATAACCGCCTAATTAACCTCTTTCCCTCAAAAACCCGCAAGCCATGATGCCATTCTTCTCATTCCAGATCGCCCTTGCCTAAACCACTTCTATGTTTCATGCACGCCGACCACATCGCAATAATCTAGTCTTCCTCCCTAGTCGTCCGTGTCGCAAGCCGTATGTTCCTGTCAATGGTTCTCAGCCACTCCCCGCTCTATTCGAAGCCTACTGCAACTGCCCGCATCTCCCTATTCATCTTCTGCAACCACCGCTCATCCCTCCCATCAACCACAATATCCCTGACAACCCTCCTTCATCAATGATTCCCCACAGCATAGTTAAGCCTATCGTTTTTGAATCCTTCCCAGCGGCCTGTACGTACAGTTTGCCTTAACCACAAGCCCCACTTCCCCCTCCAGTAGCACCTTTCCTCATTCCTCTATCCGGGCCAAAAATTGATTATACCATTACAATTGTTGCCGTCATCTCGTGGAGCCACGCATACCACCGCTATCAGATTCCTTGTGTTTATGAGTATAACGTTGTAGTGTGCTGATTTTTTTTCTATATTGAATATTGAAAAAATATTTCATACTTGTTTGACTATTTTAATTTGTTAGTGTAATTGTTTCTTCGTTTCTTTTATCCTATAAAACTTAGTCATGAAAATTATAGTAGAACGCATTTTATATGAAAACAAGTGTGATTTGCTTGTTCGGCGGAAAATTATCGCTCACATTGTGTTGTCTTTCTAAGGTTATTAAATTTTGTTTTCTATATATTCAATTCCGGATTAAAATTAAAGAACTCATGCATCATATAGTATAGGTGTGTTTGAACTCATTCCACCTCAGTCACATTGACTTGCATTAACGTCACTAAAACCACATCACACATCCTACCCTGCATCACGACGTGTATGGTGTGATGTGATGAAAGGTCTGGGTAATTAATATCAAATCCACTCATGAACAACAAAATCATTTAGTACGCGAGCACGGTAATCGCGTTGTAGGGCCATAACTCAAAAGATGACTTCGTCCTTATTTTTTTATTTGATAAAGTATAAGCCCACTCCAACATGCTTGGTTCAATCACAATGAGTAGGATTTTTCAAGTACATCAAGATACATGAAATAGCTTTTAATTTTAATTCTTAGGACAGAGACTGCATGCATTGACTTGCAACACTAACATCAAAAGATTATTGCACTGTTTGACGTGGTTGTTTGAGAGATGCTGATGTAGGGGTAGGCTCGTGGTGCACGGAGACTAAGACTCTAAGTGCGGGTGCAAGGAATACACTAATGCAGCGCTAAATGCAATGTGACTGTCGGATAACGACAACAATTATTATAAGCAATGAAATTTAGATTACCACACAAATAATTAAAATAAAGAGACAAATAATTATTTCAGCAATTTGGCAATGGCTTCCTCCCCTCGGAGGGCCTAAGCAAGCGCCTGACGAATAAATCCACAAATGATTAATAGCATAAAAGGAAATAACTACCACACAACCGTAATCACAACACAATATAGATAAACAACCGAATGAGAATGTCAAGTCACAGAACACAATACCATAAATGCTCACAACGTAGAGGGCTGAACCGAGGCACTGAAGGATTTGAGGGCCGAATGTAAAGACGGGCGATCGGAGGTGGAACCGGTGGCGAGGCGACGGTGACGGTGGCTGCCCTCGGAGGAAAGTGGTGTTAACGGAAGGTAAAACAGCAGATCCGGCCACGAATGAGTAGATCCGGACCGGGGGGGGAGTAGATCCGCTATTTAGGAGCGGATCCGGGCAAAAATGGAAAGTTTGTTCGGTGGAAATAACGGATCGGAGGGTGGTAGCACTAGATCAAAATAGATCTAGGGTTTTCGGGGCGGTGGGGGGTGGATCCTCGAAGGGGGGGAGAGAGGAGTGGCCGGCTAGGGTTGGTCGGCCCTTAGGAGGTGTCAGTTTGAGGAGGGAAAGGGCGGTGAAGGGGCTGGAGGGTTGGCAGTGGGCCGGCAGTTTCCTGTACAGGAAGGAGAGGGGGAGGCGATACAGGAAGAGGGAGGAGCACTGTTCAAACTATAGCAATGAACAGTAATTTGTATTTTTGAACAGTGCCTGAAGAAAAAAATGGCTGTGGTGATTTCAGCGGGCTGTAGGGAGGAGTTTGGGAGATTTCCGGCGGTGGAGAAGAGGGGAAGGTGGAAAATGATGGAGGGGGGTAGGGTTTACCTTGGGGGGAAGTTTGGCGGCCTAGGAGTCGTAACCTAGGGTTTCACGGCGTCGGCACCGAGGAGGGATCGCTGGAATCCGGGAAAGCCTTTCTCCAAATCCAACAATGATTGAATTCAACCCCTCTACATCCTATTTATAATAAGAGAGAAGCTAGGGCATCCCCCATCAACGACTATGATTGGACGGTGGGTTCGCCCATGAAATACATCAAAATAAAACTGAAAAAATAAAGTAATATAGTTTTTTGACACGCGGCGACGTCCCGGACGCAACCGCGGAGTCCGATCGGCGATCCGATCAAGTCTTCCTACGCGAGTACATGTATGTGGGTCCTGCCTTGCGGCGAACCCCTCCAGGTGCATCTGATGGTTCCCCATCAGATGCACGCAGCTCCAGTCTTAAAAGCCATGCCAAACACAATAATTATGACTAAACGGTGGTTGACACTACCACTGCATGCTGACCTTTCCTTCTGCAGGGTGCGGCAAGGAGAAAGGGATGCTCTTGTATCCCTTTTTATATACTTTTTTTATTCATATATTTTTTATAAATAATTTATATTATTTTACTTTATATCATCAGTATTAGATAATTTACATAAATATATTATTACAATTTACCTATATTAACATACCATGTTAACAATTATGAGCATGTAAATGGGGTTTTTCTGCTAAAATAATATTAATTTATAAATATAATTTTTAATATTACTACAACTGCATGCTGACCTCCTTTTTCTCTCCTAGCACTGTGAAGGGGTGAATCTTCAACCCTAGCCGTTGGGAAGATTTCTTAATGAAACCACTGTTTTGGTTACAGTGAGTATTGTTCCTCTTTATTCTTCCATATCTTGAGTAAATCGTCATGTTTGATACCCAACTATGATTAACCTTCGTTTCTTTTGCCACAAATTAGGAATCCAAAAATTATGACTTTTCCGATCAGGAATCAACCACCTATTTTGGGATTCTATGTGCCACATCTTTATCAATACCTCCGTCTTTTTGAATTATCGATCCAAGATACTTAAAACATTCATTACGAGAAATATCTTAATGACCCAACTTAAAACTACGCCATACGTCCTTCTTGTACAGCTAAATTTAAGCTTCATATGCTCTGTCTTTGCCCTGCTCAACCTAAAACCCTTATTTTCTAAAGTGTCTCGCCAAGATTCAAGCTTTGTGTTTACACCATCGCGTGTCTCATCAATCAAAACGATATCATCCGCAAACAATAAACACCAAGGTATTGCTTGTTGGATATGTCTGGTAAACTCATCTAAGATAAAGGTAAAGAGATAAGGTCTTAAAGCTGAACCTTGATGTAAGCTAACAGTGATAGGGAATTCCTGTGTTAATCCTCCAGATGTCCTCACCCTTGTCACTGAATTTGTATACATATCTTTGATTATATTTGTTGAAATCGAAAACCGGCTTCTGTGGAGTTCGGACCCTCAGAAGGGGTGACCGCACACTTCTCCCAATGAGCTCACTCAACCAAAAACTTAGGACTAGATAATGACCCACGGTTGCAGCACGGAGGTCCCACCACACACCCGAAAGATCTTAGAGTGCTTCCCCTCCTTAGCCAATGTTGAGCTAAGGGCACCTCAGACAGCGCTACAAGACTCGAAAATGAGAAGCCCGCCTTTGAGGTACACATGTGAGTCTATTTATAGATTTCTGAGTCTGCCCTGCAAATAGCGTAACCCCACCTTTTTGTTTTACTATACGCAACCCAAAATATGTCTGTCAACAGCGAAACTATGCTTTTTGAAGAAGCTACTAACAGACCAAGTTACATTGAATATATGCCATTAGCAACCCACATACGGGAGGGAGCTCGAGCGAGCTCGTCAATCCCCTGGACGGGTGCGGCCTGCTACTCGCTTTCCTCTTAGGCGAGTGCGAGACGGGTTCCTGCAGGCTCACCCGCCTGCGTGGCGGACGCGGGCCGGCTGCCTCAGCACGCCCGCCTGCCGAGCTGAAGCGGGTCGGCTGCCTCGGCTCGCCCGCCTGCCGAGCTGAAGCGGGTCGGCTGCCTCGGCTCGCCAGCCTGCCGAGCTGAAGTGGGCCGGCTGCCTTGGCTCGCCTAGGGCTTGTGATCCTATGTCCTATCTCTGGGGCCTCACTTCGCTCTGTCTTATTGGGTCTACTCGGCGAACACGGGGTTGTACAATATCAAATACATTTACACCTTTCTTTTCCAAGAATCTCCATAAGATCTCTCTTGTAACTCTATCATAAGCTCTCTCGTGATCAATAAACAGCATATAGCATATGCAAATCTTGTTTTCTTTCTCGGTAGTTGTCAACAAGTCTTCTCAAGAGATGTATATCTTCCATGGTCGATCGCCCTGACATGAATCCAAATTGATTCTTCGAGATTTTAGTCTCTCGTCTTACTCTTCTTTCTATTACTCGTTTCCATAATTTCATGGTATGACTCATCAATTTAATTTCTATGTAATTAACACAATTTCGTATATCTTCTTTAATCTTATACAAAGCTATCAAGATACTTTTTCTCCATTAGTCTGACATTTGCTTTGATTTCAGTATCTTATTGAAAAAACATGTAAACCATAAAATTCCTTCATTCTCTAAACATTTTCATATTTCAATGGGTATATCGTCTGACCCAACCGCCTTTCCATTTTTCATAGTGGGATAAAATTAATAAAATAAAATTTATTATTAATTATTATAATTTAATATCGCCGACCCCACTATAGTTGGATATAGGCTTGAGTGTTATTGTTTTAATAATTATAATTTAATAATATATTTGTTATTTTATGAATATAAATAAAATCGTCATTATATGCATGTTCTTCAAAACAAATAAATTTTTTTGTGTGTTACAAATAGTACTCTAAACGAAGTTCTTCCAAACAACTTCATACTTTCTCTCAAAACCATACAAAACAATTCCTTTTCTCATCACTGGCCTATATTATTACTTCTATCAGTGTTGCACCGAGCCAAACAAAGCTTATATGATGTCTTCAATTCGATAAGATATCAATATTTTTACTAACCTCTCGTATCTCCCAATATAAGTGGAATATCTTCTTTAGTCCTACTATATACTATGTTTACCTAGGTAGTGTTTCAATTGGCTTACAAAAAGCATGTCAGTCTCCATCAATAGATATAGCGTACAATTATACTGCTTATACTACGAGTACTTTCTTGATTGTACCAACTTCCAATCAAGGAAATACTTGGGTTATCTCAACAAATTTCTTAGTTTTTTTTATTTGCTTTATCTCTTCAATGTTGGATAAAGCCATCTGCATACAGTTACGTGCTAACTGGTAAAATGTCGGAGAGTAATCCGAGGAGCGTCGGAGGTGGGTATGATGGAGGAATAGGGATAAAATGGAATCGAAACCGCGACTTACAATGGTATGAGGATAAACTTTATTCATTTATTGCTTGACTTAAAATGACATGAGAGTAAATAAAATCAATATAAAAGAGACGCACAAAACATTAAAATATTAAGACTCTAATGACTCGTAACTAGACTCCATTCATACAACTCGAAATCAAATACATAAAGACTTATAAAGAAATATGCACAACATAGCCGACAACGGATAGTAGAGACCCAAAACATGCTGCCCTTCCTTCAAATCAAGCTTGTCCTCAAGCTCGAGCGAAGCGTCGACTGTGTGATCATCTGACTCCTTAATTTCCAGCTAACACAACTCTTTATAGCGTGTCATTATAGCAAAGGTTGCCTTGAGAAAGAAGCCCCAGTGGATACAGGAGCTGGGTGAAGGCGGTCTAAGTGGGGTTGGGAGCCAATGTGAGTCACTTGCTGAGGGAAAATTGTATGTAAAAGCTGGAGGTTGGACGAGGGTGCCCGGTGTTGGCATAAGATCGGGGGTGACAATGGAGCCTGCAGAGTGGGAATCGATGTGAAGGGTTATGTAACATCCCAGATTTTGACGTCGCGCTTAAATTAAATTCAGGATCCGATCGTGAGCTTAATTAATCGATTCGGCGGAGTGTGAAGGTAATATTTATTTTCTATAACACCCCCTAGTGATAGTGTATTAGCATATATAAAAAAAGAAGTAAACATTATCTCTTATCTAAATGTACCGGTTCACGGTATATTGAACCGCCGCCCTTATATCGCACCCCTCCATCTCAATAACCCGCACTTCCTCATTTCCGCTATTTTCCTCTTCCCGCACCTGTTCCTGTAACCGCTCGCAGACACACTCTCGGGAAGCTCTGTCGTCGGCCAGTTCTCGCCGGAATCCGCCGTCGGAGGCCAGCATCCACTTCTTTTTCCTCTACAACAGCCCTAGCCAACCTCCTTTTTCTCTCCTAGCACTGTGAATGGGTGAATCTTCAACCCTACCCGTTGGGAAGATTTCTTACTGAAACAACTGTTTTGGTTCGGTGAGTATTGTTCCTCTTTATTCTTCCGTATCTTGAGTAAATCGTCATGTTTGATACTCAACTATGATTAACCTTTGTTTCTTTTGCCACAAATTAGGAATCCAGAAATTATGACTTTTCCGATCAGAAATCAACCACCTATTTTGGGATTTAGTCGCTGTTAGTTCGAGGTAACGCTCTAGTTTGCATTCTTTTCCTTCATTATTAGATGTTTATATTATGTGGAATTTCTACCAAAAGCCTAAAGGGGGAAAACGCTTAAGTTTAGGTTCCCGTTTGGATTTTAGATTTTCGGTGGTCGTTGGAGCAAGGGATTGGAGGAGTTCTTAGTAGTCTGATCTTTGGGGAAGAACCTCCATGTCTCTTCGTCGCGTGTACGAACGTCGGACCACCGTTGTAAGAAATTCGACTTCTTTTAGTTCAGCAATTCAAATTAATTTATTTCATGTACTAAAAATGTTGCAATACGCACTTAGATTTACAAGTTCCTAAAGTTAGAACCAGTTCAACGGGATAGGATACGCTTAGGTTTAATTTAACAGAATCAGTATCATGAAAATCGTAAGCCCGGTGTATTTAACTAGAGTCTTATTCTGTGTTTGACTCACTGAACATCAGTTTAAGTGAAAATAAAAAAAAGTGGTGAGGAAAGGTTTACCCTCGCGATCCTGGTGGAGGCACATCACCGTATTTCCAGGGTTAGAAGGCCACCACTCGTATTTCAAGCTCAGGGTCGATGACCCTTGTTTCAGATATGAAACTCCTCAGATAGGAGTCTGTGTTCCACTTGAGGAACACTCAGTTCAGGGCACCATCAGGCTTGCCACTCGGAATGCAATCTCTAGTTGTGCACAGTCGTCCTTAGTCACACGAGTTAATAAGAAATCAGTGAAACAGGTTGAAACCTACAACAGATATAATTTTAAAACTTCAGAAATCAACGATCGTTACAGATAAGAAAGTGTGTGTCAGATCATACGATAGGTTGAATTCATGTCATACCATGATCTCAAGTACCATATTTTATATTAGAATATTTATACAAAGTTTTAAATTCATGTATACTCACCAAAAATGTTTTCTTTAAGTGTTGCTGGAGAGAGTAGTCTTTCTTACTCTTCAGTGGGCCTGACCCATTTGGAACTTGTCTTTACAGGGGGCTCAGGTCAGGGGATCCGCTTAGGATAGGCGGCTCGGTCTTCAGTTGTCAGTTGTACTACTGTTGTTGTACTTTGCTCTGATTTTCAGACATTTAAATTTGTTGTACTTCACTTGTGTTTTGTTATATCAGTTATTTAAGTTTGATGATAATTCAGTCTCCTAGTGTTATATTCAGTTTTAGTTGGCTCTGTGAATTAAGCTTGACAAGGTACACTTTTAACTTTATAATTATTTCACTATTCCGCTGTAAGTTTTCCTTTTTAGCGTCCATTTTACCTATTGCTGAGTTTGATTTAATTTTGGGTATGGATTGGCTGACCGACGTGAATGACAAGATAGATTGCGGGAGTAAGAAGATTCAGCTAGAAGGACCTGATCAGTCTTTCATTTCCATTCGAGGTTTGAAAGGAGTCTCCAAGCTGATCATCTCTTCAGAAAAAACTATGAGGCATGTCAGTAAAGGGTGTTTCGCCTTTTTTGGTGTTGATGCATACGGAAGCTAAAGCCTTTTTGCAGGAGGTACCAGTGGTCTGTGAGTTTCCCGATGTTTTTCCCGAGAAGCTACCAGGTGCTCCTCTCTTCAGAGAGATTGATTTTTAGAATGATCATGTTCCTGGATTTGCACCAGTGGCTAAGGCTCCATATCGCATGGCACCCAAGAAATTGGCTGAGTTAAAAATCCAATTACAGGAATTGCTTAATTTGGGATTTATCAGACTCAGTTTATCGTCGTGGAGAACACCAGTCCTTTTTGTGAAGAAAAAGGACGGCAGTTTGAGATTGTGTATCGACTACCGAGAGTTGAATAAACTTACTATTAAGAACAAGTATCTTCTTCCAAGGATAGATGACCTATTCGATTAACTCGAGGGGTCTTGCACGTATTCCAAGTTAGATTTGAGGTCGGGATACCATCAGTTGAAGATTCGCGATGAGGATATCCAGAAGACGGCATTTAGCACCAGATACGGGCACTTCGAGTTTGTGGTCATGTCGTTTGGGTTGACATCTACATTTATGGATCTCATGAACAGAGTGTTCAGAGAGTTATTGGATCAATTCGTGATTGTTTCATTGATGATATCCTAGTGTATTCCAGGAGCAAGGAGAAGCATGTCACACATCTCAGGACAGTTTTGAGCACTCTTAGGCATAATTAGTTATATGCTAAGTTTTCTAAGTGCGAGTTTTGGCTCCTAGAAGTGGCATTCTTGGGTCACGTGGTCAGTAGTGACGGATTTGCAGTTGATCCAAAGAAGATAGAGGCGATCAAAGATTGGCCAAGACGGAAGACGGTTGCAGAGGTTCGGAGTTTTCTCGGCTTGACAGGCTACTACAGGAGATTCATTCAGGACTTTTCGAGGATAGCCCTTCTGTTGACTTCGCTTATCAGGAAAGGAAGAGCTTTTAGTTGTACATCAGAGTGTGAAATTGCTTTTGAGCAGTTGAAAACCAGATTATCATATGCACCAGTACTAATTCTTCCGTCGGCGTAGATGACTTTCAGATTTTCAGTGATGCTTCAGGATGGGGTCTGGGTTATGTTCTCATGCAGCATGGAAAGGTAATAGCTTTTGCGTCCAAACAACTGAAGAATCACGAGAGAAATTATCATGTGCACAATTTGGAGTTAGCAGCTATCATCCATGCATTGAAAATTTGGAGACACTACCTCTATGACGCACGGTGTGAGATCTTCACAGACCATAAGAGTCTCAAGTACATATTTGATCAATATGAGCTCAACATGAGGCAGTGTACGTGGCTCGGGTTTTTAGCAGATTATGACGTGACTATTCAGTACCATCCGGGTAAAGCTAATGTTGTAGCAGACGCTCTCAGTGGAAGGAGTTCTAGTTATGCTCTCGTCACCCAACAGGAAGATTTGGTGTGAGCATTGGAAAGGCTAGAGATTAGTGTGGTGTCGCGCCTTAGTTTTATCCCTGTCAGTTTGGGATGGATTGAGATAAAGAGTGACATCAAGGAGAGGATTCACGATGCCCTGCCCTTAGATCCAATGATGGCAGAGATTTTTGATTCGACTCGGACAGGCCAGAGAGACGATTTCATGGTTCGTGATGAGTTGTTGTTGTTTAAGGGTAGAGTCTGCATCCCAGATGTCGGGCATCTTCGCGAGGATATTTTAGTTAAGGCTCATAACTCCAGGTATTCCATACATCCAGGCAGCACGAAAATGTATGCAGACCTCAAGAAGTCAGTTTGGTGGCCATGACTTAAAGGAGATGTTTCAGACTTTGTGGGGAAGTGCGAGACTTGCATGTCAGTTAAGGCGGAGTGTTAGAGGTCTGGAGGCAAGTTGCAACCTCTTCTGATTCCAGAGTGTAATTTTGAAGACATCTCTATGAATTTCGTGCATGGCCTCCCTAGGTCCCAGAATGGGAATGACTCGATATGGGTGATCGTTGATCGATTGTCCATGGTTGCACATTTTATTCAAAACAAGAGAACCGACCAGGGTCCAAAGTTAGCTCAGTTGTACGTGGATGAGATTGTTCGGCTTCATGGCATGCCAAAGTCTATTGTGTCAGATAGAGATGGTAGATTTACTGCCAGAGATTGAAGATACGTTCAAGGGCGCCTGGGAACTCAGTTAAAGTTCAGTACAACTTTCCACCCCCAGACTGATGGGCAGACAGAGCGTACAAATAGAACCATGGAAGATATGCTTCACATGTGTATCTTGGACTTTGGGGGTAAATGAGAGAAGTATCACTTTGGTGGAATTCTCCTATAATAATAGTTTCCAAGCGAGTATTGACATGACACAATTTGAGGCTTTGTATGGCAGGCGTTGTCGGATACCTTTATGTTGGGCAGAAAGCGAAGAAAGAGCTTCTAGCAAAGAATCCTGGATAGACAAGACCACGGACAGAGTCAGACTCATCCAGGAGCACATGAGAATTGCTCTGGATAGACAAGCCAAGTACTACGACCAGAGACATAGAGCATTTGAATTCAAGGTTGGGGATCACGTTTATCTGAAGGTGAGACCTGTCAAGGGAGTCTTTAGGATTAAACGGATGAAAAAGTTGAGCCCTAGATTTGTGGGTCCATTTGAGGTGCTGGAGCGCATAGATGAGGTTGCATATAGGTTGACCTTACCTGAGGATATGGGTGGATTACATAACGTATTCCACGTCTCCTATCTGAGGAGAGCACTCAGAGATCCAAATCAGGTGATCAACACTAAGGATGCACCAATTGAATCAAATCTCAGTATCAGTATTTTACTAGTCAGGATTGTGGATTCGAGGATTCAGAAGCTCAGAAACAAAAAGATCCGTTTGGCTAAGATCCTTTGGATGAATTGTGGTCGACCAGAGTATACTTGGGAAAGAGAGGACGAGTTCCGTGGCAACGAACATTATGCGTGTCTCTTTGATTCAGGTACGTTTGCAATTTTCGAGGACGAAAATTTATTAGGATGGAAGATTTGGAAAATCCCAGATTTTGACGTCGCGCTTAAATTAATTTCAGGATCCGATCGCGAGCTTAATTAATCGAGTCAGCGGAGTGTGAAGGTAATATTTATTTTCAATAACATCCCTAGTGATAGTGTATTAGCATATATAAAAAAAAAGTAAACATTATCTCTTATCTAAATGTACCGGTTCACGGTATATTGAACCGCCGCCCTTATATCGCGCCGTCCATCTCAATAACCCGCACTTCCTCATTTCCGCTATTTACCTCTTCCCGCACCCGTTCCCTTAACCACTCGCAGACGCACTCTCGGGAAGCTCCGTCGTCGGCCAGTTCTCGCCAGAATCCGGTGCCAGAGGACAACATCCACTTCTTTTTGCTCCGCAACAGCCCTAGCCGACCTCTTTTTTCTCTCGTAGCACTGTGAAGGGGTGAATCTTCAACCCTAGCCGTTGGGAAGATTTCTTACTGAAACCACTGTTTTGGATACGGTGAGTATTGTTCCTCTTCATTCTTTTGTATCTTGAGTAAATCGTCATGTTTGATACCCAACTATGATTAACCTTCGTTTCTTTTGCCACAAATTAGGAATCTAGAAATTATGACCTTTTTGATCAGGAATCAACCACCTATTTTGGGATTCTATGTGTCGCATCTTTATCAATACCTTCGTCTTTTTGAATTATCGATCCAAGATACTTAAAACATTCATTACGTGAAATATCTTGATGACCCAACTTAATAACGACGCCATCCGTCCTTCTTGTACTGCTAAATTTAAGCTTCACATGCTCTGTCTTTGCCCTGCTCAACCTAAAACTCTTATTTTCTAAAGTGTCTCGCCAAGATTCAAGTTTTGCGTTTACACCATCACGCGTCTCATCAATCAAAACGATATCATCCGGAAACAGTAAACACCAAGGTATTGCTAGTTGGATATGTCTGGTAAACTCATCAAAGATAAAGGTAAAGAGATAAGGGCTTAAAGCTGAACCTTGATATAAGCCAACAGTGATAGGGAATTCATGTGTTAATCCTCCAGATGTCCTCACCCTTGTCACTGAATTTGTATACATATCTTTGATTATATTTGTTGAAACGGAAAACCGGCTTCTGTGGAGTTTGGACCCTCAGAAGGGGTGACCGCACACTTCTCCCAATGAGCTCACTCAACCGGAAACTTAGGACTAGATAATGACCCACGGTTGCAGCACAGAGGTCCCACCACACACCCGAAAGATCTTATAGTGCTTCCCCTCCTTAGCCAATGTTGAGCTAAGGAAACCTCAGAAAGCGCTACAAGACTCGAAAATGAGAAGCCCGCCTTTGAGGTACACATGTGAGTCTATTTATAGATTTTTGAGTCTGTCCTGCAAATATCGTAACTCCACCTTTTGGTTTTACTATACGCAACCCAAAATATGTCTGTCAACAGCGAAACTCAGCTTTTTGAAGAATCTACTGGCAGACCAAGTTATATTGAATACATGTCATTAGCACCCCACATACGGGAGAGAGCTCGAGCCAGCTCGCCAGTCCCCTGGACGGGTACGGCCCTGCTCCTACAACTCGCCTGTCTCTTACGCGAGTACGAGACGGGTTCCTGCAGGCTCACCTGCCTACCTGGCGGACGCGGGCCGGCTGCCTCAGCTCGCCCGCCTGCCGAGTTGAAGCGGGTCGGCTGCCTCGACTCGCACGCCTGCAGAGCTGAAGCGGGTCGGCTGCCTCGGCTCGCCCGCCTGCCGAGCTGAAGCGGGTTGCCTGCCTCGGCTCGCCCGCCTGCCGAGCTGAAGTGGGTCGGCTGCCTCGGCTCGCCTAGGGTTTGTGATCCTATGGCCTATCTCTGGGGCCTCACTTCGCTCTGTCTTATTGGGTCTACTCGGCGAACACGGGGTTGTACAATATCAATATATGATACATTTACACCTTTCTTTTCCAAGAATCTCCATAAGATCTCTCTTGGAACTCCATCATAAGCCTTCTCGAGATCAATAAACAGCATATGCAAATCTTGTTTTCTTTCTCGGTAGTTGTCAATGAGTCTTCTCAAGAGATGTATAGCTTCCATGGTCGACCGCCCTGACATGAATCCAAATTGAGTTTTCGAGACGTTAGTCTCCCGTCTTACTCTTCTTTCTATTACTCGTTCCCATAATTTCATGTTATGACTCATCAATTTAATACCTATGTAATTAACACAATTTCGTATATCTTCTTTATTCTTATACAAAGATATCGAGATACTTTCTCTCCATTGGTCTGACATTTGATTTGACTTCAGTATCTTATTGAAAAAACATGTAAGCCATAAAATTCCTTCATTCCCTAAACATTTTCATATTTCATTGGCTCCATCGTCTGACCCAACCGTCTTTCCATTTTTAATATAGTGGGATAAAATTAATAAAATAAAATTTATTATTAATTATTATAATTTAATATCGCCGACCCCACTATAGTTGGATATAGGCTTGAGTGTTATTGTATTAATAATTATAATTTAATAATAAATTTGTCATTTTATAAATATAAATAAAATCGTCATTATATGCATGTTCTTCCAAACAAATAAAATTATTTTTTTGTTACAAATAGTACTCTAAACGAAGTTCTTCCAAACAACTTCATCATTTCTCTCACAACCATACAAAACAATTCCTTTTCTCATCACTGGCCTATATTATTACTTCTATCAGTGTTGCACCGAGCCAAACAAAGCTTATATGATGTCTTCGATAAGATATCAATATTTTTACTAACCTCTTGTATCTCCCAATATAAGTGGAATATCTTCTTAAGTCCTACTATATACTATGTTTTACCTCGGCAGTGTTTCAATTGGCTTACAAAAAGCATGTCAGTCTCCATCAATAGATATAGCGTACAATTATACTGCTTATACTACGAGTACTTTCTTGATTGTACCAACTTCCAATCAAGGAAATACTTGGGTTATCTCAACAAATTTCTTTGTTTTTTATTTGCTTTATCTCTTCAATGTTGGATAAAGCCATCTCCATACAGTTACGGGCTAACAGGTAAAATGTCGGAGAGTCATCGGAGGAGAGTCGGAGGTGGATATGATGGAGGAATAGGGATAAAATGTGTTGGAAGAGTTCAAAGCTTGTATGTATTACTCAAGTGATTACAAGGAGAGAATACAAATATATAGGAGAGAGGAGAGAAGAATAAATCCTATACAAGATGTGAGACTAAAGAAGGATGAGAGAGAAAGCAATAAAGAGGGCCCAACATGGGCCCTTTACATGGGCTTTTCCAATACTCCCCCGCATGCTGGAGCGTACAAGTTGAATGCGCCAAGCTTGGATAGGCACTGTTAGAAGAGGGTACTTGGTAGAGCTTTGGTGAGGATGTCGGCGACCTGCTCAGTACCCGGAACATGCTTGAACTCGATCTTCTTCATGTGGACTTTCTCTCGGATGAAATGACAATCTACCTCAATATGCTTTGTTCTTTCGTGAAAGACCGGGTTCTTGGCAATATGTATAACAGCTTGACTGTCACATAGGAGGAGAGTTGGTGAAGATAGTCTTACACCAAGGTCGGTAAGGGCTCTCAATCCATGTGAGTTCCGAGACCACAGCTGCCATTGCCCGATATTCTGCTTCTGCTGAGGATCGAGCAACCACTGCTTGTTTCTTGCTCCGCCAAGTAATTAGATGTCCTCCAAAATATGTGCAGAACCCGCTAGTGGATCGTCGATCATCGAGGGAGCCAGCGTAGTCGGCATCAGAGTATGTCACTAGTATAGGGATTGAAGATGAGGTTTTGTAAACAAGTCCTTGGCCAGTAGCTGTCTTGAGATATCTGAGAATTTGTTCCACAGCCTGAAGATGAGATCTTCGAGGAAAGTGCATATAGCGACTAACGAGTCCCACAGCGAAAGATATATCAGGTCTTGTTACGGTTAGGTAGATAAGTTTCCCAACTAGACGACGGTAATATTCTGGATTTTGTAGAAGAGTATCAGAATCTGAGCCCTGAGCACATAGTTTATGATTTGCATCCATGGGAGTGTTTACAGGTTTGCAGCCAGAGTAGCCTGCATCATGAAGAAGATCCAGACAATATTTGCGTTGAGAGAGAACCAGACCATCTGACCGTCTAGCCACTTCCAGACCCAGGAAGTACCGAAGATGTCCCAGATCTTTAGTTTGGAAGACGGTGCTCAGATGTTGCTTAACGACCTGTATGCTGTCCAAGTCGTTTCCAGTAATAATGATGTCGTCGACATATACCAATAGGAGAACCGTACCCGTTGCCCGATGGCGAGTAAACAATGAGAAGTTAGCTGAGCTGCGAGTGAAGCCAATTGCCCGGAGAGCTTTGCTGAACTTGTCGAACCATGCCCGAGGGGATTGTTTGAGACCATATAGCGATTTGAGAAGGTGACAGACCCGAGACTCCCCCGTGGTCTCAAACCCGGGAGTTTGTTGCATGTAAACTGTTTCCTGAAGCTCGCCATTCAGAAAAGCATTCTTGACGTCAAGTTGAAATAAGGGCCATTGGCGATGGACATCGACGGAGATGAGAATTCGGACTGTGTTGAGCTTAGCGACCAGAGATAAAGTCTCGTCATAGTCGAGACCCTGTTGCTGGGTGAAGCCACGAGCGACCAGACGAGCTTTGAGTCTGTCAATGGTCCCATCAGGAGCATGTTTGATGACGAAGACCCATTTGCACCCAACGGGTTTCTGGCCGGGAGGAAGGGACACCAGGGTCCAAGTCTGGTTGGCCCAAAGAGCAGCCATCACTTCTTCCATGGCAGCGCGCCACCCAGGATGTTGAAGAGCTTCCTGTACAGAGGTAGGAATAGAGACCGAGGATAGTGAAGTAGTCAAGGTCTGAAGCGGTGGAGAGAGGCGATGTAGAGAAACATAGTTAGACATCGGATGAGCTGTAGAGGCTGGCACCGGAGCAGCAGAACACGGAGAACCCGAGGTCGAAGCCGGCTGCATAGGGGCAATGAGAGGAAGAGGGCGGCGAGAGTAGACCCGAATGACGGGCGGCCTAGGAGGGTCAATAGTGGGAGGGGCGGAGGTAGGGTGGGAGACGAGTGGACAGGGATCACCGGCCGTGGGATGGAGGGTGGGAGAGTGGGTGGTGGTAGAAGTGGTGGTAAAGAAGGAGGGAAGAAGGGTTGATCCTCCCGGAAAGTAACATCAGCGGAGACAGAGACCTTCCGGGTGGTCGGGGAATAACACACATAGCCCTTTTGGGTACGGGAGTAGACGACAAAAATGTGTTTCGCCGCACGGGGAGCAAGTTTGTCGATAGTGGGGGCCAGAGTATGGACAAAACAAGTACAGCCAAAGACCCGGAGTGTGAGAGGAAAGGCGGGTGTGGAGGGAAAGAGAAGGCTGAAGGGGGTAGCATTCTGGAGAACCGGAGAAGGGAGACGGTTGATAAGAAAACACGCAGTGGAGACCGCAAAGTTCCAGAATACTTTAGGAACATGCATGCGAAGCATGAGGGAGCGAGCAACATCAAGAAGGTGGCGGTTCTTCCGTTCGGCGACCCCGTTTTGTTGAGGGGTGTAGGGACACGATGTCTGATGAACAATACCGAAGTCGGCGCAGAGATTGACAAACTCGTGGCTAGTGTATTCACGGGCATTATCAGAGCAGAATGTTTTGATAGTAGTAGAGAATTGCGTACGAGTCTCCAATACAAAAGCCTGAAAGACACGAGAAAGCTCGGAGCGATCATGAAGTAGATACAACCAAGTGGTGCGACAGAAATCGTCAATAAATGTTATAACGTAACGATAGCCAGAGATGCTGGGAACCTTGTACGGTCCCCAAATATCAGAATGTATTAAATCAAAAGGAGCAGAGCTCCGAGTACAATTTACAGGATAAGAAGAACGTGACAGTTTGCCAAGAATACAGGAATCACATTTAAAAGCAGGAAGGGAGACGTCAGGAAGCGCCTTCTGGAGGATAGGTAGAGGGGCATGCCCAAGACGACAATGCCAATCAGTAGAGGATACGGAGGAAAGGGCGGTAGAAGAGACATCGAGGAGGTAGAGCCCGTTCTGCAGTCGTCTCATACCAATGGTAATCTGCGTATGCCGATCCTGTATCAAAAAACCAGAAGAGGTGAAGGTGATATAGCAGTTCATATCAGTAGTAAGACGGCCAACATACAGTAAATTAAATGGTGATGCCGACACATAAAGAGCGGAGCGAATAGAGAGAGAGGGGTGGATCAAGAGATCAGCACATCCGGAGACCGGAACAATCGCACCGTTGGCCACAGTAATAGACGGGGGATGAGGAGCATCAGAGAACTTTGGCGGCAACAGGGAGGTGATGTGGTGGGTGGCGCCCGAGTCCAGCATCCAACGAGAACCGGAGGAAAGACAGGCAGTACCTGTAGTGGAGGTGGAGGCAATACCTGCAGGAGAGGTGGAGGCAACTGAAGCAGATGGAGGGTTGAGGAGCCCCTGGAGTTGTTGCAGCTGAAGGCGAAGAGCCTCAAGGTCCGTACCGGTGGGTGGAGAGCTATCAGTAACAACAGCAGTAGGCGGGTGAGGCGGGTGGCCATGTTTCTTGTGACAGACGACTTCAGTGTGGCCATCCCGGCCGCAGTATGTGCACTTGGGCCGACCTCGACCACCACGACCCCGTCCGCGGGAGCCCGTACGGCCACCCCGAGTAAAGGATGGTGGGGGAAGTAAGGGCGGAAGGGCCCGTTGAAGAAGGGCCGGCGAGGGTGGGGCATGTTGATGCGCGAAAACGGCACCGGGGGGATAGCTATCACCGAGGGGGTGATTGGGCCTCACAGGCTAGGTGAGGATGAAGGAGAAGGTTGCGTAGGTAAGGGAGAGGCTTGAGAGAAGAGGCGAGCCTTGATCAACAGAGAGGGTTGATCAAGGGAGAAGGAAGAGGGAGACCAGGAGCGGTCGAGCAGACAGTAATTGCAACGGCTGCGCTTGCAGGTTGGATGCCGAGAGGAGCTGAGCTGAGCAGAGGAGCAAGGCTTGCTGAGCAGAGGAGCAAGGCTTGCTGAGCAGAGGAGCAAGGCTTGCTGAGCAGAGGAGCAAGGCTTGCTGAGCAGAGGAGAGAAGAGGGGGCCGCTAGCAGCGGCAACAACACACTTCGCCCGTCGCGGCCTAAATGCCACTCCTGCGACGGGCTTTCCTTTTATTAAAAGCTAGAGGTTACAAGCTTACAGGTACACCTTTACAACAAAATCACTTAAAGGGTACAAGGAGAAGCTGGCGGCTAAAGGAGAAGAAAGTGCCAGAAAGCAGAGGGGGGAAGCTGCCAGAGACTAAGTAAAATAGTCTGCTAGCTGCTGGAGGACTGGGAAACTGAGTCTGCAGAGTCTGCTGGCAAGCTGCTGAAGAGCTGTGGAGGACTGTGCGGACAGGAAACTGAGTCCGCAGAGCTTGCTGGAGAGGTGATGACGGACTGGGAAACTGAGTCCGCAGGGGCTGCTGGCAAGACTTGTCTCCACCTCCAGGATCTGGAACCCCCCCCCCCCTCAATGAGAGGCACCATGGGCTATTTATAGGCTCAGGGAAGTTCTTCTAGAAGCGGGGCCCAGTGACATCAGCATGACGACCTGCGCGGACTCCGCAGACTGAGATTTTGCGTCCGCCACCTTGACGGATGAAGCAAGCGGATCCTCCTGCAGAGAGTTGGAGGTCGCCCCCTAGCGGGCGACCTGGGCGGACTCCAGGGGGAGTCCGCCCGGCGGGACGCCGGGGCCGCCCCCTAGCGGGCGGCCCGGGCGGACTCCAGGGGGAGTCCGCCCGGCGGGCCTGGCCGCCCCCTTGCGGGCGGCCTGGGCGGACTCCAGGGGGAGTCCGCCCGGCTGGTCGCCGGGGCCGACCCTAGCGGGCGGCCTGGGCGGACTCCAGGGGGAGTCCGCCCGGCGGGCCTGGCCGCCCCCTTGCGGGCGGCCTGGGCGGACTCCGGGGGGAGTCCGCCCGGCTGACTGCCGGGGCCGCCCCCTAGCGGGCGGCCTGGGCGGACTCCAGGGGGAGTCCGCCCGGCGGGCCTGGCCGCCCCCTTGCGGGCGGCCTGGGCGGACTCCAGGGGGAGTCCGCCCGGCTGGCGGGCAGAGGCCGCCCCGGGTGGGCGGCCTCGGCAGACGGCGGCAGGAGGCCGCCGCCCCTCGGGCAGCAGGGAGGTCGCCCCTGGTGGGCGACCTCGGCGGGCGGTGGATGGAGATCACCGCCCCTTGGGCGAAGTAGGAGGCCGCTCCTGGCAATGCTGTTGGCGGACTCCTGCAAGGAAAAGCACTGCACGATTAGCGGACCTAACCGCATGTCCCGCGAGGGTGAGCCATGGGAATAGCCCACCGTCCCGCAGGGCACGCGGTTGCTAGGAAACCTAGGCGGACAGGGAAAACTGCCGCCTACGCGGGGACTTGTCGCGATCGAAAGGGAGAACCTAAGGGTCGCGACTGGCCAGCTGACCACCTTGGGAAGGATCGCCGATTTCTGGGTTAACATAATCCCCGCACTTTTTTAAGTTCCGAAGGGAACTTCGAAAAAGTTGGAGACCCACGAAAATCGTGATCCACCCCAAAGGAAAGAGAGGGGGAGGCAAGGAGAGATAGAACCTGAAGCCTCTCCTTACTAGCTTGGTGTTTCCTGTCTATTTTCCTGCAAGAGGAAAATTAAGGGTAAGCATGTATGGGTGGTACATCGAGTGTGTACCTGAGTTTGATTTTGCAAAACGAAGAAGGCGCTTCTCCTGTAAAGTTCTGCAAAACAATAGTGAGGGAAAACAGAAAGGCATAATAACTTGCAAGTACCTGAATGATGCTTGCAAGCATCTGTAATTCTCTGCAAAAAAGAGAAGGGAAAAGAGTATACAAGGACAGAAAAAATGAGTTGC
The DNA here is from genome assembly GCA_039583875.1 of Platanthera guangdongensis. Lineage (NCBI taxonomy): Eukaryota > Viridiplantae > Streptophyta > Magnoliopsida > Asparagales > Orchidaceae > Platanthera > Platanthera guangdongensis. The sequence goes on along the minus strand of CM077159.1, from coordinate 152,258,578 downwards.
AAGTACCTGGAAGGGGCTTGCAAATCTTTTGTGGTTTCTGCAAGAGAAGAGTTAAGAGCATGCATAGTACATGAAAGTAACTTGCAAGTACCTGAATGATGCTTGCAAGTGTCGGTGACCTCTGCAAGAATAGAGTTAGAGGCAGATATTGTATATAAAGATAAACTGCAAGTACCTGAATATGACTTGCAGATGTCTGCTAACCACTGCAAAGTGAAGAGTGAGTAGCAGAGATAAAATAATGATTTAAACTGCAGGTACCTGAACAAGGTTTGCAGGTTTCTGTTGTTTTCTACAAGGAGAAAAGTTAGAAGCAGACAATATGCATATGAAAGGAGTTTGCAAGTACCTGTGGAGCAGGCTTGCAAATGTTTGCTAACCTCTGCGGGAGAGATTGGAAGCAAACAAGACGCGAGGATAACCGCACCAGAACCATACCAAAAATGGTGATATGATTCTATTAATGATTGACGCCAATAGACTTTGGCAAGACTAATGAGCAGCTCTGTGAATCTCCATATGATAGAGCTTGAGTAAGCAAAGTACATGAAACGAGCATAAGCAAAGTGATTGCTGAAAATCTTCTTGAGATAACCCATGAAGGTTGATGAGATAGGGTCGATATGACCAAGTAGCAAGAGAAATGCCCGATGAATATTATCACGAAGTCCAGATTAATGAATCGAGCACTAGCTGTCGACATGACTAGATGGACACGATCAAAATGAATGCCAGAATCCTTTTGGTAGGTTGGATTAACCTGTCCACCTGTGAAAGGAGGGAAGAGAGAAAAGGAGGTCTACACCCGGAATGATTAAAGTGGGTTGAATGCTGCCACAGGTGTTCCCCGTGGGCCTTATGCATCACTTGCCCGAAAAATCATCCCGAGTATAGTCCTACTCAAAGCGGGCTGGCCGCGCATCCTCAAGGAGGGGGGGGGGGAAAGGAAAAAGAGGTCCATATTCGGAATGACTAAGGAGGGTTGAATGCTGTCACAGGTGTTCCCCGTGGGCCTTATGCATCACTTGCCCGAAAAATCATTCCGAGCATGATCCTGCTCAAAGCGGGCTGGCCGCGCATCCTCAAGGAGGGCACAAAAGAGAAAAGCAAGGGAGAGGTCCTGAGAAGGACCGCTAGAAGGAACGCTCTCTCGCCTTGGGTACAAGCATCGCTGATCAACGAGACGGGTTGCGCCAAGAGGCCTATCTTGTCTGTATATTGATCAGTGAAGTTGCGAACCCGCGAAGGCACGGATCGAGGATACCGGAGAGTGCTTCGGCCACCACAGTTGAAGGATGAGCAAAGAGACAAGGCTACGCTTGGTCGTCATTGCTTGTCCAGCGAAGATCATCCTAACCGTAGTGTATCCTATAGGGCGCACAACAGAGCTAACACATGGGGCTCCCCTAGCACACACTCTGTGTCAGATGTTGGCTAGGATCCTAAGTCTGAAGCCCATTCCCGTGATTGAACTGCTCCCACTGCACACATGGGTATACTCCCGCCATGTGTGGTCGAAGCGGTTGTGCGAGAACAACCTACGGAGGGAACGTTTCAGGCTCGGCGAAATCTCATTGGTGTAACGATCGCTAAGAGAGGAAGAAGAGAGGAAGGAGCAACACAAGAAGGGAACTGTGTCAGTACGGGATCCCTGAATAAAAGCTTTGCTGGAAAGCAAGTAAAGAACACTGAGAAGTGTTGTAATGAAAGTGTTTGAAAAGGAGAGAGAGAAAGGGTTGAGATAACCCCTGAAGGTTGCAAGGAGCTCCGGAGGACTGTGAAGTCCATCGCTTTGGAGGACTGTGAAGTCCATCGCTAGCTTAGAATAGCCTTCCCAGTATACCCTCGTCATCGGCATCGAAGCATTCGACTGTTGGGTGAACAACGAGGAGAGGAGGCTCTTCGACGTGGTTCACTCCTCTTGAGGAGCAAGGAGAGTCTGCAAGTTCTTTGCCCTTTGAAGTTGCTTGATCAGGGCGCTCTTCTTTAGGAAGTAAGTCATGCATCTTGCCCTGCCGGAGCATCCTTTGCACAAGCTGGCGGAATGCTCGGCAGTCTTCCGTTCGATGGCCGGATTCTTTGTGAAATTCGCAGTAGGGCTCTGAGTTTCTAGACCTCTGATCTGCTGGTCGATAGGGCTTCTTGAAGCTTGCCCTATCTTTCATGATTTGGATCACTTCTTGCACGACGTCGTCGAGATCAGACTCATGCAAGTCATCATCCTGCCGCTGTTGAACAGCTGCTGCTTGCAAAGACGGAGCTAGCGGCAGCAATGAGTCTTGAGCATCGCGGCTCGGGAAGGAGTATCGCTGGCGATGAAGCCTTCTCTCCTTCCTTGAGTAAGTTGGGGCGTGATTGCGAGGAGACCTTGGAGGATGCTTGCGGGAGGGATCCTCCTCGGATAGAAGTTTGGAGACGAAGCCTGGATTGCTCTTTTCGCCTCGTATGTATGAGTTGACTAGAGCAATCAGCTCTTGGTATGTCCTTGGAGCACGGACATTAGCTTCAAATTTGAGAGGCCCTTCACGAAGACCGTGGATAAGAGCCACTCGGTACATCTCTTGATCAGTAACTTCGATGTCCAAAATCTCTCTTTGGAATCGATCAACAAACTGAGACCAAGTCTCATTTCCGCGCTGCTTGATCTCAAAGAGGGCTTCAGGACCGCCCTTTCTCTTAGTTGACGTAGAGAATCTGAGAAGAAACTCCCTTCGAAGATCAAGGAAGGAAGCGATGGAGTGAGGACGGAGGCCATAGAACCAGTCCCTCACTTGCCCATCAAAAGAGGTAACAAGAAGCTTGCACTTGGTTGCATCTGAAAGAGTCTTGAGAGCAACGGCTGACTCAAAAGTTTGGAGGTGCTTTACTGGATCTGTCTCTCCAGTGTAGGTTGGTAGTCGAGGCTCTCTGAAGTTTGCTGGAGTTGGCTCATGGCGGACACTCTCCGCGAATGGTGAAGGTTCTTCTTGCTCTCCTACAGCATATGGATAAAAAGGAGCATAAGCTGCAGCTGCAAAAGGAGCATGAGGATAACAAGGAAAAGTTGCTGCAGGAGGAGCAGGGGCAGGAGCTGAAGGGTAGGGATGACTTCCCTGAAAGTTGAGAACTCTAGCTGGACTTCCCCGGGCTGCTTCCCGGAAGAAGTTATGGCGAGCAGCGAACTCTTCATCTTGAGTCCGCAAAGGAGCTGCGGGCCCTTGCGGAAAGGTTGGAGTGTACGGGGGATAGAACGACGGACAAGCTTGAGAGTAAGCTTGCTGACGCTCTGCTGTTGGTGTTGGGTTGATTGGAGCAGCTGCTGGATGAGCGTCCAATCGCTGCGTTATAGCAGCAAGAACTTTGTTGATAGCTTGGAACTGTTGAGCATTCTCTCGACGCGACTGCTCAAAGGCTTCCCAGAGAGGATCTTCACTGGGACTCGGAGCATGGTTCTCGGCTGACTGATGGTCTGACATGATTAGCTGTTGCTTTCACTGCCTGTTCTGATCTGAAGGTTTGCGCGTGAGCTGTTCGGGTCCACGCTCACCGCACCATGTTGATGCGCGAAAACGGCACCGGGGGGATAGCTATCACCGAGGGGGTGATTGGGCCTCACAGGCTAGGTGAGGATGAAGGAGAAGGTTGCGGAGGTAAGGGAGAGGCTTGAGAGAAGAGGCGAGCCTTGATCAACAGAGAGGGTTGATCAAGGGAGAAGGAAGAGGGAGACCAGGAGCGGTCGAGCAGACAGTAATTGCAACGGCTGCGCTTGCAGGTTGGATGCCGAGAGGAGCTGAGCTGAGCAGAGGAGCAAGGCTTGCTGAGCAGAGGAGCAAGGCTTGCTGAGCAGAGGAGCAAGGCTTGCTGAGCAGAGGAGAGAAGAGGGGGCCGCTAGCAGCGGCAACAACACACTTCGTCCGTCGCGGCCTAAATGCCACTCCTGCGACGGGCTTTCCTTTTATTAAAAGCTAGAGGTTACAAGCTTACAGGTACACCTTTACAACAAAATCACTTAAAGGGTACAAGGAGAAGCTGGCGGCTAAAGGAGAAGAAAGTGTCAGAAAGCAGAGGGGGGAAGCTGACAGAGACTAAGTAAAATAGTCTGCTAGCTGCTGGAGGACTGGGAAACTGAGTCTGCAGAGTCTGCTGGCAAGCTGCTGAAGAGCTGTGGAGGACTGTGCGGACAGGAAACTGAGTCCGCAGAGCTTGCTGGAGAGGTGATGACGGACTGGGAAACTGAGTCCGCAGGGGCTGCTGGCAAGACTTGTCTCCACCTCCAGGATCTGGAACCCCCCCCCCCAATGAGAGGCACCATGGGCTATTTATAGGCCCAGGGAAGTTCTTCTAGAAGCGGGGCCCAGTGACATCAGCATGACGACCTGCGCGGACTCCGCGGACTGAGATTTTGCGTCCGCCACCTTGACGGATGAAGCAAGCGGATCCTCCTGCAGAGAGCTGGAGGTCGCCCCCTAGCGGGCGACCTGGGCGGACTCCAGGGGGAGTCCGCCCGGCGGGACGCCGGGGCCGCCCCCTAGCGGGCGGCCCGGGCGGACTCCAGGGGGAGTCCGCCCGGCGGGCCTGGCCGCCCCCTTGCGGGCGGCCTGGGCGGACTCCAGGGGGAGTCCGCCCGGCTGGTCGCCGGGGCCGCCCCCTAGCGGGCGGCCTGGGCGGACTCCAGGGGGAGTCCGCCCGGCGGGCCTGGCCGCCCCCTTGCGGGCGGCCTGGGCGGACTCCGGGGGGAGTCCGCCCGGCTGACTGCCGGGGCCGCCCCCTAGCGGGCGGCCTGGGCGGACTCCAGGGGGAGTCCGCCCGGCGGGCCTGGCCGCCCCCTTGCGGGCGGCCTGGGCGGACTCCAGGGGGAGTCCGCCCGGCTGGCGGGCAGAGGCCGCCCCGGGTGGGCGGCCTCGGCGGACGGCGGCAGGAGGCCGCCGCCCCTCGGGCAGCAGGGAGGTCGCCCCTGGTGGGCGACCTCGGCGGGCGGTGGATGGAGATCACCGCCCCTTGGGCGAAGTAGGAGGCCGCTCCTGGCAATGCTGTTGGCGGACTCCTGCAAGGAAAAGCACTGCACGATTAGCGGACCTAACCGCATGTCCCGCGAGGGTGAGCCATGGGAATAGCCCACCGTCCCGCAGGGCACGCGGTTGCTAGGAAACCTAGGCGGACAGGGAAAACTGCCGCCTACGCGGGGACTTGTCGCGATCGAAAGGGAGAACCTAAGGGTCGCGACTGGCCAGCTGGCCACCTTGGGAAGGATCGCCGATTTCTGGGTTAACAGGGCAGACGCCTCCAGGGGAGGTGGTACTCTAAGTAACATAGAGCAGACATCGGAGAAGGAAGGGGTAGCAGGGGATGCCAGAACCTGGGCCCGGATACTGTGAAGGTGTGGCGGGACTCGAGCCATAATCATAGCGATACAGACCGCCTCCTTCTGGGCACGTTGAGCAGCGAGATCAGTAGTAGATGGCTGGTGCTGAATACAGGCCTCCGTGAGAGTCTTAGCACGAGCCACAAAGGAGGTTATGTTCATAGCTTTGCCAACATCCAAAGCCTGAAGATCGGTGATGATGTCAAAAAGGTGCTGAAGACTGTCCTTGCCCGAGTACAAGGAATGGAGTTCATCCCACATTGCTTTGGCGGTCTCATGATACATAATCATCTGGTAAGGCTCACCCTCCACCGAGTTCAGGATCCAGGTCTGGACGCGACTGTCATTTCATAGCCATTCATCAGTAGTAGGAGTCAGAGGTCCCTGGGTAAGGTGACGTGCAAGGCCCTTGGCTTGCAAGACCCTCCGAACTGAGTGAACCCAGGGGATGAAGTTCGACTTGCCAGAGAGGGAAAGAGTAGTAATCCGAAGCTCATCGCGGAATTCGGGAGGAGGAGCCACGCGGTCTGCCGTGGGGTTAGCGGTAGTGGAGTCGCTAGAGGACATGACGACCAGAAGGAGAGGAGGCGGGCTAAAGGAGCCCGCGCGAATAGGAATAGGTCGCGGAGGTCAGGATCAGACCGCTGCGGGCTGGAGCCGGTCGTGGCGAGTAGAGCACAACGACTGGCTGAGAAGAGAGAACAAGCCAGGGAAGCTCGGCGAGTAAGGCAGAGACCGCCCGGTCAAGAAGTGAAAAACACCAACGACAGGAAGAAGCCGCGACCAAAGGCGGAGCGGAAAGGGAGACGAAGTCCGCAGCGGGCAAAGACAGGCCGCGCGGACAGAGAAGAGAAGAGCTGGAGGAGACCGCGACCAAGATGCGGGTGAGAGAGGAACAACCCGCACGGTCAGGCGGATCAGCGACCGGAGGAGAAGGAAACCGCGGGGAGAGAGACCCAAGCGGATAGAAAGAGACCGCAGCGACCAAGACAATCCGCAGAAGAGGCAGGCCGCAGAGAGCAGGAACAAGCCGCAGCGAGCTAGAGCTGAAGGGGAAGTCCGCAGCGAACCGGAGCACGCCGCAGCAAGCCGGATCAGGCCGCGAGAGAGGGAGTCCGCTGCGAGCAAGAGCAGGCAGTGAGAGCAGCAGGCCGCAGCGAGAGAGAACAGGCCGCGAGAGAGAGAGAGCGGTCTGCAGGAGAGAGAGAGAAGACTATAAAATGCCGGAGGGGAGGGGTGGAACCACGGAGAAGAAGAGGGAGTGGAGGAGGAGGAGCGGAGCGGACAAGAGGGCAGGCCGCAGGAGGCCGCGCGGGTAGCGGACAGAAGATAGACCGCGCGGGTTCAGAAAGGGAAGCCGCTCAATCAGAACCTGGCTCTGATACCATGTTGAAAGAGCTCAAAGCTTGTATGTATTACTCAAGTAAGTGATTACAAGGAGAGAATACAAATATATAGGAGAGAGGAGAGAAGAATAAATCTTATACAAGATGTGGGACTAAAGAAGGATGAGAGAGAAAGCAATAAAGAGGGCCCAATATGGGCCATTTACATGGGCTTTTCCAATAAAATGGAATCAAAACAGCGACTTACAATGGCACGAGGATAAACTTTATTCATTTATTGCTTGACTTAAAATGACAGGAGAGTAAATAAAATAATCTAAAAAAGATGCACAAAACAATAAAATATTAAGACTCTAATGACTCGTAACTAGACTCCATTCATACAACTCAAAATCAAATACATAAAGACTTATAAAGAAATATGCACAACATCGCCAACAGTGGATAGTAGGGACCCATAATATCCCGCTCTTCCTTCAAATCGAGCTTGTCCTCAAGCTCGAGTGAAGCTTCGACTGTGTGATCATCTGGCTCCTTAATTTCCTGCTAACACAACTTTTTATAGCGTGTCATTATAGCAAAGGTTGCCTTGAGAAAGAAGCCCCAGTGGATACAGGAGCTGGGTGATGGCGGTCTAAGTGGGGTTGGGAGCCAATGTGAGTCACTTGGTGAGGGAAAATTGTAAGTAAAAGTTGGGGGTTGGACGAGGGTGCCCGGTGTTGGCATAAGATCGGGGATGACAATGGAGACTGTAGAGTTGAATTGATGTGAATGGGCGTGGTTATGTAACATTCCAGATTCTGACGTCACGCTTAAATTAACTTCAGGATCCGATCACGAGCTTAATTAACCAGTAAGCGGGGTGTGAAGGTAATATTTATTTTCTATAACACCCCCTAGTGATAGTGTATTAGCATATATAAAAAAAGAAGTAAACATTATCTCTTATCTAAATGTACCGGTTCACGGTATATTGAACCGCCGCCCTCATATCGAGCCCCTCAATCTCAATAACCCACACTTCCTCATTTTCGCTATTTTCCTCTTCCCGCACACGTTCCCGTAACCGCTCGCAGATGCACTCTCGGGAAGTTCCGTCGTCGGCCAGTTCTCGCCGGAATCCGGCGCCGGAGGCCAGCATAAACTTCTTTTTCCTCCGCAACAGCCCTAGCCGACCTCCTTTTTCTCTTCTAGCACTGTGAATGGGTGAATCTTCAACCCTAGCCGTTGGGAAGATTTCTTATTGAAACCACTGTTTTGGTTATGGTGAGTATTGTTCCTCTTTATTCTTCCGTATCTTGAGTAAATCGTCATGTTTGATACCCAACTATGATTAACCTTCGTTTCTTTTGCCACAAATTAGGAATCCAAAAATTATGACTTTTCCGATCAGGAATCAACTACCTATTTTGGGATTTAGTCGTTGTTAGTTCGAGGTAACGCTCTAGTTTGCGTTCTTTTCCTTCATTATTAGATGTTTATATTATGTGGAATTTCTACCAAAAGCCTAAAGGGGGAAAACGCCTAAGTTTAGGTTCCCGCTTGGATTTCAGATTTTCGGTGGTCGTTGCAGCAAGTGATTGGAGGAGTTCTTAGTAGTCTGATCTTTGGGGAAGAACCTCCATGTCTCCTCGACGCATGTACGAACGTCGGACCACCGCTATAAGAAATTCGACTCCTTTTAGTCTAGCAGTTCAGATTAATTTATTTCATGTACTAAAAATGTTGGAATACACACTTAGATTTACAAGTTCCTAAAGTTAAAACCAGTTCAACGGGGTAAGATACGTTTAGGTTTAATTTAACAAAATCAGTATCATGAAAATCGTAAGCCCATTGTATTTAAGTAGAGTTTTATTCTGTGTTAGACTCACTGAACATTAGTTTAAGTGAAAATCAAGAAAAGTGGCAAGGAAAGGTTTACCCTCGCGATCCTGGTGGAGGCACACCACCGTATTTCCAGGGCCAGAAAGCCACCACTCGTATTTCAAGCTCAGGGTCGATGACCCTTATTTCAGATATGAAACTACTCAGATAGAAGTCTGTGTTCGACTTGAGGAACACTCGGTTCAGGGCACCATCAGGCTTGCCACTCGGAATGCAGTCTCTAGTTGTGCACAGTCATCCTTAGTGACACGAGTTAATAAGAAATCAGTGAAACAGATTGAAACCTACTGCAGATATAACTTTCAAACTTCAGAAATCAACGATCGTTACAGATAAGAAAGTGTATGTCAGATCACACGATAGGTTGAAGTCATGTCATACCATGATCTCAAGTGGCACATTTAATATTGGAATATTTATACAAAATTTTAAATTCATGTATACTCACCAAAAATGTTTTCTTTAAGTGTTGTTGGAGAGAGTAGTTTTTCTTACTCTTCAGTGGGTCTGACCCATTTGGAACTTATTTTTACAGGGGGCTCAGGTCAGGGGATCCACTTAGGATAGGCGGCTCGGTCTTCAGTCGTCAGTTCTTCAGTTGTACTACTGTTGTTGTACTTTGCTCCTATTTTCAGACATTTAAATTTGTTGTATTTCACCTGTGTTTTGTTATATCAGTTATTTCAGTTTGATGGTAATTCAGTCCCCTAGTGTTATATTCAGGTTTAGTTGGCTCTGTGAATTCAGCTTGACAATGTATACTTTTAACTTTAGAATTACTTCACTATTCCGCTGAAAGTTTTCATTTTTAGCACTTTTATTATTTTTACCTGCTTTATACCAGTTTATATACCGTTACTTAGTTTACTTGTTATCGCGGTCCGGACTGCTGATTCCTGTTAAACTCGGTTGGGGTGTTACAAGTTAGCTCCAGTTGGGGAGCAACAGTCAGAAGGAATGGCTCAAGAGTAGTTGGCGGTGAAGGTGGCGCGAAAAGCGGAGCCAATGAAGGATGTGATTGGAGAAGAACGACAGGGATCGATAACTGAGACAGAGGATCCTGAGAAATGTGGACCAAAAGTGGCCGGAGGTGATGACAGTTGTGCCTAGAGGAGGTTTGCAAGAGTCGGAGAGTCATGGATTGCGATGTAGTTGTCGGGCTCGAAGAGGCGTGAGATCGGATGACAATACATCGGAATCACCAAAGTTAATGATTTGGCAAGGGCATTAAGGACGACTTGGTGTCATGTTTGCGCATCTTGGTGGCGATTTGCGCTTCTTGGAGGGTTGCGCTTCTGGGCGACGTGCTTGCGCTTCTTGGTGTTGTGCTTGCACTTCATGGTGTCGTGTTTGCGCTTCTTGGTTAAGAACTCGTGACCTCACTGGAGGAAGCAGGAAACCAAAAAGTCCTCGACGATGATGGAAGATAAGAAACCTCCAGTCTGGAATCCAAAGGTCAGGCAAAATTTATATCAATGATGGACGGCCAAAAGGAAGAAAAACAGAGGAAGTGGTAAGACAATCAAGAGCTATGACATATAAAACCACAAAAACAATAAAACGATTTCGGTTTGTAGTCTAATAAATCATTGGTGCTAAATAAAATAATATAAAAAATAAGCTGATATATCGCCGAGATACATCAGTTGATATATCGGTGGATATATCAACAGAAATATTGACCGATTGTTGATATATCGGCCACTATATTTCAAAAAGATTTTTTGCAACAACAATAAAATCTGAAATATGTCATTTTGTCCAAGAAATATTTATCCACAACACAGTATAAGACCTCGCAGAATCTTCACAAACGGGCCAAACACTCAAAAGAATTATTTCCAATCATGAACTTGCTTCTAAATTTTGATTTTCCTCGCCATGCAGATACAAAAATGAACCACACCATCGTTGTCCACATGCATAATACTAAAGAAGCATTGGAACAACTGCACTGACCATTTTTCATTGTGATCGAAGATAGCAGATAAACGATATCATAATCAAAAAATAATTAGGGGCAATTGTCCAGGAACTAGATCATCGCAGATTAAGATATCGATCATCTCTTTCCATAAGGGCAAGCGCAAACCTAGATGAAATTGGTCCAGATAAAATAAGAGATTCTAAACATCAGCAGTTGCTCCTTTCCTCCCGTGTTGGCGGCTACAAGACATACCGATGGGATTTGATATATTTCCGGCAACTCCATTAAAGATTCTTCACTCACTGGAGAATCAAGGGAGAAACTTTTAGAGGTATTAACGGCCTCGCAAATTGTGATCACTTGAAGAGGGATAATAACAAGGAAGAAGACAGGAAAGAATGTGTTAAAAATGTCATGTCATTCATAGTGGTGTCTAACAGTCTAACAAAATGAAGAGGGTTCCTTGGGATAAGTAGGGAAACACGAAGCCAAGCGTCGTCTGATCAACCATCACCTCCGTTGTTGGAACAACAAGCATGTCAACTACAAAATCAGGAGATTTTTGAAAACATTGTGATACAAGATTTGTTTTGAAGAAGTGCCAAAAAAATTAAGTGATGATCAATGTCAAAACATTACTAATTAAAAAAGCAGAAATTCAACATTAGAAATTACAAAGAAATAGTATTGTATTGCAATAGCATACAAGCTAAAGGATAAACGTTGTACAAAAAACTTAAGAATCAAGTGAATTATAATATCAGGTATAACATGACAGAGAGTCGCTAGTGATTTCATTTCCAGTAAAGCCTAAAAGTTTTCAACAATCACTGCAGTAGATCTCATCACGATTTCGCCTACACCAACAGAGAATCAACATTCACGAAAAACTACCAAAAAATAAGAGAGGAAGATGTAATACTCGACGACCCATTATCAGGTTCCTAGCTCCACAGGAGACATGATATTATAGGAGAATTTGTAGAGGATTTCAGGATCTCCATGCTCCCAGTGATAGCTGATAAATCAACCCTCAGATAGTGAGCTTTTATGGGAACCTACAACACAATTTTCAAAGGCCCATTATCCTCCATGACATCCTCCAGTACAATTATCCTATCATTTAAATGCCAACATCAACTCAAGATAGCGCAATCGTCCATTTTTAGTGATTTTTCGTTCGAAGTCACAGTCTGCAGAGCAGTGTCTTCTAATCAAAATCTTTACCACAAAAGAAGATATTTTCGCATTTTCCTCCACGTCTTTCACAAATGTGATACAAATGGAGCGGACCCAGTCGAAGGAAGGCAATTCATGCGCGTCTACACTAGGCGCGCGAAAGGGACGGAGGCGGCATGAGCCCATGGAGCGTGGCGGTCCACCATCTAATTATCTAATTAATGTCGCTTTATTATTGTGTAACTTGTGTTCTGTGATGTACATCCGTTCGGCCTATGTGGGTCTCTCCCTATATAAGGAAGAGATATGAACTATTATGTATGTTTTTGTTATTTTGATTTAGAATTGAATAGAGAAGGATCCGACCCAGCGGAGCCTTTTCCTGTTTGCCCTAGCCGACTCCAGCATCCCGCGCCTTACCCCCCCCCCCCCACCCCTCGTTCTCTTCCGCGCCGCCCGTGCGGCATCTCCCCCTCGTCGTTGCCTCCGGCGAAGCCCCAACGCCTAGCTAACAATTGGTCTGACCTGCCCTTGCGCGCGCCGCCCTCGCCGCGTTGCGCCTCCCGCCGATCGGCCGTTCTTCTGTTCGTCGTCGCGGTTCGTGTTCCAATTTCGCCGGCTGCATCACGCTATTGTTGTTTTCCCGGCTTCTGCTAGCCTCTCGCCTTCTCCTCTCTATGGCCCCGGCGCATGCTCCTCACCCGCTGCATGGCCCATGACTCTGATTCAACCTTCGCCACGGAGGCACTCTCCAACCGTCTCGATCGGGTCGATACGACCCTCTGGGCCCTCCAAGTGGCCGTCTGGGACATCCACGCCCTCCTCGCAGCCCGCCCTCCGACCCCGGCTCCTCCAATCCAGCAGCCTGTCTCCACAACGTAGGCCAACAGCTCCGACGACTTCCCGACAGACGACCATCCCTAGTCCGACCTCTCCTCGGCCGTCCTCCGTCGTCTCGAACTACTGGTTTTCGATGGGACCGACCCCTTGGGTTGGCTCGCACGGGCCGAGCACTACTTCGACATCCAAGGCACACTCACGGCCCAAATGGTTCCCCGGGTCACGATTTACATGGAAAGGATTGGCCCTTCATTGGGTCCATTGGCTCCACCAAACGTCGTCGGCCTTGTCTTGGCCGCTACTAAAGGACAAACTGATCCGCCACTACGACAACCGCCACGCCGACAATCCGTATGAGCGCCTGAGCAACGTTCGTCAAGCGGACTCCGTGGATACTTACATCGACGACTTCATCGAGGTGGCCGCGCACGTCCCCAACCTCTCATCGGATCACTACCTAGGCCCGTTACTCGTCAGGTTGAAGCCTCACATTCGCAACCGTCCGCGTGTCCACGATCCCACTGCGCTATCTCGCGCAATGGAAAAAGCGCGTTTTTTGGAAGTCCCGGCTCGCCGCTTCCCGGCCGCCGGCCCCACCTGCTAGAACGAATCTGGACGGTGCCCCTGCTCTATGTCGTGCCGCCTCCCCATCTGATTTCTCATCAGGAGTACTTGGACCTTCGAGAGAAAGGTCTCTGTTTTCACTGCAAGGGCCCGTACTCGCCGATTCATGAGTGTCCCAACAGGGACCTCCAGATGCACTTAGGCGCCGAGGAAGAAGAGATTGGCATGGCCGACTTTGTGGCCCTCGAGCTCGATGATGACGGGCCCAATGTAGCCGAGCTAGGCGCCATCTTCCAACGCATAGAGGTCTCATGCTATTCGGTGCGAGGCATCACCGGCCTATACACCATGAAGCTGGCGGCCACCCTGCTCCAGACTCTAGCGATACTCATGATTGACAGTGGCGCCAACCTCAACTTCATCTCGCAGGACCTCGTGGAGGCTCTCCGCCTTACGGTGACTCCGGCATCAGGTTTTCATGTCGCCCTCGGCGACGGTCGTCGTAGCCGCACTGCCGGTCGGTGCGTCGGACTACCATTCTCTATTGGCACGTACTCGGGGTTTAGGGACTTTTAGTCTTCGGCCTTGCCGGGCTATATGCGATATTGGGCGTGTCCTGACTGCGCGCACTTGGGGACTGTAAGCATAATTGGGAACGGCTGACGACGGACTTCGAGGCAGCAGGTGGGGTTCATCATCTGCAGGGTGATCCCTCCCTAGCCCTTTTCCCGGCTGGCCTCTGCTCTATTCTTCGCACGTTCGACCCGGATCTCAGCATCCTTCTTTGGCAAGTAGACCTGGGTTCGGACCCGACACCGCCACCAGCACATCCAGACGTCCAGCGTCTCCTCGATGGCTATCTGATCGTTTTCTCCGTTCCACAGGGGCCCACTGCCGTAGGCGTCCGACAACAACATCACCGTACAGCCCGACGCGGCGGCAGTTTCGGTCTGTCCTTATCGGTACGAACATGATCAGAAGAACGTCAAGGAGGCCATGGTGACAGAGACGCTACGGGCAGGCATTATCCAGCTGAGTGCCAGTCCCTTCTCCAGTCTAGTGCTGCTCGTGCGCAAGAAGGACGACAGTTGGCATTTTTGCGTCGAATACAGGGAGCTGAACAAGCTCACGATGTCAGACAAGTACCTCATCCCCATCATGCAGGAGTTGTTAGATGAGCTACGGGGTGCTCGTTATTTTTCCAAGCTGGACTTACGCTCGGGCTACCACCAGATCGGCGTGCGTGCGGAAGACGTGCCCAAGACGGCCTTCTGGACACATGACGGCCACTATGAGTTCCTCGTCATACCATTTGGCCTGACGAACGCACCGGCCACCTTCCAGCCCACCATGAACGACATCTTCTGGTCGCACCTGCGTAAGTTCGTCCTGGTTTTCTTTGACGACATTTTGGTTTATAGTTCTTCTTGGCAGCTCCACCTAGCCCACCTCGCTACCGTCCTCCGCCTTTTGGTCTCTCACCATCTTGTGGCTCATCGGAAGAAGTGCACCTTCGGCCAATCACAGGTCGAGTACCTAGATCACATAATCTCCACCAAGGGGCTCGTCATGGACCCGCAAAAGGTCAAGGTTGTCATGCACTGGCCGATACCCACGAGCCGCCGGGCTGTGCAGGGATTCTTGGGACTCACCGGCTACACTCAATGTTCTCAACGCCATGCAGTGGAGCAGTTGTGGCCAAGTATAAAAAGCTACGGGGCCCTGGCACAACCACTGACAGACCTTCTGAAGGAGGTGCCCTTCCTGTGGGGTGCAACCGTCCAGGAGGCCTTCTACATCGTGCAGCGCGCTCTCGTGGCGGCATCGGTCCTGAGTATGCCCGATTTTTCGCGGTCATTCGTTGTGGAGTGTGACGCCTCCGGGAGGGGGATCGGCGCCGTGCTCATGCAAGAGGGCCGCCCCAATGCTTATTATAACAAAGCTTTTTCCGACCGAAGGAAGGCAGTGTCCGCCTACGACAACAAGCTTCGGGTTCTTGTGTTAGCAGTACAACATTGACGGTCGTATTTACTTGGGCGGCCTTTCACCGTAAGGACCGACCACCGTAGCTTGAAACACCTGTGGAGCCAGAAGGTCTCCATCCCGGCGCAGCAACTCTGGATAACCAAACTCTTGGGCTACCAATTCTCGATCGAGTACAAGACCGGGCATACGAATTCGGCCGCGGACGCCTTATCCCACCGAAAGTCGGGCGACACCTAGGCGGCGATCTCGCTTTGACAGTGGAGGGACGCAGCAGTTCTTCAGGAGGAGATACGATCGGATCCCCGATACAGTGGCATGATCAACGAGTTGCAGAGCGCGCCAGATGGCCACCCTCCCTTTCAACTAGTGGATGGCCAACTTTACTACCGCGACCGCCTGGTCCTCACCGCATCGTCACCATGGATACCACGACTACTAGAGGAGTTCCATTCGACACCGACCGTCGGGCACTCAGGAGCCACCCGACCTACCGTTGATAGGCATCCACCCTTTATTGGCAGGGCATGATGAAGATGGTACAACAGTTCATGGCCAACTGTTTGGTTTGCCAAAGGTCCAAATACCAAACCCTCACCCCCGTCGGCCTGCTACAGCCTCTGTCGGTGCCCGAACAAGTGTCAAACAACATTGGGATGGATTTCATTACCCGCCTTCCACGTTCTCAGGGATACGACTATCTTCTGGTGGTGATCGACCGCCTCTCCAAGTACGGACACTTCATACCCATCAAGCATCCTTGCACGGGAAGATTGGTTGCGTGGATGTTCAATGGCGAAGTCGCCCACTTGCACGGGTTTCCCTGCTCCATCGTCAGCGATCGTGAGCACCTTCTGGCAGGAGTTGTTCCGCTTGCAAGGGACGAAGCTGCGATTCAGTACGACATATCACCCTCAGTTTGACGGACAGACGGAGGTCCTCAACCGCTGCGTGGGCACCTACATTCGTTGCTTCGCCACGATCGGGATGAGGCCCTACGACAATTAAAGCATCATCTCCACAGTGCCCAGGAGAAGATGACCCAAGAAGCAAACTGACACCGTAGCGATGTCCGTCTCTCACTCGGCGAGCACGTTTTCTTCAAGCTGTGGCCACATCGTCAGAGTTCCTTGGTTGGTCGCCTCCACTCCAAGCTCTCAGTACAGTATTTTGGGCCCTTCCTGGTGGTGGAGAAGATAGGCGAGGTGGCCTACCGCTTGGAGTTCCCGCCTGACAGTCGCATCCATCTGATTTTTCATGTGTCACGGCTGAAGCGGGCGTTGGGAAACCACCCCCTCCAAGATACCCCGCCTGAGGACTTGGGTAGCAAAGTCACCCCCCGCTACGAGCCTAAAGCAATGTTGGGCAGCCGCACTGAGATGATACAGGGCCAACCCGTGAGGCAAGTCCTCATTCAGTGGAAGGGACAAGACAAGGACGAGGCAACATGGACCATGGACGAGGAAGTGGAGAGCCGGTTCCTAGGTTTTGACCTTGAGGACAAGGTCGTTGAGAACCCCGAGGTAGTTGATACAAATGGAGCGGACCCGGTCGAAGGAAGGCGATTCGCGCGCGTCTACACTAGGCGCGCGAAAGGGACAAAGGCGGCATGAGCCCATGGAGCGTGGCGGGCCACCATCTAATTATCTAATTAATGTTGCTTTATTATTTTGAAACTTTTATTCTGTGATGTACGACCGTTCGGCCTATGTGGGTCTCTCGTTATATAAGGAAGAGATGTGAGTGAACTATTATGTATGTTTTTGGTATTTTGATTTGGAATTGAATAGAGAAGGATCCGACCCAGCGGAGCCTTTTCCTGTATTCCCTAGCCGATTCCCGCATCCCGCATCTTCCCCCCGTTCGTTCTCTTTTGCGCCGCCCGTGCGACATCTCCCCCTCGTCGTTGCCCCCGGCGAAGCCTCCAAAGCCCAGCTAACAAAATGTGACAGTCGACTTGAGCTGCAATTGTCCTATTGCGGGCCTCCACACCGTTGAAAGAGTCCACGAGGAATTAGTAAAAGATCGTGGTAAGAAGAATCCATGAAGAATAAGGCAAAAAATGGAGAAAAATGGTATTTGAAAACTAGGTAATGGTAGATTTATAAAGATCACAAACTACGTGGCAAGCCAACTTTCCAATTTTCCCCCCTTTTCATCTACAAAAATGGAAAGGTGAAGATAATTGTAGAAATTGATATGTTCACATCATTGAAAGTAGTATTTAAGTCCATAAAAAGTATTAAAGGACAAATTCAACAAACCTCAATAAGTAGGTAAGAGTTCACCACCAATTGAGGCAATCAAAGGATCACTCACAAGCACGCAACAGAGATGAAAGTCTCAGAGAAGTTACTAACAATAATAGACCTTAATCATGAATTATGAAACACAAAAGCTAATTGCCAGAAGATTAAAAAAAACATTAGCACGAGATCATCATTACGGTGACTATTCTTACAAATTGTCATACCATTACACCTTCCCACGCCATCAGTCCAAAGGAGCCAGTAAAGAATAACAAAAAGGTAGGAATATAAATATGGAGTGGAGATAATAGCTGGGAGAATGAAAAGCTGGGAAGTCGAAACAATTTTAAGAGAAAAGATCACAGCCCATACAAAGATAGAAAGAAATCTTTCTTTGCGCATGGATGGGGAGTCGGAATACTCTTGACGTTAGAGAAGGGACCTCCAAGGGGAAGACGAACTATCAACTTTTTGTCTAAGTGATTTTTCCATAAACTTGTACAAATGGATCTAGATTCAACAATGTAAAATAGATGTATAGTACATTTGTGTGCAAATCATACATGGAAGGTTGTGTATTTTAATTCAATGTCCCCACTATTTTCGAGTTGTTTGGACACAACAAGTTCGAGGAACCATACAATGACTTATTGGTAAGTTCGAAGAATTAAAGTCAAATATGTGGTATTTTATAAAGATGTCGAATTGCGTTTCGATAAATTGGTGGAGATAATAGTCTTTTCACTTATAAGGGAAACACAACATGCTCTCGAGTGATCATCAATAATTGTGATAAGCCATCCAACTTTGAAAAAATAATAAAACCCTTAAGGGGAAACAAATATTACTGCATATAAATGACACAGACGAGAAAAATCTTCTATAAGATACAAGTATATGAACCGCACATGTTCATGACAATGCTATAGTTTTAACAAGAAAATGACTGGATGGCCTTGTTCAAAAAATAGTGCGAAAAAAAATTAATACAGGTGAAACTAGGATGTTGAGTTATTCATGTCATAACATAATGTATTTGGTAAGATTGATGGTCCATGCAATCTTGAAGTTGATCAATTTCCATAAAACCATTGCATATCCTAGCACTACCAATCCTCATCCACAAGAATAACTCTTGAAATCACATGTAGAAGAAGATAATTAGATACACAATTCAAATTATTTAGATGCTTTATCCTTGATGATGATTTCAGGCTTCAAAAATTTTAGTAGAAATGACATTACCTTGGAATTTTCAGCCTCTCACATTATAGAGTTGGCTCTCAATCCTCAATTGTTAATTGTCATATGCACCAATAAGAAAATTGACTCTTGCTTTCCCCAGATTACCAACACCATTGAGTGTGACCACTCACTAAAATTGGCGCGATTGAGTATATGGTGGAAATTAGGAGTACATGATGACCACTCTTGTTAGTGGCACTGAAGAAGGATATGTTGGGATGAACTGAAAGGAACTGGAAGGAACTTTTGAATGGCCAATCCTTGTAGCACCGATCATGAGTTTTGTCATTGGAAAAATGTAAAATCATAACCTAGACTTGATACTATAGAATAGACAGCGGAGAAGGTAATGTATCTATCTCAATCCACATAGCTAGACATGGTTGAATTTATACAACTATCAATGTAAAAAATGTTGTGTACAGTGATGGAATTCCGTATACCGTAAGTTGACTAAAGAGAATAAAATAACAAAAATAAATAATAAATATTTGATAAAATATGGAGTATTCTGCATGTATTATGTTTTCCATAAAAAATACATCCATATGTAACTCAGGAAACATATGACCACAACTTCTAAATTATCACTGTAGGAATTCTCTATAGAAGTCATCCAATAATTTGAAGCATGATCAAGAAGATAGCCTTACTTTAGAAATATTAAAAACATGTTTTTTTTTTCATTTTTTCACTAAATTTACTCGATATATCATTGTAATGGTAGAATTTCAAAGTGACTGTCTTTTTCTTCAGTTTGCCACTATTCTTCCAACAAATGACAGTTTTCACCCATCTATTGACTGGCATTGCACAATAGTCATGCTTACATGGGGTAAATGAAAACAACTGTAAGGATGCAAAGGAACCACCAATACAACCCTTAATTTCTAAATAATTAGCATAATGTGGTTCCAGGTAATATATATATATATATATATATATATATATATATATATATATATATATATATATATTAGGCAAGGTCTAATTCTGCCATCAAATGCACTTTCAAGATCTCCAAGATCTTTAACCTTACACTACCAATCACAAAGAATTTGTATGGCAAGCATGCAAAAAGATAACTATTAAAATTTCCCATGTACAGTGTGATGGGACGATGTTGAAAGACATACCAGCGGTATCTCAGCAACTTGAAATCCACATGGTGATGTGAGTTTAGCATCTTCATCAAGAATTCCAAGAGAGTAGAGGACCTCAAGTGCTCTAATCATTGACTCAGATGGAGGAGAAGCTAGCCAATCAAAGCCCAATATATTATCAATTCCCAGAGCCTTCAGCTGCACAAAGCAGAAGTATCAATTACAAGAATTCAATAACTCACAAAATACGATGGAGAGGTATCAAGTCCATGAATTTATCAATGTCCCATTTTTCAGAGATATGATGCAGAAGTATCAAGTCCAAAAATTCAATTACTGAAAAACAATTTGAAATACATACTGATGCACGACAAGCGTCACACCTGCCTACCACCCTGGAGCCCACCAAGGTGGCTTGATACTGTCTCCGGTCCCACCACAGGACACAGCGGGTTGTTAAGGCCGAGGATCGAACACCCGACCTGCTTGATAAAGAGTTTTCAGGCAAACTCTCAGTTGGTGATGAGAGTTTGCCTAAAGACTCTTTATCAAGCAGGCTAGGTGTTTGATCCCCGGCCACAACAACCCGATGTGCCATGTGGTAGGACCATAGACAGGTTGGGGTGTACGGGCTGCAGTCTTGATAAAGCCACCTGGTGGACTCTAAGGTGAGCTCCCTAGTGGGACTCCAGGGTGGCAGACAAGTGTGACGTTTGTCCTGCATCACATACATGGAGAGAAAGGTATGAATGGCTAACTGCTTAAAAGAAAACGTACTTGTATTACTGAAGAAACAAGATTTGATCTTTGCATTTCGGGAATTCCTTCCGCAGGCATTTCCTTAACAAAATAATCTTCAGTATATAACCTGGTTGAAATATTACAACATTAAAGAAATTTTAGATGAATAACTATATCATATATTGATATGAACGAGGAGAAAGACGCACTCTAGAAACACGAAGATGTAAGATTACATTATAATTCAAGACACTAGCTCTCGCCAAAATGACAAACTCGAGGGATAGATCCTGACACGAAACTACAAGTGGTGAACACATGATGCCCTAATCCTAAACGGATGCAAGCATGCACAGGAAAATGCAAAAGACACTACATCAACCCTAAAGATAATGTGAATGACATAACAAGAAATCAAATGAATAGGTAGCTCGCAACATTAGCTTTAACCATAATACAAGTGCAACATTTCAATCGTGCAATAACTTCCGATACACAATTAATTAAACAATATTAATTTTAAAATCCCACACAAGCGTCACAATTTATAATAAATATTGAAATTTAAGAAAACATATAACAAGTGCAAAATAACTAAAAGTGCTAAAAGACTAAATGCAAGGGTGAATAAAGCATACACATAAATAAATAAAATAAGACAAATTAATTGAGTAAAATATGACTGAAAATATTAAGGTGTGTCCATGCAACGTAGATGAGTTTGAAAATAAATGCAAAACTAACTGAGTAAAAGAGTCATCAGTTGGGGATGAAATCCGGTGGTTGCAGATTTCGTGCCAGTGTTCGGAGGAACGGTTGATGGATGGGGCAGCCAAAGGAAAGAGGGTGGTTATTTTGGGAATGGGTGGCTACTTGGGGATTTAGGAGGTATGGGGCTCAGAAGGGAGTGGGGAAAGCTTTGGAAGCAAGACGAAGGTTGACCCACCCTAAGTGTCAAAATATATGGTTGGTGGTGGGCTGTAGAGTTGCAGGAAATCGGTAGCAAGTTTAAGGGTGTTGGAAGGGGGTTGTAGTGGATTTCGACCTTTGAGAGGACAGGACTGGAAGAGGGTTGGTCGACTGAGGCTTAGAGGCTTGGGATCGGTCGGTTTCGGGCTAGATGGGGAATTTGGGGCTGCTAGAGGTAGATCCAGAGAGGCAGGCTAGGAGTGAAGGAAAGAGAGTGGGAGAGGTGGATATTTGGAGGTGGATTAGCATGGGCAACTGCTTGTGAGAGGGGTGGCTGGAGGCGTAGGAGAGACAAGGATGGATGTGAGCGGCAGCTGGAGGAAGGATATGGTTCAACTGAGGGGATGGAGGCGCAAATGGAGGTGTTGGCATCCCCAGAAGAGAGAACTTGAGGTCTCAACACCGTAAGGATCCCTCAGCATTGCACCGAGGGAGGGCTGAGCGGCTTGTATGAAGAACAAAACTGTCGATCATTTTTCTCTGGCATGATGGAGTATAAATAAGAGAGGCTTGAGTTAAATCATCTGATGGCTTCAAACTCACGATCAAATAATTCAAGGTAAATCCCAGAATACAGGTCCGAAAATACAAAAAATCGAGTCAGTCGCAATTGCGGACTGATCGTTTACCAGGCAATCCAAAAATGCAGATAAAGAAAACTCGCTCAAATGAGGCGCGATCGATCTCCATCACTCTCCAGCGCTCAGAAGAATTCATCTCCGATGAATGGAGGACATCATGCTACTGGTGTAGGTCAGGAAAGAAGGAAAACAACTGCATGAACTCTGATGTCTCAATCAACGTAGCTTCTGGTGGGTGTACTGCCCACAAAATCTCAATGTCCAACAAAGTAGACTAGAGTCCCAAGCAAGGAGTATGTCGCTGCATAGGTGAAGAGTAGGACTACAATGTAGGTTGGAGGTAAAGGAGACGCTATGATAAAGGAAGGTTGAATGCTCCAAAAACTAGTTGGCTCAATATCTAGAATCAAATCAGTTACATTGGATATAGGATGACTACCCATATTTAAGAATATCAAGCTTAAAGAAATTTGACTTGGAGTCTCTCATGACATTATATGGAAATACTTGTCAAACACTCAGATTCAAAGTTGTTCGGATGTCCCTAATGGGGACCTCTCAAATAATGTGTTAATCATCACTCAATCACCTTCTTTAAACATTTGCTCTCATGCGATTGCCCGACAAGTTTTAAAATATTCAATAATTATTATAACTTTATGTTGGAGTATGACATGCAACATATACAAATGACAAATGAGCAACCCAATAAACTCACTAAATACAGACTCTACAGAACAATGGAAGTCCCTAAAGATGGGTAGTTCACCCGGTGGCTATAAAGCATTGATACTTCTTTGAGGGTTGCATACATCTATCAGATACATTTTTGGTACTGGTATGTACCTGATACTTGGACATAGCAGATTGTTTTATATATTTTGATTAGGGTCTCCTTTTCTAAAGTAAATAGAAGACTTCTCCACATCTTGAAGAAAAAAAAAATGTGACTCATCATTACTAGTGGTATTTGTTTAGTCGGACGATATATAGGTTTGACACCTAAAACGACATGTTGCCGATATATAATTGGGCTATTGCGTTTTGAAAAAACGGTCAATATATCGGCCCGTTCCCGTTATATTGGCACGGGAACCGGCCGATATATCGTTTGTTCCTCTCTTATTTGCTTTGGTGTTGTATTATTATGTTTCTTCGCTTATTTGTTTTGGCGTTGTATTATTATCACGCGCCTGGTCATTCCCCTCGTGCCTTGTTCCTCAACTCTCTCTTGTGTGTGCGCTCTTGTGCTCTCTGATTCTCTGGCGATCAACTCCCTGGTTTCTAGGGTTCTTTGCTCCTCCTTATTCGACGCCTCTCTCCCTAATTTCTAAGGTTTATTTGCTTCTTCTCCCTCCCTCCCCAGTCTCCCATTTCGTCGAAGGCATTGTAAGTCTTTTCTACTCCCTCCATTTCTACGTCATATTTTGGTTCGGTTTCATCTCTTCTATATAGAGTGTTTTCTAATATCTGGCTGAAAAAAAAATTAGGGCATCGAGGTTCATTCTGGTTTTGATTGCAATGTTGCATGCTAACATAATTATGGCTACTTCTCAGCTCTCTCCTCTCTTCTCTTCTCTAGCTCCCTGTGTTGCTATCATATTCCTAAGTCCTAACTCTTGGTTGTTCTCTCTTCTCGTCCCTCTCCTTTCTTCTCTAGTTCTAGTTCTTTGGCGTGTGTGGTTGTGCTAACTTGATTATGGCATGTTCTGGTTAACTAATTAGGGTTTAATTGTGTGCGCTATGCTAACCTGATTATGTTATTCTTTGCTGCTACCATATTTTTCGCTTCTCTAAGCTGGTAAATTGATTAAAATGGAATTTCTTATGCCTATGAATGATGATATTTGTGGTTCATAATTCTCGACCCTCTCCTCTCTTTTCTCTAGTCTTTGTTTCTCAGATTAAAATGCATTTGTTGGTTTGATTTCATCTTTTCTCTTCTTTGCCTTTGTGATATTATCAACCGATCTAGTTTTTGTAAAGTTCAATGTTTTGTTGAAGTCAAAATATACTAACACATCTCAAGATCATTTGACAGCTAAGAGCTTAGATTCGGGAAAGGTACAAGAGTGGATGGTGAATGTTGATGATCACGAGAATGATAATGATGATGGTGACGATGAAGGCTTTCCTGGAGAGGGATGACGTGGGCACAACTTGGAGATATTGTCGGCACCGATCTGAATGCAAGGAGGTCTTCTAGAATAATGATGAGCAAAGACGTGGCTATAAGTGAAAAGAGGAAGGGAAAGAGAAAATTGTCTGAGTGGGACAAAGAGGATCTTGAGGATTTGTCGGATGATGATCATATTCTATCTATAATCCCGACTATTGATGAGTATGCGACAAAAGAAGAATAAGATTTGTTTGAAATTTAATTTTTAATATTTTAACGTTATAGAAAATGTATATAGTTGCAAGCATTTTAAAATTGCTAGTTTTGCAATGTTTGCATCATTAATTTATTGTATGTTCAATGTTTCATATAACCTTTAAGATTTAGAAGTACAATAGGTTGTAAAATTATTGATTTGGTAACATATATAAAATAAAAAATATCATATAATTATATATAATTAATTAATTATTAAAATCTGATATATGAAATATTCCAGATATATCCCCCGATACAGAAAAAACAACATGAAAAACTCAACTAACGCGTTACAGACATCCGACATCAAAAACCTTGGTTAATGTTACATGTTAAATACGCTTTTTTCAACACTCTATATTCTCTAGTTTTTGAAAAGTTGGCGAATACGTACATATATATATAGACATACACACTTTTAATTGTCATACCCCAAACATACTCAGATTCATTTTTTTATTTTGTCGTACCACCGTGCTGAATATGCATCATACCTGGTGCCCGAAGATGTGCTCCATAGCCAGATGGTTCTTTCGGGGAGTGAGGTGTAGAAATGTTGATTGAGTGTGTGATGAACACATAAATGAATGAATGATATATCGGTACATAGATATGAATTCATGAAGCATCAAATGTTTCCCAGGGGATAAGACTCGCCAAGAGGCTCATTGGGTAGTAGATAGAGAAATTTTTGGCAGATGCTGGAATGTCGGATGCATTGACACCATGGTGATACTTATGGGTTGTGTCGGTTGCCTCCATAAGGGAAAAGCTCATTAGGTGGCTCCATAGGAGGCTCAATGGAGGCTCTTCATAAAACTCAGCATATGGGTGGTGCTCATCCCGACAATCGCTAGTGGGTGTCGTAACCACAATAGGGTAGCTAATCCGCTCTCGACTATCTCTCATAATGAGACTTGGGAGAATAAGGAGAGCATCAAAAGAATAGCTACACAAGACGAGGTTAGTGGGTGGAGTACTCAATGACAAGTCTATGAACGAGGCAATAATTATGTCAACGCGGGGCTAGGGGAAGGACACATCAATATAGAATCACTGGATCGCTCGTACTCTCTCTCGAGACCATATGGCATGTGAGCCAAACTCAAATGGTAGATAACTCATCAGATAATGTATCTCATTGGTGTAATAAATCACTATATCAGGTGGCCTTGAAATGGAGAGGACTCGTGTTGTATGGTCATGGTGCGAATTTACTCGACTAACTCTTGCGGAACCCAAGGAGTACTCGTAACGAAGGGGGAGATAAAATGTCTGGACGACAAAATCTAAATGATGATCACTCAATGCTACGTAGATAGCAGATTGAAGTTTAAAACGGAATCTAGAAGTGGTTGTGGTGGGTTCCTCTTTAATGTTGTTCCTCTCTACTAACTCATCAAAAACAATCAATATACTCAACAATAGACATGGATCCTTACCAAAGAGTAAATGTTTTTTCGTGGAGGCGACTCTGATGACTCTGACATATATCTGAGACATAATCTCTGACATCTCCACCTACCTGATGATGGGGCGAACATGATCTCTTGCAAGGGTCCCCTCAATGCTCTCACAATATGCTCTCTCTTGACCTAGTAGTCGAAGTTTCACAACCCTAATGCGACGCTTGCCAAATAACCTAAACAGATCTAGACTACGAGCCAATGGCTAAAGGATTCGAGACTGGGCAGACCATCAAACTGTGGGTCAACTAACCGAAACATATACTCTAGACTCTCCTCGTAACGATGATCATAGTAGCAGTTGCTCCTACTATAATAGAGTTATGTCGAAGAATCAACACAATCACTATGAGTGAAGGGTCAGGAACGAGGATAATCATCATAATAATATGAAGATTTGCCATAAGAAACTTTATGGGGTCGAGTATCGACAAACTTGAGTTCCACAAATCGAAGAGTGGGATAGTAATGATTGTTGAAGTACGGAATTGATTAATTCATTACGAAATAAAATCCCCTCTATATATGGAGGTGGATAATACAAAGTGAAATATTCGAGAAAATAATACATAAACAACTACTACATATTACAACACTCCCCCTCAAGTTGGACGTGAGATGTTAATCATGCCCAACTTGTCAACAATCCTTCCAAATATATGCTCACTCAACCCTTTTATGAGAATGTCAGCAAGTTATCTGCCAGAGGGAACAAAAGGAGTACACATACCTCTTATCTCAATGTTCTCCTTGATAAGTGTCGATTTACTTCAATGTGTTTAGTGTGGTCATGTTGGACAGGGTTGTGGGCGATACTGATAGTTGACTTATTGTCACAATATAGCCGGATAGGTTCAGCTTCAGAAAGGCCGAGGTCACTCATCAAGGAACATAGACATAAGCCTTCACAAACCACATGAGTCATAGCAATAAACTCAGCTTTTGCGCTGGATCTAGACTACGAGCCAATTTGTTGTTTCTTGCTCCTCCGAGTAACAAGGTTACCCCCAATAAGGGAACAATATCCTGAAGTTGATCATCGATCTTTAACAGACCCGGCCCAATCAGCACAGTGTAAACTTCAATATTTAGACATGAGTTTGAGCAAACAAGATAACCCTTCCTGATGAGGATTTGAGATACCTAGGAATTGTGTGAGTTGTATCCACATGACGCGTCTTTGGAATATGCATGAAATGGCCAATAAAATTCACCGCGTAAGAAATATCCGGACGAGAATGAGACAGATAGATCAGCCTTCCTACTAATTTCTGAAATTCAGAGATGTCTTCGATCATCTCTTCATCATTACGCCCAATCGGTGGTTTGCTTCAATTGGGGTGCAGATGATCTACATCCACTCATCCTCGTCTTCTCAAGTAGGTCCATAGTATATTTTCTTTGAGAGATGAAGATTCCCTGCTTGGACCTTACAACTTCAATACCCAACAAATACCTGAGTATTCTCATGTCCTTGACCTCAAACTCACTTGCTAATTGCTATTTTAGATTCTTGATTTCTTCCACGTCATCACCTGTTATGACTATATCATCAACATATACAATGAGTACAGTGAGTTTACCGGTCCTATGTTTGACGAATAGTGTATGATCAACATTGACCTGGTGATACCCAAATGACATCATAGCTTTGTGAAATCTTCCAAACTTGTCTCTTGGAGAATGTTTCAGCCCATATAAGGCCTTTAATCTGCAGACTTTTCCTTATGCATCTTTAGGAGTGATACCTGGTGGAATAGATATGTAGACTTCCACATCTAGATCCTCATGAAAGAATGCATTCTTCATATCAAGTTGTCAAAGGTCTCAATCTTTGCAGGCAGCACAGGAAAGCAAGACCCTAATAATGTCCATCTTTGTCACCGAGGCAAATGTTTCCAGATAACCAATTCCAAGGGTTTGTGCATAACCTCTTGTCACCAGCCTTGTCTTACATCTTTCGACAATCCCTTGAGAGTTCTGTTTCACAGATAACAACCATTTGCACCCAACAATCTTCTTTTCATAGGAAAGAGACACCAAATCTCATGTATGGTTCTTCTCAAGGGCAGACATTTCCTCAAACAACACCTCTCACCACATAGGGACCTCCAGGCCTAGTGCCAAGATGCAGGTATGGACAGAGAAGCAAGGGAAGGCAGAAAGGTTTTGTGGGAAGTAGAAAAAGTGTCCTAAGATACATAATGTGAAAGAGGATGTAGAGTACAAGAGTGGATACCATTCCTAAGGTCAATGGGAGGATTAGAAGGCCCTGAATCAGGATCCAATGATGGTTTTGGTGGCATAGTCAGATCTTGTGTGTTGGTCCTTATGCACCGAGTATATACCTGCAAGCTCGGAGCAGTAGATGGAATAAATAGAGGAGCAGTATAGGGGCTCATTTCCACTGGTGTAGACTCCCCTTGAAGTGAGGGATGAGGAGGTATTGGCAGAGGTATGGTAGGAGACGGTATAGAAGTAGGATCATCGGAGACAGGGTAGTAAGCCTCAGATTCACAAAACGTAGCATCCATAGTAACAACACTTTCTTTGTAGGTGGGTGAAAACACTTGTATCTTTTCTGTGTGGGAGAGTAAATTATAAATGCACAGTTGAGTGCACGAGGATCAAGTTTGGTAGGGCGAGGGTGGTGGATGTGAACGAAGCAGACAAATCCAAAAACCTTAGGGGAAAGTTAAGTAGGAGACGCATGGAGAGTGCTAAGAGAGGTGGCATTCACAAGTAAGTACAGGCGAGGGCATACGATTAATAAGATATGTCGCAATAAGAATCGCATCACCCCAATAGAATTTCAGAAGATGCATGGCGGACAAAAGACAGCGAGCAACTTCCAGCAAATGATGATTTTTCCGCTCAACAACATCATTCTGAGCTGGGGAATAAGCGCAAGTCGTCTAGCGGAAGTTTTCATAATCATCAAGATATTGCTCAAACTGTGAATCCATGTATTCGCGGTCATTGTCGCTGCAAATATTTTAATGATGGGATGAAATTGAGTGGAGAGCATGTTATGAAATTTGCAAAAAAATATGAAATGTATCACTTTTGTTTGGTAAAAAATATAACCTAGTACGAGAAAAGTAATCAAAAAAATAACAAATCACACAACCAAAGATAGAAGGCATCGGGCAAGGCCTCGGATATCAATATGAATAACTGCAAAAGAAGTAGAACTAGATAACGAAACATGATTAAATATAGTACGATGATGTTTGTTAATAGTACAAGCATCACACACAAAGAAATCAAAAGCAACAGTAGGCATAGCAGGAAAGAACAATTTCATAATAGGAATAGACGGGTGACCTAGGCGACAATGTCAGTAATACAATAGATGGGTAGTGTTGGATTGAAGAGTCTGAGGAGGTTGAGATGGGCTGGAGTCGAGCACATAGAGACCATTGACCATGTTACCAGAGCCAATCCTCTTCCTAGTCACCAGGTCCTGAAAAACACAAGAGAAAAGAAAGAAGCTCACAGAACAGTGCACGTAGTTAGTTAAATGACTTATAAAAAGTAAATAACAAGTGAAATTGAGAACATGAAAGACAGCGGATAAGGTGAGATAGAACACTTTCCGGTAATAGAAGTGTTAAAATAGCTCATGTAAAAGACCCATTATTGGGCTCATTTATTGTTTTATCTTCTCTGCTCCTTTAGTCTCACATCTTGTATAGGATTTTCTTCTCTCTTCCTCTGCCTATATATTTGTATTCTCTCCTTGTATTTACATACACAAGCAATACATACAAGTTTTTGAGCTCTCTCAACATGATATCAGAGCCAGGTTACTGTCCTCTGCGGTTTGCCCTTTTTCTAACCGCTAAGCCCGCCCGGTTTCTTTTTCTCCTACCCGCTGCTTTGTCTCCTGCGGACTGGTAGCCTACCCGCTCCGGTCTCCTGTCCGCCCCTGGCTATGCGGTTTGCACCTCTGCATCCGCTTCTCCTCTCCCTCTCCGTGGTTCCACTCTCTTCAGGCTTCTTATAGCCACCCTCTCTCTCTGCTTCGTGGGGCCCACCCCTCTTCTGACCGCTGAGGGGTCTCTTCTTCTGTCCGCTGTCAGCTCCGCTGCGGCTTCACCTTCTAACTGTTGCGGCTTCGCCTTCTGACCGCTACGGCTTCGCCTTCTAACCACTGCGGCTTCGCCTTCTGACCGCTGCGGCTTTGCCTTCTGTCCGCTGCCAGGCCACAGTCCTCCCTAGCCGCTCGAGTTCCTCCTCGCGGCCTCGCTTCCCTTGCCGCTCGAGTTCCACCTCGCGGCCTCTCTCCCCTAGCCGCTCGAGTTCCTACTCGCGGCCTCTCTCCTCTTTCCGCGTTCTCTGTCAACCCGTTGCGGGTTCTCTCCTGCGGGCTGCTCTCTGACCGCTGGCTTCACCTAGACCGGGGCGTTCTCTCTCCTTTTTCTGTCTTTTGGTCGCGACCTGACTACTCGCTGGTGTCCGACTTGACCGTGCGGACTGCTTCCTATCCGCATTCTGGTCGTGGTCTTCCTAGTCTTTCTTGTCGGCGGTTTTTCCTCTACTCGCCGCGGTCTTCCCTTATGGGCTCTTTCGGTAACTCTTCTGGCTCGACGGCCAGCCCGTCTGCTGACTGTCCGGCTTGTCCAACTGACCGCCCGGCTTACCCTACAGAACTCCGTGACAAGCTGCGCATCACTACCATCTCTCTTTCCGGAAAGAAAAACTTCATTCCTTGGGTACATTCAGTTCGACGAGTTCTTCAGGTCAAGGGCCTTCTTCCTCACCTTACTCAGGCTCCTCCCACCCCTCCCACCGATGACTGGCTCCGCAATGATGGCCGAGTTTAGACCTGGATCTTGAATTCTTTGGATGGTGAACCATATCAAATGGCTATGTATCATGAGACTGCCAAAGATATGTGGACTGAGCTACACTCCTTATATTCTGGACGGGACAGCCTCCAGCATCTCTACGACATCCTCACTGACCTCTTTTCTCTTGACGCTGGAGGAGCTTCCGATATGTCCTCCTCTGTTGCTCGTGCGAAGACTCTTGCTGAAGCCTGGATCCAGTATCAGTCGTTTACCAACGATGCTCTTGCTCAGCGCGCTCAGAAGGAAGCCGTCTGTACTGCCATCCTTATGGCCCGTCTTCCCCCTCACATTCAGAACATTCGTGCTCAGGTCCTGGCTTCCTCTACCACACCATCTTTTTCTGATGTGTGCTCCATGATTCTCCGAGTATCACCTCCTCCAGATACTACGGCTCCTCCGACCCTTTTCAGCAGGCACCTCCGCTTCTACCCTTCCCTCCTCCTCCTCCTGGGGGGGGGGGGGGGGGGGCGTTCGGGATCTCGCGGTCGTGGTGGCCGAGGTCGGTCGAAATGTTCCTTCTGTGGGAAAGATGGTCATCTCGAGGCAACCTGTTACAAGAAAGTTGGCTATCCTCCTCGCCCGGCGGCTTCTGTTGCTACCGATGCTGCTCCTCCTGATCTTGAAAGTGTCCGTCTTCAGCTCCAGCATGTCCAGGGCTTGCTCCATCCCCCATCTGCCTCCGTCTCTAACACAGGTACCGCCTGTCTCTCCACCGGCTTGGGCTGGATTGTGGATTCTGGCGCTACTCATCACATTACTCTACATCAACCTGCCCAGTACCTGAATTCCCCTTATCCATAGTCTATTACTGTGGCCAATGGAGCCACTGTTCCCGTCTCCGGCTCGGCAGATCTTCTTCTCACCTCCTCCATCTCCCTTCGTTCGCCTCTTCACGTCCCGAATTCTCCGTTCAATTTACTTTCTGTTGGACGGATTACTACTGATTTGGATTGCTCTGTTATATTCACTTCCTTTTGTTATACAGGATCGGCGGACGCAGACTACCATTGGTAAAGGCCGGCTGCGGAATGAGCTCTACCTTCTCGACGACTCTCCCACCATCTTCTCCTCCATTTCTTCCACTGCTTGGCATTGTCGACTTGGGCATGCTCCTCTACCGGTCCTCCAGCGGGCTCACCCGGATGTTTCTCTTACCCCCTTTCAGTGTAACTCATGCATCCTCGGCAAGCAGACTCGTTCATCTTTTTCTTCAAATTGTACTCGGAGCGCTGCTCCTTTTGATTTATTCCATTCGGATATTTGGGGACCATTTAAAATTTCTAGTATTTCCGGTTTCCGGTATTTTATCATGTTTATTGATGATCACTCTCGCACTACCTGGCTATACTTACTTTGTAATCGCTCCAAGCTTCCCCGTGTCTTTCGGGCATTTGTCCTCGAAACCCGTACGCAATTCCACACGATCATCAAAGTACTCCGAACTGACAATGCTCGTGAGTACACTAGTCACGAATTTACTACTTTATGTGCCGAGTTCGGGATTCTCCATCAAACTTCCTGCGCTTACACGCCGCAACAAAACGGTGTTGCCCAACGCAAGAATCGCCACTTACTCGATGTTGTCCGTTCCCTCATGCTTCAAATGCATGTCCCTAAACCATATTGGAACTTTGCGGTCTCGACCGCCTGTTTTCTCATTAACCGTCTCCCTTCCTCTATTCTCAACTATGCTACTCCGTTCAGCATCCTCTTTCCCTCCGCTACGGCCTTTCCTCTCCCACCTCGTGTATTCGGTAGCCTCTGCTATGTCCACCGTTTGGGGCCTTCCTCGGATAAGTTGGATTCCTGGGCGGCCAAGCATATCTTTGTTAGTTATTCTCGCACCCAAAAGGGGTATGTCTGTTATTCTCCTGCTACACGCAAGATCTCCGTTTCTGCTGATGTCACTTTCCGCGAAAATCAACCATACTTTTCTGCTCCCTTACCTGACCGTCAACCACCCACACCTGCTCCTCCATCCATCTCCCGCCCGGTCATTCCCGCCACTACTCCTCCAACTGTCATTCCCTCTCCACCGCATGTTGTTCCCTCCAAACCACCAGTTATCCGTGTCTACACTCGTCGCTCTACCACTTCTGTTTCCCCTCTGTCGTCGTTCTCTACCATGTATACTCCGCGTCCGAATGATCAGGTATCGTCTTCCACTGCTCATCCGCTGGCAAACTCCATCTTTCTTCATCGCCTCTCTCCCCATTTACACACTTTGGCTACTTCTCTCTCTTCGGTTGCTATTCCTAATTCTGTGCAGGAGGCGCTTCAACATCCAGGCTGGCGAGCAGCCATGGATGAATACATGTCTGCTCTCTGGTCTAACCAGACATGATCTGTTGTTCCCCTTCCACCGTGCCAGAAACCAGTTGGGTGCAAGTGAGTCTTTGTCATCAAACATGCTGCCGATGGGACAATTGACCGTCTAAAGGCCCGTCTTGTGCCTCGCGGTTTCACTCAACAGGAGGGGCTCGATTATGAGGAAACGTTCTCTCCGGTGGCGAAGCTTAATAGTGTTCGTGTCCTCATCTCTGTTGCTGTCCATCGCCGGTGGCCTCTCTTTCAGCTGGATATCAAGAATGCTTTCTTGAATGGGGACCTCCAGGAAACTGTCTACATGCAGCAACCACCCGGGTTTGAGACCACGGGGGAGTCTCAGGTCCGTCATCTTAAAAAGGCTCTATATGGTCTCAAACAATCTCCGCGGGCATGGTTTGAAAAATTCAGCAAGGTCCTCCGTGAGATTGGCTTCACTCGGAGCTCGGCCGACTTCTCGCTCTTTACTCGTCACCAACCAACAGGAACGGTCATTCTGTTAGTTTACGTCGACGATATTATCATTACTGGAGATGACTTTCAAGGGATACATGCAGTCAAAGTCCATCTAAACTCAGTCTTCCGGACAAAGGATTTGGGACCCCTTCGCTATTTTTTGGGCCTTGAGATTGCCAGAAGGCCGGATGGGCTCACTCTCTCTCAACGAAAATATTGTCTTGACCTTCTTCATGATGCGGGTCTGTCCGGCTGCAAGCCAAGTGATACTCCTATGGATGTGAACCACAAACTGTGTGCCCAGGCATCTGACTCCGATCACCTTCTTCAGAATCCTGAATATTATCGACGTCTTGTTGGAAAACTGATATATCTCATGGTTACCAGACCGGATATTTCCTTTGCTGTTGGTCTTGTCAGCAGATACATGCACTCTCCTCGAAAATCTCATCTTCAAGCAGTGGAACGAATTCTCAGGTATCTGAAAACCGCTCCTGGTCAGGGACTTGTCTACAGGACCTCCTCTTCTGCTCCAACATTGGTGTCATATTCAGATGCTGACTACGCTGGCTCTCTCGATGACCGGCGATCTACGAGTGGTTTTTGCACTTACCTTGGAGGACATCTTGTTACTTGGCAAAGTAAGAAACAAGCGGTCGTTGCTCGATCTTCAGTCGAGGCAGAGTACTGGGCAATGACATCGGTTGTATCAGAATTGACATGGCTTGAGAGTCTTCGTACTGATCTGGGTGTAAAATTACCATCACCGGCTCTTCTCCTTTATGATAGTCAAGCCGCCATACACATCGCAAAGAACCCGATCTTTCACGAAAGAACGAAGCATATTGAGGTCGATTGTCACTTCATCCGGGAAAAGGTTCAAATGAAGAAGCTTGACCTAAAGCATGTCCCAGGATCGGAACAAGTTGCAGATGTCTTCACAAAGGCTCTTTCCAAGACACTATTCTATCAGTGCTTGTCCAAGCTTGGCGCATACGATTTGTACGCTCCAGCTTGCGGGGGAGTGTTAAAACAGCTCATGTAAAAGGCCCATTATTGGGCCCATTTATTGTTTTATCTTCTCTCCTCCTTTAGTCCCACATCTTGTATAGGATTTTCTTCTCTCTTCCTCTTTCTATATATTTGTATTCTCTTCTTGTATTTACATACACAAGCAATACATACAAGTTTTTGAACTCTCTCAACAAGAAGAAATAGAGTACCTGCAATGCTCACTTTATCACGACCATATAGAGGGGTATATGAGATGAAACCTAAAGAGGATCCAGTCATATGATCTGTGTCCTTAGATTCAATGATCAACTGGGTGGAAGAATGAGAGAGAGCAGAGTGAGCACCTAGAAGTCCAGTGCGAGCATAGGAGGAAAAGGCAGAAGACTTTGTAGAAAGGCCCTGCATCAAGCGAAGGAGGGCAAGCATTTCATCCATCATGAATGCGATGGGAAGAGTTGAGTCATCAGTGCTGGAATGGCTAGGAGGAATGTACGCAATAACATCAGAGAGATGAGCAAAACGAGGAGAAGCATAATGACCAAAAGATCTCCAAAAAACACGGCCCCACGAAGTGGAGCACCCCCTCTTGGCGGATGAAACCCATAGAGCTTGAATCAAGTGTGCCGAGTGTGTCGGTTCTTTCCACAATAATCACGAAGTATATGTTAGTTCTTGTTGATGACTTTACAAGATATAATTGGGTATACTTTATGAAGGAGAAGTCAGGGGCGTTCGGGAAGTTTGTGGAGTTCAAGAAGCTTGCGGAGGGCCGACTCAATATGCGGATCAAAAAGTTGAGAACTGACAATTGAGGAGGGTTCAACTAAAACAAGTTCTCCAACTTCTGCAGAAAGTATGAAATCCGGAGGGAGCTTACTTGTGCACAACTCACAGAACGGAGTTGCAGAGCGGAAGATCCGTCATTTTACGGAGACCTGCAAGTGTTGGCTTCACGCCAAAGGCATTCTCAGGAACTTCTGAGCGGAGGGAATGACATGTGCGGCATATGTCATCAATCAGATGTCTCTCGGTTCGAATAACATAAAGTCTTCACATGAGCTGATGTTTAAGGAGAAGTCCAGTGTGGAACATCTTTGGGTGTTCGGGTCAACCTGCTACGTGCATCTTTGGGTGTGGATGGAACCCAAGTATATGTTAGTTCTTGTTGATGACTTTACAAGATATATTTGGGTATACTTTATGCGCGTAGCAAGTTAACCCTAAACCGTAGAGTTGAACAAACAGCTTATTCGAACTGCTAGTCTGTCCGCCCAAGGCGAACTGATTTATCCAAGCTGAGAAAACTGCCAAGAAAGAAGACCACCTAGTCGCCGAACCCGCGACTTGCTGCTAACCGCTGATTGCTACCCGCCTAACC
Organism: Platanthera guangdongensis; assembly: GCA_039583875.1. NCBI lineage: Eukaryota > Viridiplantae > Streptophyta > Magnoliopsida > Asparagales > Orchidaceae > Platanthera > Platanthera guangdongensis. The sequence goes on along the minus strand of CM077159.1, from coordinate 152,222,751 downwards.
GCACTGCCTCATCTGACTTTACCGTCAGAACAAGTTTGGCTGCTCAGTACTAGCCGCATAATCTGCAAACAGCAAACGAGTTTGAGGTTGACCCTAAATCGTAGAGTTGAACAAACAGCTTATTCGAACTGCTAGTCAGCCCGCCCAAGGCGAACTGATTTATCCAAGCTAAGAAAACTGTCAAGAAAGAAGACCGCCTAGTCGTCGAACCTGCGACCTACTGCTAATCGCCGATTGCTGCCCGCTTAGCCGCACTGCCTCCTTTGGCTTTACCGTCAGAACCAGTGCCTGATTGCTCAGTGCTAGCTGCACAATCTGCAAACAACAAACAATCACTAAGGAGGTTAAATCAGCCAGATCAGGAGTAGGGGGTTGATGTTGAATCCAGACCTCAACCAGAGTCTTAGAACGTGCAACAAAGGAGGTTAAATCAGCTGCACCGCCTGAGTCAAGAGTTTGAAGATTGGTAATGATGTCAAACAAGTGTTGGAGACTGTCCTTGCCAGAGTAAAGTGAATGGAGCTCATCCCACATTACCTTGGTCGTCTCATTATACATGGTCATACGGTAGGGTTCACCATTCAAGGAGTTGAGGATCCAAGTCTGAATACGACCATCGTCACGAAGCCAGTCATCAGACAAATGGTGCAGGAGACCCCTCGTCTGAAGAACCCGGCGGACAGAGTGCACCCAATCCACAAAGTTCTTCTCACTAAGAGAAATGGTGGTGATTCGCAACTCATCACGAACCTCAGGGAGAGGAATAGTAGCACGGGCTGGTAGGGAGGATGCAGTCGTTGAATCCATGAACTAGGAAGGAGACGAGCAAAGAATTGCAGGTGGCCTGGAGATGCAGCGGCCTGAGGAGAGAAAAGCGGCCTGAGGAGAGGCAGCGGCCTGAGAAAATGAGACCGGCAGACAGAGAGAGCTGCGGTCTGAGGAGAGGCAGGGGCGTGAGAGAAGCGGCCTGAGATCCAATGGCAAAGTAATCAGTTGCAAAGCAAGGACCTGTGGCACGATAGCGCGACCAACGAATAGAGGGAAGAGGGTGCGATCTGCGGATAGGCAGCACGACCAGCGGCAAAGCAACACACTGGCGAGGAGAGCAGCAACGGCGGTCTGAGAGCAATCTTCAGCAGAAGCGGTCTGAGTAGCAGAGGTGTCCTGAGAGGAAGGCCGCGGGTAGACGATCAAAGCAGCGGTCTGAGAGCAAGAGATGTGGTATGGGATCAACAGCGGAGGTATGAGAGCAATCTTCAGTAGAAGCGGTCTGAATATCAGAGGTGTCCTGAGAGGAAGGACGCGGGTAGACGATCAAAGCAGTGGTCTAAGAGCAAGAGTTACAGTCTGGGATCAACAACGGTGGTCTAAGAGCAAGCTCGACAGAAGCAAGTGACAGAGGCGGCATAAGAGCAAGGTCAAGGACGAGCAGAGAGTAGCGGCCAGCGACTACCGACTAGAGAGAAGCAATCGGCGACTAGCGACTAGCAACCTGAGATAGAGACCGCAAGTTGAGAGAAGAAACCAGTGGCAGGCGGCCTGATACCATGTAAAGAAATGCCAAGAATATTGAAAGATAATCTAGAAAATTTTATTAATACTTCTTGAATTCTCAAATACAAGTATTTGTACAATTATATAAGAAGAGAAAGAGAAAAAAATTCTTATTCAAGATGTGAGACTAAAAGATAAGATAGAAGGGGGCCTTAGATGGGCCTTTTCATGTTTTTCTTCTAACACTAACTAACAGAGTGCGAATTTTACAGACGGCAAGCACATAATGCCATAACTCTAAATGAATGCAAGCATGCACTGGAAAATGCAAGACACTACGAAAACCCAAATGATTATGTGAATGACTTAAGAACAATCCAATGACTACGGAGCTCCTATCATAAAAAATGCAAAAGACAATATAGCAATCTGAATGATAACGTGAATGATTCAACAAGCAATCAAATGAATACAAAGCTCCCATCATAAACCATAACCATAATGCAAGTGCAACACTTCAATCATGAAACTAATTTTAATGTGTAATTAATTAAATAATATTAAATTTTAATTTTAAAATCCCATGTAATCATCACAATTGATCACAAATATTACAATTTAATTAAACATAAAATAATAGAGCACACAAATAAATTAAACGAGCTACAACAACACTCAAGTCTTTATCCCGTTATAGTGTGGTCAGCTATATGGATCTTTTGTCGTCATTGTGCCCTATCTTTATTCATAGCCTCATTAATGCTCAAATACATCATGTCTTTCCTTATAGTTCAATTCATTCAATTTAAATAAATTAAATCAACTAAATGAGCAAAATATAACTACAAATAATAAGGTGTATTCGTGCAACGCAGAATTTGTGTTGATGATCCGGAGGAACAATTTTTGGATGGGGATGCCAAAGGAGGGAGGGTGGTTGTTTTGGGGCAGGGTGGCTAGTTGGGGCTTAAGAGGGTTGAGACTTAGAAGGGAGTATAAGGGAGGCTTTTGGAGGTAGGAAGAGGGCTGGCAGACCCTGAGTGCTGGATTATATGGCTGGTAGTGGGTTGTAGGGATGCAGGAAAATGACCACCAACAGGTTTAAGGCGTTGGAAGTAGGTTGCAGTGAACTTCGACATTAGAGAGGACTGGACTAGAGAGCTTGCCGGCTAAGGCTCGGAGGCTTGGGGATGGGTCAGTTTCAGGCTAGATGAGGGATTTGGGGGTTGCTGAGGTAGATCCAGGGAGGCTGGCTTGGGGTGAAGGCAAGAGAGATGGAGAGGTGGTAATTTGGAGGTGGATTAAGGTGGGTTGTTGTTTGTAAGAGGGGCGCTAGTAGCGTGGGAGAGAGGAGGGTGGATGGGAGCAGCAGTCGGAGGAACGATATGGTTCGATGGAGTAGAGGGAGGCGGCGGATGGGTACATTGACACCACTACAAACGAGAACTTGCAACATTGGCAGTGCAAAACAAAGATCCCTTGGTGTCACACGGAGGGAGGAGGACCGAGTGGCTTCTATGCAGAACCAAACTCTCGAAACTTTTGCACCAGGCTGATGGAGTATAAATAAGGAGGGATTTAAGTTGAATCATTCGCCAACCTCAAACATATGATCGGATAACTTTACGTAAATCTCAAAATACAAGTCCCAAAATACAAAAAAATACATACAAATACACAAAATCAAGCTGATCGCAATCGCAGGCTCCAATCGTCTTTTGATGATCCAAAAAATATCAATAATAGACAATCGCTCAAATGAGACACAATCGATCTCCATCACATCCCTCACCCAGCAGACAGCCAACTCAAATTTGTGTGTTTCATCATCATCAGAATGAAGTCGTCCACTGTGATTTCATCATCAGCAGCACGCATTAAGACATGCAACTCATTGAGCAGGCAGTCGTGGGTCGGCGAGTAAGATTGCTTGCAGCGAAAGCATAAACCCTTATTGTGCAGCTCATTGTATTCCTGGGTCGATAGACGATCATGAACCGGTGGATGGTGCGGTCAAGAAGGTTGTGGCGGTTTGGAGGGTCGAACCATTCGGAGTGGTTCGAATGCAAGAGGTCCGAAAGAAAGGAAATGTGTCGTGAAAAGATGACAGTTGCGGGAGTCCCATGAGGCCGGTCGGGGGACCAGACTGAAAAATCCGCCTGCAATAAGTGAACGATCTCCATGGCGTCTGAGATGTCAGAAGGATGGTGAGTGTGCAGGAGGGGGAGAATGTTGGGTTGTAAACCTTGGAGGAAGAAACCCATGTAGTGATCCGACAGAAGGTTGGGCACACGGTTGGCCAACTCAATGAAGTCATCAATATACTGATCCACCGAGGTTGAATGGTGGAGAGCACACATGCTCTCCACAAATTTGCCTAAATAGCGGTGATCGTAGTGTTTGACTAATGCCACCTTAAGGTGTGCCCAAGAAAGCAGCGGGCAGGAATTATGTAACCAACGAACCCAATGCAATGCGGAGCCCTCCGTTGTTAAGAGCATTAGGGAGACCTTCTGGTGATCTGGTGTGACATGGATGTTAAAGAACTGGTCGATCTTAGCGATCCACCGAAGAGGATCCAAGCAGTTGAAATGAGAAATCTCTAGGGTTTGGGAGCATGGGCGGTGGCAAGGATAGCCAAGGACGTGGGAGGTGATGGCGGTGTGGCGAGGTACACGGAGCGGGAAGGGGGAAAGGTCGGTGATAGAAGTGGCGTGTGGCTTGAGGCGCGAGCCACGGTCGCCCAGGCATTGAAGTGTGACATGCAGGGAGGCGAGGATGGAAGCATTCACTTGCATGGAAGATTGCAGGGAGGCGAGGGTGGAGGCATGCCCGTCAAGGCGCTGCTCGACAGCATCCATGCGTTGCTCGACCAAGACTCGAATGGACGAACGACAATTCAGTGGAGGCGCCAGAGGCCGACGGTGGACGCGGATGGATGCGAGATGCGAGATGCGAGCGGAACAGGCATGTTAGGAGCGTAACACAGCATCGCAAAATATGGCGTGTGAGGACTGTGGTCGGCGTGAACGGAGGAGACTGCCAGCGAGGATGAGGGCGTGTGAAGGCTGTTGTCTAGGCAAACGGAGGAGACACCCGGCGACTGCCGGCGGGCGGGACGGCGGTGTCGGACCAAATTGTTACCCCTTAGGGTCCGGTGGTAGGAGGTTTTTGTAATTACTTAGCAAAATACTTAAGAGGAGACCCTCTTGTCAGTGGTAAGCTCCAATTCAAAGTCCAAACTTCCAAGATAAAACATAAAGATACAAGAGGGGGAAATATATACCTCTCACAAAGTGGTAAAAGCAGTAAATGATACTAAAAGAGATAAATGAGAAGTCGCACCCTCAATTTGTCTTCTTTGTCGTCTTTGGCCTCCGATAATAAACCCGCCAAGAAGTCGCGGCAACTTCGCTCCTCGCGTCGTTCTCCTCCGCAGTAACAAATACTAATTAACATCAGTGGGTTCTAACCACTAGAGTTGTAACACAAACAAAAAACAATGGATCACTAGCCTAGCTGACGTAGGGTAAAGTGAAGGTTGTGATGTGAAAATGCATTAAGAGACTCCAATGCATGTATGCACATATGGTGACGACGGGGAGTCCCAAAATGATGCAATGTTCATGTGAATGTCCGACAATTTAAATTACAATGACTGCTAAATTTATTAATCAAAATACGAACGTCGCAATTGAAAGACGGTTGATTAGTTAAGCAAAGATGTGTTAATTGAATTAAAACAAAACATGCTCCAAGAAATGTTGTGTGAATGTCTTTTTGTTAGACGTATCACATTTATGAGTTAATATCATTGTCATATCTATGTATTAGAGTCTCTGGGTTTATGAGTATTTGGTTATATTTGTTTAGTCCCACATAGACTATTCGTGTTTCTTGTGCTCTTGTAATCCTCCACATATCTCTTAAAGGGAAGAATATATTTGCACATTTTCTATTTGCCTCTCATTACTTCAACATGGTATCAGAACATAAATACTTTCCACACAGAAAATTCTCTCTGTACTATAAGCGATACGCCTTCTTCACATCGAAGAAGGCTTCCACTGCTATCAAGGTTGCCCGCTTACGTTTCCGATCGGCGATTTAGCCTCTATGGCCCTTGACGATTGAAAAAGGCTTCAGCTCAAGCTCTCGTCGTCGATCCCGCCTGCCAATCACTTCTGTCGATCCCGTCATCGATCCCATCTGCTGATCTAGTAACAAATCTCATCGCAAATCCCATCTGTCGATCTCGTCGAGTGGACGAAACTCTTCGACGACAACAAGAAGACGCCTCATCTCGCTCATCGATGATGATCTCATATCACTCATGTGCGGCCTCCTACATGTATCTACATTTGCGCCTCCTTGACATTGATCTCCCTGCTACCTGCCGATCTCCCTACACTTCATTTTTTTTGTCGTTTGCTAGTTGCTACTCCAGCTAACTCTGCTACTGCAGCTTGATGTAATCAATCACTGGGATTTTCCAGATCTATGCCGACCTTGTCGACTTGCTACAGAACGCCTGATGTTTTCTTCAACGATAGCCCAGCTCTAGATTCATTGTCGTTGCTCATTGAAAAACCTCTACTTCTTGATGATGGGTCCATCGTTTCAAGGGTGTTATCCTCCTACCGATGATGGAGCTTCTTGAGGGTTTGGTCGTCTTTATGTGTCTTCAACAGACCTTTATATTGTCGTTGTATGTGTTGTCCAAATGTTTGCTTTGTTTGTGTTTCCTTATGCTTAGATGTATGTATGTCCCACGTGAGGGTGTTAGAGACGAAGACGACTCAATCTCTACTACGGCTGACCCCACAGTGGAATTTGTCCGAGTGGACCCCCACGTGTTGGATATTCGTCACTGTACTGGTATTTCCCGACTATCGCCTTAGTCCCACACGGCCTACCAGGCTTCTGTCTGTGTCTTTGATGTAGCTCGTTGCATCTCCCATATTTCCTCATTTTGATATGCACGCGTGCTCTGGTACAGACTTTCTATGTGGTTTTTTCCTAGTGTATTTAAATGTACACATTCCATCACACATTTCTGTTACCGTGTTTCTTCCACATGTTTTTCGAGTGCAGATGATGTATTGTCATTCCACTGTGACTTTGTTGTATTGACTGAAGAAATCGTGTGTAGTACTCATGTGTTTTGTGTGCTCATGTCGGCGCACCCCGAGCATGGTTATCAGGATCGCGATCCGGATCATAGGATCTTACGATCCTACGATCCCGATTTTGTAAATCGATCTGAAACTTACCTAGGATCTAAATCAGCACATCTACGACTGGGATCGCGATCCGGATCTTAGGATCTTTAGGATCGTGATCCTGACCCAATTATACCAGTCTAATCAAAGGTAACTATAAATATGTCCAACCCTATTCCGACCCCATTCAACCGATCCAACGCCCATAACTCATTGTTTAACCTTATCCCAATCTCGCCTCATACTATATCACAAAATCATATCACGTTGCTTTACCGTATCCCAAGTGTCGATTGTTGACTGCAGACTGAGGTCAAGAGCGACTTCTTCGGTCGCTTCCAGTCCAGATTTGTTTTTATTGTTAGTAAACATTTAGTATCTTACCTGAAACTGAAATTGAACTTAATATGATATTATCGTTTTGATTTAATTTTTCAAAAAAATTAATATAGTTATTTGCATACTACTCAATTTATTGATTTTTTTGTTAATTGAACATGAAATTTAATGATACAAAATTCAATTTTATTTTTTAGTCTTAATTTATGAATGTTGTAGGATCTTGCGATCCTCGATCTAATCGTACAATCCGATCCGATCCAACCTCAAAACGATCCCACCTAGGATCTTGATCCTGACAATCTTGACCCCGAGCCACCGATGATATTCATCCTTTACCATCTATACCTTTATTACTTTGATCAGCATATGACATTTTCAAGTTGTGGGTTTTACCCTCCATCTTGAGGGAGTGTTAGACGTATCGCATTCATGAGTTAATATTGTTGTCATGTCTATGTATTAGAGTCTCTAGGTTTATAAGTATTTGGCTCTCTGTGTTTAGACCCACATAGGTTATTCATGTTTCTTGTGTCCTTGTAATCCTTTACATACCCCATAAAAGGAAGAATATATTGGCACATTTTGATTTCCCTCTCATTACTTTGACACTTTCAAATAGCACAAGAGGTTAAGCAAATTTCAATAAGAATTTAACGACAAATTGTCTTAATTTCAGCACTATGTTTGACACCAAGTAAAAGAACTTCCAATTAATAACTTACATAAGCAAATGAGCCAGAAGGTGATGATTTATTGAATTTTGTAAGATTGAGGCAAATTCACCACTGAAATGAAAATCTCATGCGCTGATTTGCACTTTCCAAAGGCTGTAAATGAATGTGGGGGCTTGCGGGCAGTAGAATACCACTCTCCCAGGTGGCTGGAAGGTGTCAGGAGGGAAGATAAAGTCATAAACAGTAACGAGATGGCAGGAAATTCAGTAGTTCAGTGAAACAGGGATAGTTGAGTATGGCTCTGGATCGCGTGAAACAAGGACATGCTGGTTATCGAGGGCTTCAGGACCTTGTCAGTTGCTGTACAGAACCTGGACAAGGGTGGAGTTGCTGCAGAGAGACCGTCGGGGGATTGCAGGTGGCCGGCGAGATGAATAGTCATCAAAATTTCTGGCTGTCGTGGTTAACTCCTCCTAGTCGACGGTATATGTGATTGCCTAAACCAGGGGATGGATTCACCTGGCCGTGGCGAGCCGCAAAAGGAAGAAGATGCCTCGACAGAGAGGGGGGTCTTCCTTCCTTTCCTGGAAGGATCGATGGCAAATCAATTCATAGAATTGAGCGGTTCCAGGCGGTTTGATGCGTGGTAGCCATATGAAGAATGAGAACCAAGAACTTGAACTTGCATTGCATAAAATAAAAAATACAATCGGGAGAGAAGCACTGGCCAAGTATCCAGAGGCTAGGTCCTCCAAGGAACTCCCCTCTCCAAGGATAAAAGATAACACACCTCATAAGGCTCCTTATTAAGAGTCCCACTATAGCACAAGGGCGCTACATGATAAAATACCTAAAGACATGTGTGTATCAATACACCCGTACTGAAAAGTGACCTTGTCCCCAAGGTCGAACCGGGAGGGATCCCATGGGCGTGTAGGCGAGACTCGGGCGGCTCCTTTGGTGGGCGGATTAAGTGAAACATCAAAATCATAGAGGCGTCGTGGCGGGTTGGATGTTGCAGAATTGTCGTACAAGTGATTGAAACGAGCGTAGAACTCGGCATTCGACTGCCTGAGAGGTGAAGCAATGTCATGCCCACAAAAGATCTTATCTCCAAGGTCAAGCGACGTGCACGTCGGTTGGGTCGGGGCCTCGGACGGAGGTCGGATGTTATGAAGACTGATGACGGAAACCCATCCAGAGCCTGAACTAGCAATGTTGGAAAAGAGAAGTTGGGAGATAAGAGAACTAACAGGCGGGTGGGGTCTCCAAGAAAAGGAGGGGAGCAGAAAAATCTTGTGGCGCCGCATGAAAAGGTGGCGAACCGCCAGGTGGAGCCTCGATCATAGATTTTTTGAAAGGAGAGCGGATTGGATGGCAGTCGATGCAAATAAGAAGAAGGGGGTATTATGGGGGGGGGGGGTGTCGTGGTTGGCAGTTAGAGAACAAAGGGGTGTTGATAAAGGAGAAAGTGGCAACGTTTCGGATGGTTGATGATCACTAAGGGGTGGTTGTTGGATGGAGGAAGGAGGAGGCTCATCGAGAAGCAGAAAGGCGGGCATGGGTTGTAAGGGAGTATGTGGAAGAAGTCGATGACGAAGCGCAGGCGGCATGGCAAGGAGGTTATCCATGGCAGCTTCCATTTGATCACATCAAGCATGCACTGAGTACAGAAAGAGGGTCGTGGAGGTAAAGGAGTGTGAGGGTCAACGGAATGTGGTAGGGGCACTAGGCTGAGCATATTATTCGAAACTCGAAAGTCGCTCGAAAATCGTTCGAAAATTGAGCTGAATCGGAATCGGTTAAAATTGATTCGACTCAATTTAAGTTGATTCAATTTGACTCGAATATGATTTCGAGTCGATTTCGAGGAAGCACTGAATCGCTCGAAATATGATTCGAATCAATTTGAATTAATAAAAAAATTTATGTATTTATTAATATATTCTTATTTTAAGATTAAAAATAACAAAATTTAAAAATAAATAAAAAAAATGAAGGCTTTAAGTATTTCATTTGCTAAATTTATAGGTTGTCAAACTTAATTTTGAGCAAACTAGAAATAAAACGAAAAATTGCTCAATTTCAAGCCGACTCGATTCGATTTCGAGCCGACTCGGAATCGAGGCATTTCGAGTTGAGCCGACTCGACTCGAAATCAATTTCAATTTCGAGCTGATTTCGAGCCGAGTTCGAGTCGAAAATTTTGATTTCGAGCCGAGCCAAAATCGCTCGAACTCGACTCAATATCAGCCCTAAGAGGCACTGGAAGGCTGTTGGAATGTTGCAAGAGCCTCGGAAGGGCCTTCGGAATGCGGAAAGGGTGCGGGAGGGTCTCAGAAAAGTAAAGGTAAGTGTGGGCAGTTGACTAGATGTTGTCGAGACGCTGGAGGCAGTCGGGAGAATGCAGGAGACATTGGCGGAAGAGAGAGAGCCAGAGTAGTTGAAAAAAGCGTTGGACGGTGGCTTTGGGATCGGTGGTACGCGGGAGGCTGAAGCAACATTCAGACGATGTGTGCGGAAGCAGTGCAATCTGCACAGGGGCAACTGGGGCTCTGAGGAGGAAGAGGCCAACAGAACGTCGGTGAAAGCCGACGCAGACGCAAGTCAACGGACCGAGGAGACGCAAGAGACCGGCGCAAACGCGAGGCAACGACGTTGATTGGCATCGAAAGCGGCGGAGGCGAGCTCTTGTTAAGCACAGCGGTTAGGCGAGACTCGGCAGGTGAGAAACACAAGCCGCTGGAACCACCAATTAGGGTTTTGGCCAAAACCCTAAATTAGAGGCACGTCGAACCAATTGATACACAGTAGCCGTATCAAGAACGAGAACAAATAACACAAACTTGCATTGCATGAAATAAAAGATACAATCGGGATACAAGCTCCCGCCAAGCACTTAGAGGTTGGGTACTCTAAGGCACTCCCCTTTCCAAAGAAAGACCAAGTGACTACACTCAAAGAAAAAGATAACTTGCCACCTAAGGCTCCTTATATAGATGGATCCCCACTACGTGACAGACATTGCATGATAAAATACCTAAAGACATGTGTGTATCATGGTTTCTTGTGTTTCCTAGTCAGTTGATGAAGAAACAAAAGGTTATCGTGGAGATTAACATGGGATTAACGGTTGGATGAAGGAAGGGAGCCAGGTCAAGTGACGGGAAACAAAGAAATTAGGCTTCGGCACTTAGCTTTTCATGGATTCAGTACCATGAAATGATCACAAATTTTTAAATCTGTCCAAATTATGCAATAAATCAAAATGAACCTCACTATATGTATTTATAGGCTCACACACACAACGTACAGCTATGATGACGGACTCTGAACACACAAATAATGCGTAGAAAAATATGAAAAATATTTGGTTTAGCTCTAAACATGATGACGGGCTCAGATCGTCCATGAGACGATCCTAACCCCTCCTACTATGAGGTAAACCCTAACGGGATCCAAAATAGGTCGTCCCGCCCGTGGACTGTCCCCATCACTAGCTAGTTCTGGAAAAATGTCGCTCAAGTTGCGGTGGATAGGGAGGAGAAAAACAACATCGAACACTCTAAATCCAACCACAAATAATGGTGGTAAGGATAATGATGTCTTAACGTGGATCTTAAGCATACCTAAAGCACTTTCCAGGTTGTACTCTTCCAGCCCTTCCAGCTCGTTGCTTTGCAGAAGCCTTCGATATTGGTGCCACCACCAAATTTTCAATATCAGAAATCTAGCCACAAGAAATCAAAACAGGAATTTTTAAAAAAATAAAGCACTAGTTAAAAAATAGTTGGAATGGGATTTCACAAATTAACGAAAATGAAAGAAAAACCTCAAGAAAGAGAAAAAGATTTTCTAAATAAGTATAAATAAGAACAAAGAAATCGGAAATCCAAAAAACTTCACAAGGAAAAGATTCTAAAGATCAACCAGCAACTTTAAGCAATGTAACATAGAAAACAAAAGCAGCAGAATTTTTTTTTGATAAAATAATAATATGACAATTCTGAATTGCGTGGCAGATTCCCTATAATGATAAAGAAAACGTATAAAAATTTCAAAATAAAGAAAACTATCGTTAAATGAATGAAAAATGCAATAATATGTAATGACAATGAATGTACAGGGTTATAATAGCGCTGCTTTGAGAACCCACTGTCCACCACATACACCACTCCCTGCACACAAAAAATGCAATGCAGCGTAAATTACTAACTACAAAGATACATCAAATAATTCATGAAAAAGTTTTGCAATACCTCTAACGTTATTGACGTCTCAGCAATATTGGTAGATATGACAACTTTTCTCTTTCCCTTTGGAGTCTGTGCAAATATGAGGTCCTACGAATGTAAAAAAAATGGAACAACCAAAGAAATTTGAGTTCTACCAAATATGATTCATTGATTGCTTCACAATGATATAAGTAAATACCGACCTGGTCTGAACGTGGAAGCCCAGAGTAAAGCGGTAAAACCAAGAGCCCTGCGACAAAATGTTCATTGACGCAATGCAAGAAATAGCTTTGGAGTGAAATTGAACACTTCTCACTTTTCCTTTTAACTCTCTCTATTACTTCCACTTCTTTTTCAGCATATTCCATTAATTTTTCATTTTCCTTAATCGTATTATTTTCCCATGCGTGACTAGAAGTTGTTCATCAAATTAGTTCATCATTCTTTATTAAAGTGTGTGGTAGGCTTATTCCTTAACCAACTTATTTAATACACCGACCTGGTCTGAACGTGGAAGCCCAGAGTAAAGCGGTAAAACCAAGAGCCCTGCGACAAAATGTTCATTGACGCAATGCAAGAAATAGCTTTGGAGTGAAATTGAACACTTCTCACTTTTCCTTTTAACTCTCTCTATTACTTTCACTTCTTTTTCAGCATATTCCATTAATTTTTCATTTTCCTTAATCGTATTATTTTCCCATGCGTGACTAGAAGTTGTTCATCAAATTAGTTCATCATTCTTTATTAAAGTGTGTGGTAGGCTTATTCCTTAACCAACTTATTTAATACAAAGCGCATAATAAATCAAAAAATCATTCGATTCTAAACCCATCTACAGAAAAATATTGAAATTAATTAATGCATGGTAAACATTGGAATAATGAATTAAATCGAGTTACAATCGAATGACAACAATCAACTTCAATTGACGACACAATGATAAAATGACATCCGGCTCATAATGACGATGTGATTTGCGGCATTCCAAAAGAAACCCCACTGTTATCTCCTCATGTTCTATGCCCAATACATATTTGTGAATAGTGAATAGTCGAGAGCATGAAAGAGTTGAGTCTGCATTTTAGCTCGACACCTACTCCGCTCGAAAGGTCCACTTTTATGTGTAGGCCAGAAGATGAGTGCATTTTGCAAGTATGCAAGTGTTCTTCTTCATGATCTGCATAGCAGAACCTGTTACATGGTTTTTTTTAAAATTCACTTTCTTTGTTGATCGCATAGAACAATATGTCTCCTTACCTTTTGGACTATTTGTCATTGTTCTGGACTTCCAGTCCTGTCCAATCTCTACATTTGGGAACATATGACGTCATCATATTAATCTTTTATGGTCCGGAAGGTTTCGATCTTGCACATCATCATTTTATGTTTTCATCCTCTCTTGCAGTCGACTTGTTGTTATCGCCTGCAATTGAGAGCCAAAGCTAATTTTCTCATTATTTTCACAAGTGACTCGGCATCGAAAATGATGGTTGTTTTTGGACATTGTGGTATGTTGTGCAATAGATAATTAATTCATTAGGAAGAGAAATCTCCTCTCCATATATGGAGGCGGATATAAAAAGGAAAAAAATCAAGAAAGAAATAATACATAAGACAAGTACTACATATTATAACACTCCTCAAGTTATAAGTGAGATTTTAATCATGCCCAACTTGTCAACAATCCTTCCAAATATATTCTCACTCAACCATTTCATGAGAATGTCAGCAAGCTGTCTTTCAGAGAGAACAAAAGGAGTACACACAATTTTCTTCTCAATGTTCGCATTAATAAAGTGTCGATTTACTTCAATGTGTTTAGTGTGGTCATGTTGAACAGGGTTGTGGTTGATACTGATAGTTGACTTATTGTCACAATACAGTTGGATGGTACCGGCTTCAGTAAGGCCTAGGTCACATATCAATGAGCATAGTCATAGCCTTCACAAACCCCATGAGTCATAGCTCTAAACTCAACTTCCGCGTTGGATCTTGCTACAACTTGTTGTTTCTTGCACCTAAAAGTAACAAGGTTACCCCCAACAAGGGAACAATATCTTGAAGTTGACCGTCAATACTCAACAAACCCGGCCCAATCAGCATCAGTGTAAACTTCAATATTTAGACATGAATTTGGAGCAAACAAGATACCCCTTCCTGACGAGAATTTGAGATACTTAAGAATTCTGTGAGATGCATCCACATGGCGCATCTTCGGAGCATGCATGAACGGCTGATAACACTTACCGCATAAGAAATATTCGGGCGAATGTGGGACTAGATCAGCCTCCTGACTAATCTTTGAAATCCAGAGATGTCTTCGATCACCTCTCCATCATTACACTCCAGTCGGTGGTTTGCTTCAATTGGAGTTTCAACTGGTCTACATCCACTCATCTCCACCTTCTCAAGGAGGTCCAGAGTATATTTTATCTGAGAGATGAAAATTCCCTACTTGGACCATGTAACCTCAATACCCAAGAAATACCCAAGTTTTCATAGGTCATTGACCTCAAACTTCTTAGAATTGTATATTGTTTGAGAATAATGACCCCTCTTGGGGAAATATATACAAGACCGAACAAATAAATAAGCCCATATACAAATACACAATATCTAACACCACCCCCCTCAAACACACGGGGGATCATACATCGAGAGTTTGGACATAAGGTAGTCATGTTGAACCCTCATTTGGGGCTTGGTGAACAAGTCCGCAATCTGATGCTCGGTGGGAACATACTAGGGAACCAATGTACGTCGGTTGTACTGCTCACGAAGGAAGAAGACGTCGACGCCAATGTGCTTGTAGAGGGAAAACTTCACTGGTTTCAGAGTGAGCTGAATGACACCAGTGTTGTCATAAAAGAGAGTGGTCGATCCTGAGGAGACAATGCCAAAATCTGCAAGAAGCCAACGAAGCCAGATAATCTCCTCGGCCGTAGACGCCATGGCGCGCAGCTCAGCCTCAGTACTAGAGCGGGAAACACCAGACTGTTTCTTGCACTTCCAGGCAAGCAAAGAGGAGCCCAAAAATAGACAGAAACCAGTGACGGAGCGACGATCAGAAGGATCACTAGCCCAAGTAGCATCAGAGAAAGCAGAAAGCTGGAGGGAACTGCTGCTGGAGAAGAACAGACCACGGCCAGGAGTCGCACGAAGGTAACGCAGTACACGCAGCAAGTGAGCATAATGGACTGATGTAGGAGTGCTGACAAACTGGCTCAACACATGAACTGCATGAGCAATATCTGGCCGAGTGATGGTGAGATAGACCAGGCTGCCGACCAAATGACGATAGCGAGTGGGATCAGCAAGAGGGATCCCCTCATCAGCCTGAAGCTACAGGTGAAGCTCCATCGGTGTGGCAACAGTGCGAGTGTCAGAAAGAGTAGGCCGAGCTAGAAGATCAGTAGTATATCGCTGCTGAGAGAGCTGGAACCCTGCAGAGGTGGAAGAAAACTCAATGCCCGGAAAATAGCTCAAAGGTCTCAAATCTGTCATCTGAAATTGCTGCTGCAGGTGATGCTTGACGAAGTCAATGAAAACCGGGTCATCACCAGTGATGATCATATCATCCACATAGAGCAGAAGAAGAGTCCGGCCTCGGGAAGAGGTGTGAACAAACAGGGTCGGGTCGTGCTGGCTGGGCTGAAAACCAGCGGCTATAACGACAGAGCTGAAGCGCTCGAACAGGGCTCGAGGAGCCTGTTTGAGACCATAGAGAGCACGATGCAACCGACAAACCATGCCAGGAGGAGCAGCAAAACCGGGAGGAGGAACCATGTAGACCTCTTGTTGTAGGTCACCGTGAAGAAACGCATTCTTCACATCCAGCTGAAACAGGGACCAACGATGGACATCAGCAACAACAACAAGTGTCCTGATTGTGGTCATGTGTGCCACAGGAGCAAAAGTCTCATCATAGTCTCGAACATGGTCCTGCTGAAAACCCCGAGCAACCAGGCGAGCCTTGTACCGCTCAATAGAACCATCAGAGCGAGTCTTGATCTTATAGACCCACTTGCAAGTGATGGGAACAGCACCAGGAGGAAGAGGCACAAGATCCCAAGTAGAGGTACGCACAAGATCCCAAGTAGAGGTACGCTCAAGAGCAGCCAACTCATCAAACATAGCAGCCTGCCACTCAAGAACCTGAGCAGCCTCGTGGTAGGAACTAGGCTCTGGAGTACTGGTGGAGGTAGCAGGAAGAGCAGTGAGGTCGAGTGACTGGGTGGTAAAACCGAGGCGATCTGGTGGATGTCAATCTCGAAGGGGGTAACGTCTGGCAGGAGGATCATCCACGGGGCTCTCACTGAAGGCTGGTGGAACCTGTGGGGTAGTCGGAGCACAAGTGTAGTGGTGGAGAATAGGAGGTAGAGGGTCAGGAGATGGCAGAACATGAGGAGGTGGAGAGGACTCAGAAGAGGGAGATGACGATAATGACGGTAGCTCTGCTGGTGACTGGTCTGACGGTGGTGGCAAAATAGGTGGTGGTACAGTAGGAAAAATAAGGAACTGAATATCAACCGGGGTAGTGGATGAGGGTGAAGCAGAGGTGGATGAAGAAAGGAAGAAAGGTTGGTCCTCAACGAAGGTGACATCACGAGAAATGCGAAGACGACGCGCAACAGGGTCATAACAGCGGTAACTCTTGTGCTCTGAGTTGTAGCCTAGAAAAACACATGCAACAGACTGAGCAGAGAGCTTAGTCCGCTCACGTGGTGGTAATAAGACATAACACAGACATCCGAACACACGAAGATGAGTATATCGAGGAGGATGAGAGAACAAACACTCACCGGGACACTGACCCTGAAGGAAAGTGAATGGCTGAAGGTTGATGAGATAGACAGCGGTGGAGACAGCCTCAGCCCAAAAATGTGGGGGAACATGGGAAGCCAAAAGAAGAGTGCGAGCGGTCTCAATGATGTGGCGATGTTTCCTTTCCGCAGTGCCATTCTGAGAATGAGCACCAGGACAGGAGAGTTGCGGAAGCGTGCCATGGGAGACGAGAAGGTCACGAAACTCATGTGATAGGTACTCCCCCCTGAGTCGGAGCGAAAAATACGAATAGAGGCGAAGAACTGAGTACGAACCATGGTGGAGAAAGTAACATAAACCTGAAAAAACTCAGCACGAGAACGCAACATATATATCCAAGTGAAACGAGAAAAATTATCAATAAATAAGACATAATAGCGGTGTCCACCCTTGGATACAAAAGGAGCAGACCCTCATACATCAGAATGGACTAACTCAAAAGGAGCAGAAGACCTAGACAGACTAGACTGATAGGGGAGTTGTAGCTGTTTTCCAAGCTTACAACACGTACAAGAGTGAGTAGTGTCAACAGATACACGACCCAAAACACCCTGACAAACAAGAGTTGAAAGACGGACGCCACTGGGATGACCAAGACGATGGTGCCACTGACGAAAGGAAACAGCGAGAAGACATAAAAGAGGAGCAGCTGGGGACGGTGTGACTAATGGCAGACGAAGGTACTCAAGGAGATATACCCCACTATGGTGACGGACAGCTCCACTGAGGGTCCCTGTAAGACGATCCTGCACATGACAAACAAACTCATCAAAAACAACAAGATAACCACAGAGTGTCTGAGTGTCGCAAGCTTCAGCGCTCCCAGCAGAACATCCAGTCTCGTGACACCCAGCAACGTGCAGCTCCAGTTCTGCCTGTGCCTCCTGCGACATCCTCTTTCTCTGAGCAGCTCCTACAACTAGCTCAGCAGCTGTCTTCAGGCACCTTCTCGAGTACCTCTGCAGCCACAGTTGGTCAGGCCTCTACCTCTGCTGATCCCTCAGCGGCCTCTGCCCCGTCAGGTATCTCTCCGTCCTCGTGGTTACTTGACTCTGGAGCCTCTTTTCATATGACCTATGATGCCACCCATCTTCATGTCTGCCAGCCTGTTTCCTCCGACCTACGTGTTATTATTGCTGATGGCACCACCCTTCCTATTACCAGTCGTGGCCTTCTCCACACCCTTCAGTTCCACATTCCTAATGTTGCCTATATCCCTCAGCTCTGCATGAACCTCATCTCCGCCAGCCATGTAGACCTCTTGCTGTAGGTCACCGTGAAGAAACGCATTCTTCACATCCAGATGAAACAGGGACCAACGATGGACAGCAGCAACAACAACAAGTGTCCTGATCGTGGTCATGTGTGTCACAGGAGCAAAAGTCTCATCATAGTCTAATTTTTTTGGGGAGTGAATACTCTTAGAATTGTATATTGCTTGAGAATAATGACCCCTCTTGGGGAAATATATACAAGACCGAACAAATAAATAAGCTCATATACAAATACACAATATCTAACAAAACTCACTGGCTAATTTTTGTTTTAGACTCTTGATTTCTTTCACGTCATCGCCAATTATGACTATATCATCAACAAATACAATGAGGACAGTGAGTTTCCCGGTCCTATGTTTGATGAACAGTATATGATTAACATTGCTCTAATGATACCCAAATGACACCACAGTTTTGCGAAATCTCTCAAACAAAGCTCTTAGGGATTGTTTCAACTCACATAGGACCTTCTTTAATCTGCAAACCTTACATTTTGCACCTTTAGGAATGAGGCCTGGTGGAATAGACATATAGACTTCCTAATTCAGATCCTCGTGAAGAAACACATTCTTCACATCAAGTTGTCAAAGGTCCCAACCTTTGCAGGCAGGACAGGATAACAAGACCTTAATAATGTTTATCTTCACCACTGGGGCAAATGTTTCCTGATAGTCAATGTCAAGGGTTTGTGTATAACCTCTTGCCACCAGCCTTATCATAAACCTTTCGACAATCCCTTGAGAGTTCTGTTTGACAGAGAACACTCATTTGCACCCAACAGTCTTCTTTCCATAAGGAAGATGCACCAAATCCCATGTATGGTTCTTCTCAAGGGCAGTCATTTCCTCAAACATTGCCTCTCTCCACATAGGGACCTCCAAAGCCTGCTGCCAAGATGAAGGTATGGAAAGAGAAGTAAGAGAAGACACAAAGGCCTTGTAGGAAGTAGAAAAAGAGTTGTAAGATACATAATGTGAGAGAGGATGTTGAGTGTAAGAGTGGATAGCTTTCCTACGGGAAATTAGTGGATCAGAAGGCCCTGAGTCAAGATTCAATGACGGTTATGGTGGCATAGTGAATCTTGTGTGTTTGTCATCTTTGTGCCCCGAGTATATACCTGCAAGCTCGGAGAAGTAGATGGAAGAGATAGGGAAATAGTAGGACTCACTTTCACTGTTGTAGACTCCCCCTGAAGTGAGGGATACGGTAGAGATATTGATAGAGGTACAAAAGGAAGGGGTAAAGGAGGAGGGTCACCCGAGGCAGGGTAGTATGCCTCGGATTCACGAAATGTGACATCCATAATGTTAAATACTTTCTTCGTAGGTGGGTGAAAACACTTTTACCCTTCGGTGTGGGAGAGTAGCCAATAAAAACACACTTGAGTGTGTGCGGATCAAATTTGGTAGGATGAGGGTGTGGATGTGAACGAAGCAGACACATTCAAACACCTTAGGGGGAAGCTAAGTATGAGACACATGGAGAGTGCTAAAAGGAGTAGCATTCCCAAGGACGGGCGAAGGCATATGATTAATAAGATATGCCGCAGTAAGGACCGCATCTCCCCAATAGAATTTTGGAAGATGCATGGTGGACAAAAGGCAACGAGCGACTTTCGGCAGATGATGATTTTTTTGCTCAGTTACATCATTCTGAGCTGGGGAATAAGCGCAAGTACTCTAGTGGAGGATGCTATGATCAGCAAGATATTGCTCAAACTGCAAATCCATGTATTTGCGACCATTGTCACGACAAAAAAATTTAATGGTGATGTGAAATTGAGTGGAGATCATGTTATGAATTTTACGAAAAATAGGAAATACATCACTTTTGTTTTGCAACAAATATAACCAAGTAGAACGAGAGGAACAAACGATAAAAGTAACAAACCACACACAATCGGAGATAGAAGGTATCGGGTAAGACCCCTAGATAGGGGTATGAATAACTGCAAAAGGGGTTGAACTAGGTAACGAAACATGATTAAACGTAGTACGATGATGTTTGGTAATATTACAAAAATCACACACAAAGGAATCAAAAACAACAGCAAACATAGCAGAAAAAAGCAATTTCATAACAGGAGTAGATGGGTGGCCCGGACGACAATGCCAGGAATACAATGAATGGATGGTGCAGGAATGAAGAGCCAGAGGAGGTTGAGTTGGGCTGGAGTCGAATTGTTACGGATCCTGACGGATCAGACGAGGGTGAAGGGCGACCGCCAGTGTAGCAAATGTATCAATGCCGCGAGCGCGGCGCGGGTAAATTGTCGGCCTAGCCGACATGGTTGAGGGGCGTTATTTTATCCTTTATACTATTGTTGTCTAATTTTTCAGTATCGTTATATTATGTTGTGACTGGCGACAATATAAGACGAAGACTATCGTATTTTGGGCATGCTTGAATTTATTTGGGAATTTTAGATTTCTCACTCTCTAATTTCTCCCCCTTCCTCCCTCTCTTTCCCTAACCCTAACATTTGGTCAGACCTGCTTCCTTCTGGCCGCGGTCTCTGCCGCCCAAAGTAATCGTGCCGACACAGTCCCGCGACCGCGCATCGGTCTAGCCTCCTCATCCCGCATTGCGACTCCGCAACATTGCTTGTTTGGCGTCCCAGTCGCAGATCGCGCCGCTCGACCGCTTCTCAGCAGTAGTTCGCACCAAGTCGTCATTCGCACCACGCATCCGTCCGGCCTCCTCATCTCGCATCGCACCGCGACGCTCGTACGCTTCCTAGCTTGCCTTCCTCGCATCTTTAGTGGCTTCAGTAGGCTCTCTCTCCTCCCTAGGCCTTCCAGCAGCTTTCGGGTTCCTTCCCTCCAACCGATCAAGTGCATGCCCCCTCGGTTGCAATCAATGGTCAACACCGACGCCACACCGCTGGACGCACTCACGAATCCCACCATCCTTCGTCATTTGGATGAACAAGACGGCTTGATTGCTTCGCTGCAAGCCCATGTGCTACGCATGGATGTTAAGATCGACTCCTTGGCTGGCCGCCATACCGCATTTGCGACGTCCACGGCGGATTCGTCGTCCCTCCTCGAAGAACCCCCAAAACTGTTCCATGCAACAGTCCCCCTGCCCGGGGATCTCTCACCGGGCTCTCGTTCCTTTGATGTTTCCTCTTTCAACAGCACTGATCTCATGGGATGGATTTCCCAAGCCTAACAGTTCTTTGAGATACAGCTGATCTCGGAGCCACAGAAGGTCAGCACGACCATGATCGACATGGAGGGCTCCGCCATCCACTGAGTATGTTGGCTCCGACAATCAAACCGACCATGTCTTGGTCGGGCCTTCAGCAGGAACTCATTCGCCGTTATGATGGCCGCTACTCAGGCTCTGCAGTGCAGCGACTCTGTGGCGCCTGCCAGACGGGCTCTCTTGATGAGTACATCAATGAGTTTATCGCATTCGCAACGCATGTGCCAGGACTTCCGTTGGACCACTACCTCAACTTCTTCATGCATGGGCTCCTCCCCCACATTCATGCCCCGATCTGCACCCACCACCCGTCGTCGATTGCGGAAGCCATGGATCTCACTCGCTTGGTGGAAGCAGAATTCAGACTCGGTCTCTGGACCCGAGCAAACCACACTCATACCTCTGGCGCACCAGGTCAACCGTCCAGCAACGGCCTACCGTCAACCACAGCTAAAGATACCCCGACCCCCGGACAGTCCGCACCCCCACCCCGCATTCCTAGGCCTATAAACCACCCCGGCTCTCCAATCAGGAATATCATGATCTGTGCACCAAGGGATTGTGCTTCCGTTGCAAACAACCCTACACTTCTACGCCTGAGTGCTCGCTAAAAGACCTACGGATACTTATTGGCGAGGAGGAACCCGAGGTTACACTCGCGGACTTCGAGGCCCTTTAGTTGGATACGGCGACCGAGGACCCCCCAGTGACCACCTTTTGCCGCTAGGACCTTCCACTAGTTACGGTTGGAGGATTCTCGGGCCCACAGACGATGAAGCTGTGTGGGACACTTCACTGGGCATCTATTGTGTTAATGATAGATAGCGGGGCGAGCCACAACTTAATCTCTCAGCACCTGGTGGATCGTCTGGCGCTACCAGTGCAGGACGCCGAGTGTTTCTCAGTCTGCTTAGGAGATGGGAGGCGGCGGCCTGTGTGCGGCCTGTGTGCGGCCTGTGTGCGGCCCTCACTCTTACCATCGGCAGCAGCCTATTTCAGGTAGACTTCTACACCTCTTTGGGTGGGGTGGATGTTATTCTCGGGGTGGCTTGGCTCGCACCCTTAGGAACGTTAACATCAACTGGGACCGCATGACTATGTGCTTCCACCATGGGGGCACGCCTACTTGCTGGAGGGTTATTCGGCTTTACTTTGGCAGTCTGTCTCCTTACAGTCGCTCCAGAAATCCATCGACCTGGATTGGGAGGCCTCCTTGTGGCACGTGAAGGGGCAGTCTGACCAATGCTCTCTAACTGCTCTGGCACTGCAGCCTATCTTGGACCTCTTTTCGGACGTCTTCCCCGACATGACCCGTTTTTCCTCGGTCAGGCCGACGGATCACCGCATCCCCCTACAAGGGGGCGTGTGTTCCATCTCAGGTTCAACCATACTGTTACAACCACGCTCAGAAAGGCAAGATTGAGACGCTAGTGGGCGACATGCTCGTGGCGGGCATCATTCGCCCCAGCGCGAACCCCTTCTCGAGTCCGATCCTCCGGGTCCGCAAGAAGGACGGTAGCTGACGCTTTTGTGTAAACTACCGGAAACTCAACAAAGTCACCATTTCAGATAAGTACCATATTTCGGTCATTTAGGATCTCCCGGACGAGTTACAGGGAGCAGTCTATTTTTCTAAGTTGGACCTACGCGTCGGCCAAATACAAGTCCGAGAGGAGGACGTTGTCAAGACGTCGTTTCACACGCATGATGTTCATTATGAGTTCTTGGTCATGCCTTTTGGCTTGACCAATGCTCCAGCCACCTTTCAGGCTACCATGAATGATCTGTTCCGTCCAGTCCTGTGCAGGTATATATTGATTTTCTTCGATGACATGCCGGGACCATTTGGACCATGTTCTGGCCACTCTCACCACTCTCCTGGAGCACTCTTTTTGTATAAACCCCAAGAATTGTGTCTTCGGGCAGACAAAAATTAGTTGCTTGGGGCGCCTCCAGCTCGGGCATCGGTGATGTTTTAGTGCAGGCGGAACAACCTGTCGCCTATTTTGTCGTTCGTTTGTGGCCACCGCGCGTCCTCGCTCCGCATATGAGTCTGAGTTCATGGCATTGGTTCTAGAAGTACACATTGGCGACCTTAGATGCTTGGCCGCCACTTCACGGTTCGGACAAGTCATCACAGCCTGCGCTATCTCCTCCACCAAAAGATTGTGACCCCGACACAGCAGGTTTGGGTACGACTTTGACATCGAGTTCCATGCGATCCAGGAAGGGGGTCACGTTGGTGCCTTCAGGACGTATCACCTAGCCGCTTCACTGTACTGGCCCGAAATGTTCCAACGAGTAAAGACCTTTGTCGTGGCCTACCTACAGTGCAAGCGTACCAAGTACGAGGCTACCTTCCAATCGCTTTCTGTTCCAACACAGGTATGAGAAGGCATTTCTATGAACTTCATCTCTCAGCTTCCCCACTCCAAGACATGCGGCAGCATATTGGTGATCATGAACTACCTCTCCAAATATGCTCATTTCATTCCGCTTCATCACCCGATCACGGCTCCCGGAGTGTCCGCTGGCTTCGTTGACGAGGTGGTCTGTCTCCATGGGTTCCCTCGATCCATTGTAAGTGACTGCAACCCCATCTTCTTGAGTTACTTTTAGCAGGCATTGTTCAAGATGCAATGTACGCAACTTCGGATGAGCACGGCCTACCACCTGCAGACAGACTGACAGTCCGAGGTCATGAATCGATGCTTGGAGACCTATCTGTGTTGTTTTGTGTGTGATCAACTGCGGGCTTGGGCCGAGTGGCTCTCCTGGGCAGAGTACTCCTTCAACAAGTCCTTCCACTCCAACACCAGCACCGCACCGTTTGAGGCAGTTTATGGAAGGCCTCCTCTTGTCCTCGCACAGGTCGTGCCAAGTGAATGCGCGGTAGCCGCCGTGGACGGCCTCCTCTATGACTGTGATGCCATGCTCCGTCAGCTACGCCAACACCTCCAACGTGCCCAGGATAAGATGGTGGCCTCAGCCAACCGCCATCGGCGCGACGTCCAGTTCATCGAGGGTGATTCGGTGTTTCTCAAGCTCTAACCACACTGACAAGTCACGGTGACCCTGCAGACCCACTCCAAGCTGGCGTCCAAGTTCTACGACCCCTTCGAGATCCTAGCCAGGATGGACACTCAGGCATATCGTCTTCGCTTACCTCCGGAGAGCCATATCCATCTGGTGTTCCATGTCCTGTAGCTCAAGAAGGTGATCGGTGATCACCTAGTCAACGTGGCACTTCCTCTGATGGTCCCCGACACCACCCCAGCAATGTTCCTTCCACAGAGCATTACAGACATGCGCACGATTCTCCGCGCGGAGCAGTCAATGGATTAGGTCTTGGTGGCTTGGCAGGATCGCCCACTCTCGAAGGCAACATGGGTGGACCAAGCAGATAAGTGCCACCAGTTTCCAGACTTCTTCCTTGAGGACAAGACAAATTTCTCAGAAGGCAATATTGTTACAGATCCTGGCAGAGCGAACGAGTGCGAAAGGAGACCGCCAGTGTGGCGGGTATATCAACGTCGCGAGCGCGACACGAGTAACTTGTCGGCCTAGCCGACATGATCGAGGGGCATTATTTTATCCTTTATATTATTGTTGTATTATTTTTCGGTACCATTATATTATGTTGTGACCGGTGACCATATAAGCCGGAGACTATCGTATTTTGGGCATGCTTGAATTTATTTGGGAATTTTGGATTTCTCCCTCTCTAATTTCTCCCCCCCTTCTTCCCTCTCTTTCCCCAACCCTAACACGAGTCCATAGAGTTCATTAACCATGCTACCAGAGCCAATCACTTTCCCCGTCGTCGGGGACTGAAAAACATAAGAGAAAGGAAAAAATATCACAGGGCAGTGCGTGGAGTTACTGAGATGACTAATAAAAAGTAAATTACGAGTTAAATTGGAAATATGAAGGAGGGAGGATAAGGTGAGAGAGGAGCAAAGGATGAAACCCTTTTCAAAAATAGATGAAAGAGAGTCCTCTGCAATGCTCACCTTATCGCGACCAGAGAGAGGGGTATATGAGATGAAACCTGAAGCGGACCCATTCATATGATATGTGGCCCCAGAGAGAGGGGTGGAAAGATGAGAGACAGCAGAGTGAGCACCTAGAAGTCCCATGTGAGCATAGGAGGAACAGGAGGAAGGCTCCATAGAAAGGTCATGCATCAAGCGACGGAGGGCAAGCACTTCGTCTGTCGTGAATGCGCTGGGAAGGGCAGAGCCCTCAGAGCTGGAATAGCTAGGAGGAATGTCCGCAATAGCATCAGTGAGATAAGTAGCACGAGGAGAAGCATTATGACCAGAATATCACCCAAAACCACGGCCACCACGAGGTGGAGCACTCCCTTTTGGTGGAGGGAACCCATGGAGCCTGAAGCAAGTGTCCCGAGTGTGACGATTTTTCCACAATAATCACAGAGGAGATGGTATTTATCAAAGCCCTTCAACTTTGAGTCATGGGATGGACGACACCAAGAAGAGAAGGGGAAGCAATAGCAAGAGCAGAACTCTCGGGCGCAGGATCGGGTAATAAGGTCTGGCGGCGGTCAAATTTTTGTTGCATAATATTGTAGACTTCAGGATGCGACGGTAACTGTGGATGCCCCAAAATATGAACACTGGTCTTATCAAAGTCCTGATGCAAGTCATGAAGAAATTCAAAAATTAAATTGTGGTCTTCTCTGACACGAACCATCGTCTCATCGATAGGGCAAACAAAAGTGAGAGGATCAAAATGATTATAGTTCTGGTACAACAGTGTGAACTACAAGTAGTACCCGGAAGGAGGACGATCACCCTGTCGGAGTAAGAATATCTTTCGTCGCAAAGGAAAAATTTAAGCGGTATTGTCTCGACGAGAGTATGCATACTCTACTTTTCGCCAAATGTTTGAAGCATTGTCGAGAAATAAATAATTACGAGTGATAGACTCCTACATCGAATTAGTAAGCTAAGACATGACTAATGAGTTCTCTAACTCCCACTGAATCCACTCGGAAGAGGCCATGGTTGTTTCCTTCATTTGGCCAGTGACATAGTCAAAGAGTCGACGTCTTTTAAGTGTCAAGGTCATAGACCGAGAGCACAAAAAGTAATTAGAGTCATCCCAGTGAATGATAGTAATCTGAAGAGTATTATGATCATCGTTCCCACTGAGAGAACTCACTGGAGGGACAACCAATGACGAGTGAGCGGGAGAATCATCATCGCTAGACATAATGGATCAAGAATAAAAATCCGGAGACCGCCCAAGACTTGGAACAACAAGAAGCGGCAAATTACACTGGGAGAGGAAGAGAAATCCACTCCATGTGATCACCAAGAAGCGTCGATGGCTCCTGAAGGAGCAAGCACTTCACTGCATTGAGGATCCGATGTCGGACATGGGCTAAAGAAAAAGAAGGGACGGGGGAAGAAGAAGAGGCATGCAGTAGAGGGAGCGGCAAACGCGAGCGGAAGAGAGGGCGAACGCGAGCGGGGAAGCGAGCGACGAACCAAGCGGAGTGGTGACTCGAGCAACGAACGCAAGGTAGTAGCGAGAAGCGGAGTCGGACGGCGGAACGGCTAGGGCGCCGGGAGCATGCGCTTTGATACCATGTTGTGCGATAGATAATTAATTCATTAAGAAGAGAAATCCCCTCTATATATGGAGGCGGATATAACAAAGGAAAAAAATCAAGAAAGAAATAATACATAAGATAACTACTACATATTATAACATGGTGAATGTCCAAAGTATACCCATGTGGAGGGATAAGACACCTGACATGCTACAAATTTCATGGCTCTTTAACAGAGCAAGCATGTAACTCAAGTACTGTGATGTAATCCAACTCCTCACAGGTTGATGATCATTCATACACAATCTTTTGAAGATGACTATTTCCATTTCCCTAGAACACATAACTATAGACCTGCAATCACCCCTTCCTAATGTAGTCTTTTGTTTTCCGCACTCAGTTATCAATTTTCCCTCCTATATGGATACTCAATTCGGGTTTATCTGATAATACGACTCTATTCACACATCTTCATAAACCTCATTTACTACTACTGTCACCATTGATGATGGAGCATTCAGCCTAAAGCATCTCTACCTATATAGACTATTTTTTTTATCCCTAAATTTTCTTTCAATCTGATCTTTCTTAATAAATTTATCACTGTAATTGTACTTTACCTGTACAGCTTCTCCAATTTGCATTCAGGATTCGTACACCAGATGAATATTTGGTATAGGAAATGAATTCAAAGCTGCACCAAATTATTGCATGCTCTTCTCTGATGTCTGCCCCTATTGTCACCAATTCATTGTTGCAGATTTACAATTATTAAGGGCATCTCTCTAATATTAAACTTGTAGAATATGGTCCCTTTTAGATCTCAACTTTATAGTCTAGAGTGCTAGTCTTATCACTAGTTAAACATTATTGTGTCTGGCTTATAGTGGCGTCTATCAGTGTACATGTGCACTTTTCTCTTTAGTTTTTCTGATGTGTTGGTGGTTCCTAGTATAGTAGGCCAAAGTTTGTTTTCATGGTCATCATTTGATGACCGGATTGTTCCTCTATAAGGAGGAAGTGAATTGTTTAACCTTTAATAAAAAGGTGCTAAAATAAAAACTCAATATGATAGTTCTATTTGTAATTAATAATACTCATGAAAAAAATTTGCATGACTCTGGCAAAGCTAAATAACACAATAATGAGAAGAATGCATACTTATATCCATGGAATCGCATTAGCCAAGTTAAATCAATGTATAATGCAAAATGAAGGAATTATTAGAAACATTTTAGAATTTCCATCAAAAACCTTTATTAGTTGTTTTTCAAGGAACCGTTCATTAACAATTTTATATCCTTTTCCAAAAAAAAGTACCAAAACCTTAACCAAATACATTTACCAGAAAATTTAGTTGTTTTAACTCTCGCCTCCTCAACAAGTAACTGCACAGCAGCATCGATGTCATCTTGACCTGTAAGAAATACTAGGACATCACCAAGTGGCTCCTGCAATATTAACGTAGGCCATATCAAATTTCAGCAATTAAAAGCTGTGTAAAAACACAACTTTATATATTTTTATCGCTAACCCTTGTATACATTAAAGAAGGGGACTAAACAAGAGAATAGGAAAACATATATGGGCTTTAAAATGGGATTTTCTATTTTGGCTTTAACACTCCCTATCAAGCTAGTATATATCAATCAAGTCCATCTTGTTACATATATCAAAAAAGGACGAAGAGGTTTAGCGAATATATGGGACAGTTCTTGGTCAGATGTTCCTAACACAGTGCAGATATGCCCATTAATGACCTCTTCTCTCACGAAATAACTATATGTTTCTATATGTTTTGTTCTCTCATGGAATACAAGATTTTTAGATATATAAATGATCATTTTATTGTCGCAATACATAGGTAAAGGTGTATTGTGAGTTTTTGTTAACAGAATAAAATAAAAGAGTTATTTTAATATAATAGGATGCCTCTTATATATAAAGGAGTAATACAAGGAATATAAGAAAACTAATTATAACACTCTCCCTTAGGTTGGACATGTTATATTTCTCATACTCAATTTGTCACTAAAACCACAAAATATTCACCCCCAGACCCTTGGTGAGAATATAAGTTAATTGTCTCTCTAAA
The DNA here is from genome assembly GCA_039583875.1 of Platanthera guangdongensis. Taxonomy (NCBI): domain Eukaryota; kingdom Viridiplantae; phylum Streptophyta; class Magnoliopsida; order Asparagales; family Orchidaceae; genus Platanthera; species Platanthera guangdongensis. The sequence continues at coordinate 152,193,797 of CM077159.1, read as the reverse complement.
GAAACAAAAGAAGTACAAATAATCTTTTTCTCAATATTCTCTTTGATGAAGTGTTTGTCCACCTCAATATATTTTGGGCGATCGTGTTGAATGGAATTGTGGGCAATACTTATTGGAGCTTTGTTGTCACAATACAATCGGATGGGACTAAACTAACTTAGTCTCAGATCACACATAAGGGAGTGTAACCATAATCCCTCATATATGTCATGTGTCATAGCTTTATATTCGGCTTCTACGCTAGACCTTAAGACAACAGGTTAATTTTTGTTTCTCCAAGTAACAAAGTTCCCATAAACGAACGAGCAATACACATGTAGATTGACTATCTTCAACAAATCCAACTTAATCTGCGACAATACAAATTTTAAAGGCATGTCAACTAAACACAAGCGAGGCGAGGCCGAACAGCGGAGTAGCGGGTGGTAGCATACCTGTCCCAAGTATGATGTAGGCGAGTTGGTCCTGGCGGCGCCTCAGGTACAAAAGGTCGAATTCGTTGCCCTTCAACATCTCGTAGAGTGCGAGGGCATCGCCTGTTACTTTAGGAGGTTTATACGCGTTCTCGCTCCGCTGAACAAGCGTCATTGGTTACGACTCGAACGCGCCTCGCACTGATGCCGTTAGAATTGACCTGTGCGGGAACCAGCCTGAAATACTTGAAAACCTGAACCACCTCGTGTCAGAGGGGAAGTCGCAATCCAGCGTCGAAGTAGGCGAGGGGGAAGGCGGGCTCGTCTTTAAAAAAGCAGTTTATCCCCTCGTTCGGTAGGGATCGCCTCGCCGAGAATCCCGCGGGGAGATACTTCGCCATAAAGACCTCGAGCTCGTCCAACGTTGTTTTGGGTTTGGGCAAATAATGATCAGCGAAGTTGGCGACGCAGTGCGCGCGACTCTCCTCACCCTTCGCGCGAACCATGATGAGGAGCGAGGCGAATAGGAGCTTCGGGAAAATGGAAAAATTGGGAGGATGGAAGGGAAGCAAGCGTGTCACAACCCTGACCCCCTCCCCCTATTCATAAGTTTTCCCGACCGAACAAGTCCATCCCCGACTCGCGATCTCCCAGTGCCCCTCTCAAGTCGCATGATCACCAGTCTTGGACTCGCATCGCGCCCAACATCGACAAAATAAGCATACAAAAAATAGCAAAAAAACAAACACGCCATCAAATGATTTATATTATACTCGCCATATACAAAAAGTATCCTTTACTCGGCAACCCTGCACGAGTACAAAAGCCTAAGCGACGCAAAAAATAACTCGTGCATCTCTACTGGAGTACAAAACGACAAGACACTCGACCCCTAAGGGGGAATGGACACGCCTCGGGCACTCACGCGCGGATGGGCAGGATGACGCGTTGTCCAGGTGATGTCATGGGCTTCGTGGAAGTGTTATTGAGCTCGCTGAAGGTGATTTGTCCCCCTGCGTAGGTGCTCCTCCAGCATATTCGTTTCACCAACTGTACCCGGGACCTGGCCAAATTTGTACAAATGATCCTCGGTGGCGTTCTGGCGAGTTTCCAACTCGTAAATCCTCTCCTCAGCGTCCAACATCGGTAAGAAGGGGTTGTCGTTGCTTTCCAGCTGCGCGTTGAAATTATAGTGATTCTACACGGCATCACTCGTTCGTTTAATAATAAAATACATATTAATACTTCTAACACCTCCCCTCAAGTTTGGCATTTAATAATAGTCATGCACAACTTGCTGATAAGATTTACAAGTACATATATTTCCTTTCAGATATTTTATTTAATGAAGTGTCGGTAAACTTCGATATGTTTGGTGCGGTCATGCTGACAGGGTTATGAGTAATATTGATTGCAGCTTTGTTATCACAGTACAAATTGAAGGGGCCAATTTCAATAAGTCAAGATCATTCACGAGAGAACAAAGTCACAACCCCTCGCATATACCATGAGTCAACTTCAGTGCTAGAATGAGTAACAAGATGTTTTTTCTTACTTCTCCAAGTGTCCAAATTAGCTCCATAAAAGCAACATTATCATGTTGTGGATCTCCTATCACCAACTGATCCAACCCGGTTTGTATTAGTGTACACCTCAATTTTTAAGTTATCAGTGGGTGAGAAAAGAATTCTTGTACCAAGGGAGGTCTTCAAACACCTTCGAATTCTATTGGCAATATGGAGATGTCTTACCATCGGAGAATGCATATATTAACTTACAACCCCCACTACATATACAATGTCATGGTGAGTATGTAACAGAGAGATCAACCTTCCTACCAACTTCTGATAATTTGTAATATCATCCACTAACTCTTGATCATCTCTTCCTACTTTATGGTTGCATCAATAGGGGTATCAGTAGGCTTGCAACCATTCATTCTTATCTACTCAAGCAAGTCAAGGACATACTTCCGCTGTGAAATATAAATCTCATATTTTGATCTGGCTGCCTTAATTCGAAAAAATATCTCAATTTTCTCAAATCTTTCACTTAAGAATTCACTAATAAGGTTTATCTTTAGAGCAAGGATCTCTTTCAAGTCATCACTTGTAATAATCATATCATCAATATACACAATAAGGATAGTCATATTCATCTTTTTTCATCTGATGAATAGAGTGTGATCAGCATGACTTTGGGTATAGCCTAAAGAGATCATGACTTTGTGAAATCTCTCAAACCAAACTCTGGGAGATTATTCTAATCCATAAATGGCTTCCTTCAAATTACAAACCTACTCTTATGAGCAGCTAGGGACAAGACCAGGAGGCACACATATAGACACTCGCTTCCAACTCACGGTGAAGAAAGACATTATTTACATCCATTTGTTGTAGATCTCACCCTTTACAAGCGGCATAGAATGACGACACTGATTGAATTCAATTTTGCCACCGGAGTAAATGTCTCATGCCAGTCAATACCATAAGTGACGCGCGACGAATCTATAGGTAGTGGATAATCGGCAACCAAACCCTACATGTTATGCAAAGCCCGGCAGATTAATCACAAATTAGATAATAAACATTAACAACCCACACAAATAATTCAAGACAAGGCAAAATAATTTATTTAAGCGAGACAAGCTTAGGATTTCCTCCGCATAGATGGACAAAACAAGAGCGAGCGACGAATAAACCTTGCAAATCACGATAATTATCCAAACAAAATTCTACGATAATGTTTCTTCAAGCAAATATAAGATGTTCAACCCAATAAATAAATGCTGAAAATGATAAACCAATACAACGAAATCTTACCAAATAGCGGGCTTTACCAAGACGCTGAAGAATCCGGAGGCGGAGATGCGTGTACGACGATCCGAGGTGGAACCGGGGCGTGGAAATATTGTGGGTGGTTGTCCTCGGCGATGGAGGGTGGAATTTGACCGGAAATGGATAGATCTGACAACGTATGGGTAGATCTAGGTGGGGAAGGGTAGATCTGATATTTTGATATCGAATCCCGGCTGAAATTTTCAGATCGGGGTTGATCCGGAAGGGGAACGGCTTTGGGAAGGTGGTTCCAGGGAAAGGGGGCTGTGGGGTTGGAAATAAAGGTGGAGAGGGGGCTCGGTGTTGTAGCTGAGGGAGGGGGTGGCTGGCGGTGTTGTCAGGCCTTGGGTGAGATGTTGCAGGGAGAGGGAAGTGAGGGGGGGCTTGGCGGTGCTACAGGGGGGCTGGATGAGAGGCGACAGCGAAAGGGAGGAAGGAGGGCTTGGTGGCGGTTGGCTGGGAGGAGAGATCAGAGGCCGACGGTGAAACAGGAAGGTGAAACTTTAGGGGGGAATAGTAAATATCATTTTTGAACAGTGAAATTCAAGGGAAAACAAGAATGAAATTTGGACAGCGGGGTGGGCTGAAATTAGAGGGCTGGTAGGAGGATGTAAGGGGGAAATGGAGGGAGAAAACGTGAGTTAGGGTTAGGGGGAACCTTGGGGAGAAAGATACAAACCAAGGAGTCGTCATCTAGGGTTCCACGGAGTCGGCATCGTCGCGGGATCGCGGGATTCCGGGAATAATTTCTCCAAAATATACAATACCCTCAATCAACCCATTACTTATCTATTTATTATAAAATAAAGGCTAGGACATCTCACCTTCAACGGCTATGATTGGTCGGAGGTAGTGCCACCCAAATACATCAAAATACAATGCAAACTAATGAAGTAATATATCAAATTGATTCGCAACGCGAATCTGAACACATCTGCGGAATCTGATCGTCGATCCGGGCACGCCATATATGGAAAGTCGCCAAATGGCCCTGAACGGGCCCAAAACTCGTCATCCACTGCAATTCCTCGTCTATGCTCCGCATCAATCTCCCCGACTTGAAAGAATTCATTTCCCGATGAATATGAATCATAATTCTTTCGATGTATGCCAGGTAAAACTCGAAACGGTCAACCAGAGGTCATCCAGTATCGTCGATGGAAGAGTGTCCTTATCAATCAACTCCCCCAACTGAAAAATTGTCATCTCCGGTGAATGGAGACGGTCGTACTAAAGTCGAAGTCCATGGGTGAATCGATCAAGCTTTGATGCAAGTACACAGGTGTCATCAACGTCTCTAGTAGGAATGTACTAGTGGAGTGTGGTCTCCGTGATGCTCTCAACGGTCAACTCATGAGTGGTGGATCCCGGTGCGATCGACGGCATCGTAGGTAGAATCAAATAAGACAAGTCCCCAGATAGGTGGGTGTTAGAAGTGGGTGAGTAGTAGTGGTCATGAGACGTGTGTGGGCTATGAAGGTGCCAAGGCAATGGAAATGGAGGTGGGGGCGGCTGGAAGTCCTTACTATTTGCATCCAGATACTCACGAGGCTCGTAGTATAGCGTCATATCTTCAACACTAAATACCAGGTGGATACCCATACTTACAGGGATATCAAGATCATAGGTGTTTGCTTCAATCCGTCTCATGATTATATAGGGATCATTCACCTAACGCTCAAGCTTTTAGCAAGCCTCACACAGAGCCTCACAACGCAGATTCTCACCATCACATGTTCGCCTTAATGAAATACTTGCTCTTGTCAGTGAACATCCGCATGTGACTAACAAAATTTATTATCATTATGGAATCTCCGTCGGACCGACTCATGTCACATATGCAAATAACGGACAAACAACTCAACAGACACAGGCAAATGAAGAAGAAAAGACTCAACAGGCCCACGCAAATGATGCAAATGAAACATGACCGACACAATATGCTCTATATGGGAAAATTTAATAATGATCTGAAAATCTATCAAGGTAGGTGGCATATCAGGAGGCTCTCTCGGTGGAGTGTAAAAAAACTCATCTTGTGTAAGACGAGTGCTTAGATGACCATGAAAGGCAACTATACTCAAATACGAGCTCGTAGAGAGCCAAATGTTTCTCGGGAAACGTAGCACATCAGGGGGATCACTCGGAGGTGTGTAAGAGAAGTCATCGCGATGAGACAACCTCCTGGGTGAAAATCGTGTACACAGACTAGAAGGCATGACTCTTTAGTGTGGTGATCATCCCCAAAAATAAAGAACTCGTCTGGTGGGTCAGCATATGGTGCCTCCAAAAACTCATCGAGAGTGCGATGTGTCAGTAGGTGGTGCCCTAAATATTGGAGGCTCCTCACAATATCCATCCTCTGGGGCGGGGTCAGGGACGATAATGAAAGAGGCGCCCATATAAATCGATACTCATACATGCGGGGCTCACCGGAATCTCATCCTCACCAGGATGTGGTGGATCATCGGGAAGCTCAACTGGGGGCTCATCATAAAACTCATCATAAAACTCGTCACTAGGGTCAAGGTCCTCCAGATGATTACCATTGTAAGGGGTAGTGTCCACGTGAATGGATGACATGTCCACTACAAGATCAACACCGGGCTCTGGGTTCTCAGTCGTGAAGTGACTCAGAACAATGACAATGGGAGAGAGACATAGGCCTACACCCAAGAATGTGTCCATGGGTGCGATGTCAAGAAATGGGCATGTGATTGGGGTGCTAACTAACCCAGTGCATGACAGAAGAAGAGGTGTGGGTGAGGAGCACAACACTACAAACTCAATAGGTCGCTCAGCCTCACTCTCAATCGAGGTCACAAGAGACGGATCAGAAACAAGAGATAGGTCACTCAGGCTAAGCATCTCACTGGGGTGAGAGCAATCAGCATCAGGTATCACTTCTGTCATGGCTGACAGGACAGTAGTAAGCGTCGTGGTGACCTCAGTATGGGAAGGACTCGTACTGCGGACGTCAAGGTGAGAATCTCGTCGACCAGCTTTTGTGGATCTCAAAACTGTTCATAACGACGGACGAGCTGATATGTTTGCTCGAGGGACTTCAAGCTATGATAAACTACTTTTGTACGTATGTCAGACCGAAATCCGGACCGAAATCGGGAAATGGTCATGACTGGATCCTCGCGGATATCACTCCTCAACACTAACTCATCAAAACGGTCTATGTACTCAGCGACAGACCTGGATCCTTATTGAAGGGAAAATAATTGGTCGAGCAAGCGATTCCGATACAACGAATGCAGATACCTCTGACACAATGTACGCTTCATGTCCACCCAACTAGTGATGTGATGTAGACGGTCTCGCTCGCGGGTCCTCTCAACGCTAGACCAATATGCACTTGCCTGATCTAAAAATCAAAGTTTCGCAAACTTGACGCGACGCTCAACGAATACCTCAAAATTATCAAGATAATACTTCATATCCACGAGCCAATATTGAAAGACTCGGGACTCGATGAGCCTTCAAAGGAAGGGACAATAGTACGAAACTGACTCTCAATATCTCTCTCAGAACGCTGATCCTCGGAATAATCATACCTAAGGTAACCGAGTCGTGTCGAAAGATCAACACGATAAGCTCGCGTGTACGAATAAGAACGACGACAATCATCATACTAATCATTTCTAGCATAGTAGGGTCGTGTCGGTGGTTCAACACGATCTCTAAAAGTGGTGTGTCGCGATCGTGAATAATCAACATAATAACGTGAGGATTTCCCTAACGGGGCTCTGTGAGAGCGGGTGCAAGTGGACTCGAGACCTCCAACGTGAGGAGAGGAATAATTGTGATACCTAGAAATAATTAAAATCTTATAGACTCTATGACTGCGTATCAAAAAGTGTGCGTGACGCGGGACAAATCTATAGGTAGTGGATAATTGGCTACCTAATCTTACATGATATGCAAAGTGAAACGAATTAATCACAAATTAAATAATAAACATTAACATCTCACACAAATAATTCAAGACAAAGCAAAATAATTTATTTAAGCGAGGCAAGCTTAGGCTTTCCTCCGCGTTGAGGGTCAAATCAAGAGCGCGCGGCGAATAAACCCTGCAAATCACAATAATTAATCAAACAAAATTCTACGATAATGCTTCTCCAAGCAAATATAAAATGTCCAACTCAATAAATAAATGTTGAAATGATAAACCAATGCAACAAAATCTCACCAAATAGTGGGTTGACCAAGACACTGAAGAATCTAGAGTCGGAGATGCGTGTACGACGATCCGAGGTGGAACCGGAAGCGTAGAAATATTGTGGGTAGTTGTCCTCGGCGGTGGAGGGGGAAATCTGACTGAAAATGGATAGATCCGGCCACGTATGGGTAGATATGGGTGGGGGAGGGTAGATCCGATATTTTGAGATCGAATCCGAGCTGAAATTTCCAGATCAGAGCTGATCCGGAAGGGAAACGATTTTGGGAAAGTGGTTCCACGGAAAAGGGGGTTGTGGGGTTGGAAATAAAGGTGGAGAGGGGCTCGGTGTTGTAGCTGAGGGAGGGGTGGATGGCGGTGTTGCTAGGCCTTGGGTGACATGTTGGAGAGAGAGGGAAGTGAGGGGGGGGGGGAATTGGCAGTGTTACAAGGGGCTGGATGAGAGGCGACAGGGAAATGGAGGAAGGAGGCTTGGTGGAGGTTGGCTGGGAGGAAAGATTGGAGGCCGGTGGTGGAACAGGGAGGACAAACTTTAGGGGAAATAGTAAATATCATTTTTGAACAGTGAAATTCAAGCGAAAACATGTCTGAAATCTAGACAGCAGGGTGGGTTGAAATTGGGGGTTGGTAGGAGGCTGTAAGGGGGAAATGGAGGGGGGAGAAGTGGGCTAGGGTTAGGGGGAACCTTGGGGAGGAAAATACAAACCTAGGAGTCGTCACCTATGGTTCCACGGAGTCAGCACCGTGGCGGGATCGCGAAATTCCGAGAATAATTTCTCCAAAATCTGAAATACTCTCAATCAGTCCACTATCTATCTATTTATAATAAAATAAAGGCTAGGACATCCCACCTTCAACGGCTATGATTGACCGGAGGTGGGGCCACCCAAATACATTAAAATACAATGCAAACTAATGAAGTAATATATCAAATCGATTCGCAACGCAAATCCGGACAAATCTGCGGAGTCCGATCGTCGATCCGGGACGTCATATATGAAAAGTCGTCAATTGGCCCCAAACGGACCCAAAACTCGTCATCCACTACAAATCCTCGCCTATGCTCCGCATCAATAAGTTTGAGTGTAATTTTGTCCTCTCGCCACCAATCATGCCTTGAACCTTTCCACAATACCTTTGGAGTTCTGCTTTATCGTAAAGATACATCGAGATCCAACTATATTTTTGCCTTTAGGGAAATCTACACGGTCTCATGTACGGTTCTTTTCAAGAGCCTGCATTTCCTCCATCATTGTCTTTGTCCATTTTGGGTATCCAAGTTCTTCCTGTCATGTAACGAGAATAGGCACAGTGGATAGAAATACGACAAAGGCTTTATGGGATAGGATTAGAGAGGCATATGAAACATAGTTAGATAAAGGATGTTGAGTGGATGAGTGAATACCATTTCTGAGAGTAATAGCTAACTCAACGGGTGTTGAGGATGAATCTGGTATTAGCTCTGGTATTATGAAATGAGACTGAATGTTTGATTCTTTTCTTCTCCTAGTGTACACTTGCAATGCTTTCCTTAAGAATGACCACACTCTACCCTTAGTGGTATTCATGGTGTTGTATAGAGGTTGAAAATGCAAAGGAAGAGTCGGAGTACTAAATTTCAAGTGTGATATAAAGCCCCTCTAAAGTGAGGCCTCATAATAAGATGTAGCTTTGTGAAAGCGTACATCCATAGAGATAAAAATCTTTTTGTTAGAAGGATGATAGCATTTGTACCCTTTTGTGTAGGAGAGTATCTAATGAAGACACATTATAGGACAGGAGATCAAGTTTTGTTTGAGCGATGTTATGGATGTGTACAGGTATAAATGTCCAAAACTCTAGGGGAAAGAGCTGTATGAGGAATATCCAAAGTATGTAGCGGGGTGCAATTGCCCAGAAGACGAGAAACATACGATTAATGAGATATGCAGCAATAAGAAGGGCATCGCCTCAATAGTATTGGAGAGAAAAGGTAAATAACAAACATCTCTTCACTTCAAGATGATGATGGTTTTTACGTTCAGCAACACCATTTTTTATTATGGAAGAATGGACATAAGTGGTTTGATGAACAATGTCAAGATCATTCAGATAACTTTCAAATTTGGAAATAATATATTCACGACCATTATCATTGTAAAGAATTCTAATGGTTGCACAAAATCAAGTATAAATCCTATTTCTAAAATTTTGAAAGAGTAGAAAAACTTTTCTTATTATGCATCAAATAAACCTAAGTAATGCGAGAATAACTTTAAATGAAACTTGCAAACCAACGATAATCAGAGATAGGCGCAATCAGGCACGGGCTCCAAACATCAGTATGAATAGTATGAAAAAAGAACTTATCTTTAGCAAGTTCAGAGACATCACACATAAATGTTTGAAACACGGAAAATAAAAAACTAGGAAATAAAGATTGCATAGTAGTAGAGGAATTGACCAAACGTCGATGACAGGAAATCAATTTGAGAAGTTGGGGAGCGTGAAGATCTGGGGAGCATATAGACCCTAGAGAGCAGTAGTATCAAACACATACAACCCATACTCGCATCCTAGCAAATTCAATCACCTTGTCTACAGGTCCTGAAAGACACAAAAAAGAAAAAAAATGTCAAAATAGTTCATCAAATTTGTTATATGGCGAACAAATAAGAGGTTGTGAGTAAAAGAAGGGACGTGTAGAGTAGAAGTCAAGAAAAGCGGAGAAATTGATGGATCAATTTCCTCCAATAGAAGAAAGAGTTCTATCGGCGGTGTTTACTTTGTCTTTGCCAGACAATGGAAAATAGGAAACAAAAACATGACGATGACCCAGTCATATGGTTAGTGGCCAAGAGTTAACGATCCAATGAGTGGTAGGCGACACGAGTACCTAAATGGGAAAATGATGAGGATGGAAATAACCATGTAAAAGAGAAATCATGCGTCGAAGGGTGACCATCTCATCAGTGGAGAAAGAACTAGGTAAAGGAGGAGGCTCGGATATTTAGCCACCAGAAGGATTGTCAATGATCTCAGTCAAGTGAGCAGAGCGAGTGGTAAATCTGGATATCACAACCAAGCTTGTAGATTGCGGTCGGCATGTCTGACATGTCGGCCGACGTGTCATTTTTTGGGTGGAATCACAACGTTACCGTTGTGTTTTCCAGAATTGCGGCCGACATGTCGGCCTGTTATTTCGGGTTATGGCGGCTTTGTTGGAAAATAACCCTAGCCCCTCTACCTCTGAAATTGTGCTCTCTCTTCATTGCCACACCCACCATCCACCACTCTCCATCTGCCACCTGCAATAATTAATAAAGTCATTAATGACGCCTTTTCTTTATATAAACCGGGCTTACGTAATGTTTAACATTCACGGTTCTTATCTAAGAAGAAGAAGAAGCTTATCTCCTCCCTATGCATTTTAGTCTTTTTGATTTGTTTTTTTGGCAATAGTGGTATCAGAGGGAGGTTTCGTTCCTCCTTTCTTTTTCCCATCTCTGGTATATTTCTTCTACAGACCTCTGTCATGGCATCATCATCTACCCCCTCTTCCATTAACATTTGCACTGGTGAATCTTATGAGTTTTGGAGCATAAAAATGAAAACAGCGTTCATTTCTCACGATCTTTGGGATGTAGTTCGTAATGGTGTTCCCCCTCCTCCAGCTCCTACTGACAAAGGTGTCGATGCCTCTACTTTAAAGACCTACAAGGATGAGATCATGAAAGATGCTCGCGCTCTCATGCTTATTCAAAATGGAGTTGTCAATTCCATATTTCCTCGAATCATGGGAGCCTCGACTGCTAAAGTAGCATGGGATATTTTACAAGAAGAATTTCAAGGTTCCAAGAAGGTCATCTCCATCAAGGTAAACACTCTTTGGAGACAGTTTGACGCCACCCGCATGCAAGAAAATGAAACGATTCAAGAATACTATGCCCGTATCACAAATATTACCAATCAGATTCGAAACTTAGGTGATGACATCTCTGACACCCAAATCGTCTCTCGTCTCCTTCGCAGCCTTCCCACGTGCTTTGATCACGTGGTTGCCGCCATTGAAGAAGCTAATGATATCGACACTCTTACTCTCACCTGCCTCATGGCATCCCTTCAATCTCATGAAGACCGCATAAATCAAGGCAAATAGACCCGTGATGATAGCCCTCACAACAAACTTTTCATCTCCTCCACTAATGACAAATATAACTCTCAGTCCACCTTCACATCTTCATCACAGTCACCTATGTCTCTCCAAACATATCCTACACCTCCACAGATATCTGCATCACCTCCTCAACAAACTCACCAAATGACTCCACCTCTCCTCCCCAATCCTCAATTTCTTCCACAATCACAATTCTCCTCACCTCAGTATGCCTTCCCGCATCACCAAATATACTCACCCCAGTACTCTCCAGCTCAACAACACCCCGCATACTTCTCTCAACCCCCACCTAATTTCTGGGCTGCTCCAAGAGGACGTGGTACCCCCTATTGCAGTCTCTGCAAAAAATCCAATCATGACAATAAAGACTGTCACTTTAGATGCAAGCGGTGCAAGAAACCAACTCATATAGATAAAGAGTGTTGGTCTCAAAACAGAGAACACGCCAAATCTCTTGAAGAAGATTCCTCTGACAAAATGTTTTTCTCCGCAACCAAAAGCCCCACCCAGCGGGATGATCAATGGTACATTGACAGCGGCTGCTCTAGCCACATGACGCATAAAAAGGATTCATTTATCACTCTCGACGAGACCTATAAATCTGAAGTCTGCCTTAGAGATGGTACATCCCTGGCTATTGAAGGAAGAGGAACCGTTTCTATCCAAATCGTTGATGGTCACTCAAAACTCATCACAGGAGTCAACTTTGTACCCACTCTCACCCAAAACCTATTAAGCGTTGGGCAGCTCACCCAAAGTGGTCATCATGTCTTGTTCAACTCAGAAGGGTGTGTTGTCACTCACCCAACCAGCAACCAACCCATTCTTGCTACACAAATGTCAAAAAACAGAGTTTACTCCATTGATCTATCATCTCTCCTGCACATGCCCGCCACCACCCAACGTATCCTCTACAGCAAGACATCTCCCGTCAACATGCTCTGGCATCAAAGGTTAGGACACTTAAACTTTCACTCTATAAAAAACATGATGCTCAAGAACATGGTAGAGGGACTTCCTCGTTTTTCAGTTGATACGGAATTTTGTGAACACTGTCAATCTGGAAAGGCTCACCGGCATCCTTTTCCCCATCAGTCAAAATGGAGGAGCAAATTCCCTCTCGATCTCCTCCATCTTGACTTATGGGGACCTGCCTCTACTCCCACTCAAGGGGGAGCAAGATATTTTTTCCTTATCGTAGACGACTTCTCCCGATACATGTGGATATTTTTTCTCTCAGAAAAATCTGAGGCCCTCTCACAATTTATAAACTTCAAAAGAATGATAGAAAATCGACTAGAGAGAACTATTAAAGCCCTGCGCAGTGACAGGGGGGAGAGTTTGTATCTAATAAATTCCAAAGTTTCTGCTCTATGCATGGAATTCGCAGAGAATTGACTGCCACGTACAGCCCTCAACAAAAACGGCGTCGTCGAACGGAGAAATCGCTCTATCCTAGAGATGGCCAGATCTCTTCTCTACGGCAAGGATCTACCAAAAATCCTATGGGATGAAGCTTGACACACCGCCGTCTATCTAATCAACAGGTCTCCAACAAAAGCTCTCCAAGATATCACCCCATTTGAAGCCATATTCCACAGAAAACCTTCCATATCTCATCTCAGAGTGTTCGGCTGCATTACCTACCCTCTTATTCCCAGCAATAACAGAGAAAATTGGATAAAAAATGCAAAAAAAACTATTCTGATTGGTTATAGTCAAGAGAGAAAGGGATACCGTCTCTATCATCCTCCAACAAAAAAATTAATCATTTCTAGAGATGTCACTTTTGATGAAACGTCTCATTGGGAATGACAGTCGGTTCAGGAAGTGGTCTCATAAATGGTGGTTGCCCCAATTTTCAACAATGTTAGTGAGATAGAGCCTGGAGAAGACGGATCATCCGCCCTCAACAGCAACCAACAAGACATCACAGAAATTACCTCACAAAGCACCATTGTTGAATCCATCCAACCCATTTCTCAGCTTGCTTACAGGGAATCCCTGGATCTACCCTTGGAGCAATCTCCTGTCTCATCATCGCCAAAGAAAACACGCATTATAAAGGAAATATACGAAACCTGCAACCTTGCTCTTCGTCTAAACACGCCAACCTCCTACGACGAAGCCGCCCTCTCCCAGGATTGGAGAAGAGCCATGGATGAAGAAATGCGCATGGTAGAAAAAAATGACACTTGGACACTTGTTAACAGGCCCCTGCACAAACCTGTTATTGATTTAAAATGGATCTACAAAACCAAGGTTGATGAGCAAGGAATTCCAGTAAAATTCAAAGCATGAATCGTAGCTAAGGGATACACTCAGGTCCCAGGAAGAGATTATGAAGAAACTTACGCCCCTGTTGCAAGGATGGAAACAATTCGATCTGTCATCACCTACGCCGCACAGAAAAAACTGCCAATATTCCAACTGGATGTCAAATCCGCATTCTTAAACGGAGCCATCACAGAAGAAGTATATGTTAATCAACCCCAAGGATATGAAACAGGCGATCAGCACAAAGTATACAAACTCGCCAAAGCTCTCTACGGGCTTAAACAAGCACCGCGGGCGTGGAATACAAATATCGACTCATACCTCTGCAGTGAAAAATTTTCTCGTAGCCCCAGTGAAGCATCTCTCTACACTAAGAAAGAAAATGGTAACCAGCTAATTGTATGCCTATATGTTGACGATTTGATTGTAACAGGTGATAATGAATTTGAAGTTAGCCACTTCAAGGAAAGAATGAAAGAAAAATATGAAATGACCGATCTAGGCCTGCTGAACTTCTTTCTAGGCCTACAAGTATCTCAAATTCCAGGGCGCATCCTCATTACACAAGAGAAATATGCTACAGACCTTCTATCTAGGTATGGCATATCAAATTGCAATCCCTCAATTACTCCAATGTTAGCAGGTGAAAGACTGAATAAAGCTGAAGAAGAAGAAGAAGACGTGAAGGAAGAAGAATACAGGAGCCTAGTCGGATCCCTGCTCTACCTCACAAATACTCGTCCAGACATTGAGTATGCTACTTCCATCGTTGCTCGATATGTAAGCCGCCCCAAAATGAGTCACTGGCTTGCAGCCAAACGCATACTCCGGTACATACAAGGCACTAAAGATTTTGGACTCCTCTATCAACATGAGGCAAATGCTTCTTTGTCTGGCTACAGCGACTCTGATTGGGGCGGCTCCGCCGACGACAGGAAGAGCACGGGAGGCTACATTTTCTTTGCGGGAAGCAAGCCCATCTCATGGAGTTCCAGAAAACAGAACACAATAGCTCTCTCCACCACCGAAGCGGAGTACATAGCTTTGTGTTCTGCTACTTGCGAAGCTACCTGGCTGCAAAGACTTCACAAAGAAATCAAAGGAGAAGATAAAGAAACCGAAGAGAAGGAAGAAGATGTAATCCCGATCCTCTGCGACAACCAATCATCCATTGCCCTCGCAAAAAATCCTGTCTTCCACAACAAAAGCAAACATATCGAACTAAAATACCACTTCGTGAGAGAAATGGTAGAGAAAAAGCCGATCCAGATCAACTTTTGCCCCTCCGAGCTCCAACTAGCAGACATTCTTACAAAACCGCTGTGAAGAGTGCGATTCCTAACTCAGATCTGCACTTAATATCTTCAGCAGCGGCGGCAAGGCTCACAGGGGGTGTTGGAAAATAACCCTAGCCGCCTCGATCTCTGAAATTGTGCTCTCTCTTCATTGCCACGCCCACCATCCACCACTCTCCATCTGCCACCTGCAATAATTAATAAAGTCATTAATGAAGCCTTTTCTTTATATAAATCGGGCTTATGTAATGTTTAGCATTCACGGTTCTTATCTAAGAAGAAGAAGAAGCTTATCTCCTCCCTATGCATTTTAGTCTTTTTGATTTGTTTTTTTTGCAATAGGCTTATAGCAATTGTGGCGTTTTTACATGTTTTCGTATAATAGTTTGATTTATTTAATACTTAATAAGTTAATGATTATATAATTAATTAATTATAACTTAATAAGTTTATAACTTAATACTTATTACTTCTCATCTGCCCCGACTCATCACTTTCCGCCTCCTTCCGTCTGGATTGTCATAATCTCCCTCTCTCGCGATTTCTTACTCTCTCGTGATTTTTTACTCTCTCGGCTGACGGCTCTCTGATGCAGTGATTCTCCGGTGATTCTCGAACCCGGACTGTGTACTTCTGGTTGTTTGGACTTTGTCATCGGCCGTCTTTCGTCGGCCGTCTTTTTATCGGCACTGGTTCTCAACAATTCCTCTATCTCCTCTCATCTCCTCTTATGTGGCTCGTCCCCTCGGCACTGTGAGTTTTATTTTTATGTTTTAGTTATATTTGTTACTTTTTCACATGGTTTTCGGCACTGTAAGTCATTCTCTTCTTCCTTCTTCTCGGCTCTAGTCTTCTTCTATCTACTGCATCTGGTTTTCCTTCTATCTGCTGCATTAGCTTATTTTCATTTTCCAGTAAATTTGCAATTGGGCTATTTGTTAATTAGGTTATTTTTAGGTTATTTTTCTTGTCGGCTGGCTATTTCTGTCTTCCTTCTTCCTCTACTTCTCTGATATCTCTTCCTCTATTTCTCTTTTCCTTCTCGGCTGGGATTCTAGCATTGTTGGTGCGGGTCGTGTGACATTGTTGGTGTGGCAAAGCTTTATAACAGTGGGCTGGAATTATGGAATTGATGTTGTGGTAAGTCCAGCAGTCTCTATGGCAGTCAACTGGCATTCTGGCATTGTAGGCCTTGTGGCAGTGACAAATTCTTATGAGAGTTGGTTGATATTGTAGCATTGTGGCATTGCGGTATTGTGGTATTGTGGATGTGAAAAAATCCTTATGGAAGTCGATTGACATTATGGCATTGTGGTTGTGGCCAATCCTTATGGCAGTCGACTGGCATTGTGACATTTTGGCAATGTGGTTGTATCTATTCATAATTCTTTCTTTCTATTTCTCTATATATGTCTCTTCCCTCGTCCTCTATGATTGCAGATTTGCGGCATTGTGGCAATATATGATGTGCAAAAAAAAATATTCAGCTATGTTTTTAGACTGATCAATGATCATTGATTAATGATGACATCAATATTGTGGGCATCTAGATATAAAATATCACTGATGTTGTCTGTTTAAAATTTTTTATAATTCTTTTTGTGTAGAATGAATTCATCAGAAGGTTCTAGCAAGATTCTCAGTGCTTCCTCCATAGTAGGTCGAGATCCTTGTTAGGCATTTGGGGAGAAGGTGACTCCTAATGATACTAATAGAATACGATACATATATTGCAAACAAATTGTGAATGGTGGAATTACTCGCTTGAAGCATCACTTGGGGGGATAAGGGGCAACGTTAATGCTTGCCCGACGGTACCAGCTGATGTTAAAGAAAAGGTTGAGGGATATTTACACACCGCACAAGCAACCAAAAAGTTTAAGACTGAAGGGTTGCAAACAACTTTGGAAGAGGTAATTGTTGGAGGATTAGATAGTGACATATAAGAAGTCACACAAAGGAGCCTTTATGCAAGTGTAGGTACTAAAGGGCCTATAGATCAATTTGTCCAACCTCAAAGCGTCGAGACCAGCAAAAACATGGTGCAAACCACCATTAATAGCAAGTACAAGAAAAAAGCTAGAGATGATGAGTGCTTGTATATTGCTAGGCGGGCATACGAGACAGGCATTCCTTTCAATGTCGTGTATGATACATCCTTCCAACAGGCGTTGCATGCAATTGGGCTATGTGGACCAGGGATGAAGGGTCCAGCCCCATATGAGATGAGAGAGAATTCTTGAAGATGGAGGTACAACGGACGAAGGAGATGCTAACTACATTCACTCAAACCTGTAGGGTGCATGGCTGCAGCATTCTTACAAATGCATTGACAGATAAAAAGGGGAGAAACATCATGAACATAGTGGTGCACACTATTGCTGAGGTGGCATTTTGGCTATCCAATAATGTATCGTCATCCACACATGATGGAAAATTTATTTATGATTTTGTGGATGAGACGATTGCCAGCCCAGATGGCCCAAAAGAGGAGAATATTATACAAGTTGTGACAGATAATGCATCCAATAACATGGCGGCATCAAGGTTGATGGCTTTGATGGCCAAGGCTCTTTTGGACTTCATGTGCTGCACACACTATCAATTTGCTTCTCCAGGACATTGCAAGATTAAAACAAATAAAAAATGCTATTGCATTTGGACGACAATTGTCAGTGCTTATATATGGTCATACTATCTCCCTTGACATGTTCAGAGAGACTACAAAAGACTTGAGTCCCATGATCTTGTGCTCCCTGCAGCATTTCTTTCGTTACAGAGCATCCATGAGAAGAAGAGACAGTTGCGAGTGATGTTTACATCAGCAAGGTGGGATGCTACCAAATTATCTGACAGTGATGCGGGCAAACATGTATCTTAGTAGTTTATTTCAAATATTAATTCTATGATTAATCTGTTGATAATGTTATCTTGATTCTTGAATTGTAGGCTACAACTACAGTTTTGGGTGGTACTTTTTGGGTGAATGTTGAGTTTTCCCTTCTTATATTTTCCCCACTTGTGAATGTTCTTAGAAGAGCTGATGGAGATGCACCTTCAATGGGATGGTTGTATGGTGAAATGAAGAAGGCTAGAGAGGAGATTGATGTTGCTCTTGACTTTAAGGAGAGTAAATATCTTCTTATACGGAAGTTGATAGATAGAAGAGTGAATACTAAGATGAGCAGTCCACTACATCTAACATGTTATTTTCTGAATCCCTTCTTCTACTACCCAAATAGGGAAGAGATAGATGGAGACCTAAAGTTTATGGGTGGGTTTATTGAATGTCTCACTAGAATGTACTCTCATGATCCTTCTATGCAAGATGTCATTACTGCTAAGGTTGAAGTTTATAAGCTAGAGCAAGGATTATTTAGCTAGGACATAACAAAGAGGCAAAAAGTACTATCAGGATTCAATCCAGGTAAATTATCTTTCTCTATTTTTCATCAAATAATTGTCCAATTACTTTTTGAATTGACTATTATAATAATTTGTTATTTTTCTATAAGCTCATTGGTGGAAGTTCTATGGTAATTTACTTGTAAATATAAAGTTTAAAATGATATTTCAAAAATATCTTAAAATGATAACAATTTTTAATGTTTATGTATATTATATTTAGATTCATTCCAAGAAGAGGAATAGACTAGAAAACCAAAGATTGAATGATCATGTATTTGTGAAATTCAATTCTAAGGCTTCATTTGGTTCGGCGGTGGCGGATCGATCCGGCGGTTGGAAACGAAGTGTTCGAATCGGAGGGGGAAGGTAGCTTCTCCAAACGGAGCTTTTTGGGGCGTTTCTCAAGGCGGGCGGGTGGAAACTGAGCAAACGTCGTCGGAGGTTCATTTGTTTACCCGCCTTCCGGCGGCGTTTGCCCCAAACGGAGCGGCAAAACGCCGAACCAAATAGAGTCTAAGCTAAAGTCTAAATATTCTGATCCATCTCGAGACTCATTGTCTGCAAAGAGTATTGATGAAGGAAAGGTTGCTGAGTGGTTAATGAGTCCTGCTGATGATGTTGTAGATGATGATGATGATAACGAAGGCACCATTTGGTTCGGCGGTGGCGGATGGATCCGGCGGGTGGAAACGGAGAGTTTGAACCGGAGAGGGGAGGTGACTGCTCCAAACAGAACTTTTTGTGGCGTTTCTCAAGGCGGGCGGGTGGAAACAGAGTAAATGTCGTCAAAGGTTAATTTGTTTACCCTCCTTCCGGCGGAGTTTGCCCAAAACGGAGCTGTGAAACGCCCAAACAAATAGAGCCGAAGTGTTTCCTGGAGAAAGGTTGACTTAGACTCAGATTGGGCACATTGTAGATGTTGATGTGGGTTCTGCTTTTAGGAGAAGTGCAAGGCCGGCTTTAAAGCACGTATATATGGCAAAATCAAAAGGAAAATGGCCTGTCGGAAAGGGATGAGGATGAGAGTTCTGAGGACATTGATGATGCATTAATGATTTACACTTCCGAGGATTATCCAACAGATCAAGAATCTTGATATTATTTAGTTGAGTTGTATTGAGTTAATTCTTTTTTGTCATGTTTTAATCTTTAATATAGTTTAGTCCTTACTCATATGTTCGTCCATTGATTGCAGGAAAACAATATATAGATTTATATTAGAGTAGCAGATTTTGTGGAGCAGTGCACTCATATTTTAGGAATAAGGTACAATTATATTTTTAGTTTAATATGATTTTGTGATGTTGTATTATATGATATAAAGTATGCAACGTTTCTTTTTTATTATAAATTGATTTGATGATTGTTAATATTTTAACTTTCTTATATGAATTTTATTTTACACTTAATTAGATAAAATAATTATAATTTAATTAATAAATGAAAAATATTATGCAATATACATATATATATATAATTATAATATTATAATCCGACATTATGAAATGTCCCTGATATATCCCCCGCAATCCGACATCCGACATAAAAACCCAAACCGACATGAGTCTGACATCCGACATCTGCAACCTTGATCACAGTCACGCCCTCCATGAGATATCATGCCACCTCTAGATGGGGGAAACCCATGTAATTTGAAGCAACTATCACGAGTGCACCGACTTCTGTCATAATAGTTACCCAAAAGGTGGTCTTTGTCAGTAGGTGATAAGTAAAAACTAGGTTTGGATATAGTTTGAATTGAAGATTAAGTTGGATTTGGAAATTAAGCGTTTGTGTGTTCTATTTCTTTTTTACTTATATACTTCGATTAAGGCAAGCGCATATATCGCGTAGTAATATATTATTTTTTAAAAAAATCAAGATCGTATTTTTTTCACGGATCTGTGTTGAGTACTCTACTTTAAGGAAAAGAACTATTATTTTATGGAAAAAATTTAATGATTTTTAAAAGTAAAAAAAGTAAGACGTAGGGGTTTTGAAAATAGACGAGAAAGAGAGCTCTCGATTTTGACTTACTTTGAGAAATACTTTTTTAATAATAAAACTCTATTTTTTATTAATTAAAATCTTTGACTGTGGAGGTTCCTTAAATATGAGTGCACCTCTATCGAGGATACATCCACCTGTGATTACGTATTTTGACTGAACTTTCGTATCTAATCAAAAAATACTTTTAATGCACGCTTTACGTAGTGAACCTCACTATTGACCTCCTACTAATATTCGAAGGTTCAACCAGGGAGACTTACGTTCATCTCTTTCGAGAGTGAGACGAAGTTTCTCTTTACCTGCGAGAGATCAATTCGTGGTAAATCTTAAGTTTTTATTAATTTAGAAAATAGGGTTTTTAAAATGCAGAATTAATAGTCATGTCAAAGCTCATCTCAATCGAGTGCTAAAAAGTTTTTAGCCTCTCATCGGGATGGGGGTGGTAGTAGAAAAGTAAAAGACATATAAAGGTGCTGAAATAATATCCGTCCAACCATCTTAATCAAGCGCTAAAAAGTTCTTAACCTCTCATCCGTGATGGGGGTGGTAGTAAAAAGAGAAAAAAAAATGAAAAGTACTTACGCACACACCCTTTCTCAACAGAAATAAAAGCTAAGTTAAAAAGCAAGAACAGACGAAAAATTACTGAAAACTGAAATGTATTACTTAAAAGTGTTACACACTAGGAAACTCAAACTAGGGTTAGGAAAATATCACTCAGAAACTACTCCTAACTACTATGTACAACTATGTGGAACTCTACCAACTCTCCTCAAAACATCAGCTCTGACCCTCCTTTTATAGCCGAAGAATTTGAAGTACACGCCCCCCTTACACGCCCCCCTAGGGCGTGTCGCCTGGGCGTGACGCTGACGTGGCAGATGTGGATAGACTTTCGGCTGATTTCTGGATTGGGTTGAAAGTACACAGGCGTGACTTGAAGGTCACGAACCTGTACAATGGGCGTGTCTGCATGGCGTGGCAGCTTGGCTTCTTCGGGGCGCGATAGCTGGAAATCTGCTTGGTCACGGCTGACGTCATGGGCATGACAGCTGGCACACGGGCGTGTAAGTCGGGCATGACTCGAGCTTGTTGACTTCAGGAATTCGGCACGGCGTGACAGCGGGTTGATTACTTGATCACGAGTGATGTCACGGGCGTGATAGGTGGAACACGGGCGTGTCACCCGGGCGTGACTTCACTTGATGCCCGAAATTTGCCGAACTGCTGGATTTCTTGGTTTTAAAGTTACAGGCCCTAGGGCACGGGCGTGACCTAGGGGCGTGACTTATGAAATTTTGCTGAATTGCCACAAATGTTCAGAAATACCTATAGGACACAAAAACAGATTAAGTTAGAACTGAAAATAAAAAAAATAATTAATTTACATATTTATATAATATAATTACATTTTTTATTAAAACAAAACAAAAAATATACTAAAAATATGTATATTTTGCTACTCATCGGTAGGCATAGGTTTAAAGTCCTGATTATTAATACCTCCGGAATAATGAGAAGCAGCAAGTGCAAAATCATCAGAGGTGATCTTTGAACTTCAAGACGGTCGATAGTAATATTCCTGCTAGACAATGTTATAAGTCTCTGTCAAAGAAGGGACAAAAGTGCGGCCATGAATCTGAACTATGATCTGATTGAAATCCCAGTGTTAAACCGTGTAGGAACTCAAACACTCTGTTCTGGCATTCATGAACAAGGATCGCATCAGCAGAGCAATTAAGGTTGAGTCAATTAAAATGGTAATACTCCTGATATAGCTGGGTGAATCCCAAAAAATAGGCGGATGGTAGTTAATCTCCCTACCGAAGGAGAAAGATCTTCCTTCGCAACTGAAATATCAGAGTTGTGTTTTATTTCTGGGAGTATGTGGATTTAGCGAGACTCCAAATGTCTACAACAATATCTAAGAATAGATAGTTCCATGCAATAGCTTCTTGCATGGAATTAATCAACCAGAACATAACCAATGAGTTCTATGATTCTCATTGTCTCCAATTGAACACTGTCTTCGTTGGCTCCTTAATAGTACTGTTAGCATAGTCAAACAATCAACGACTCTTAAGAGCCAGAGCAATAGAGCTTGGTGGTATCAAGATGAATAATAGTAATTTGAGCAGTGGCATGATCATGCCCAACCCGGGTAGATCCAGCGGGTTGAGAGTTATGACGAGAATGAACCACATCAGACATAATGAGATAATGGAAGCGAAAAAACCTGAGATTTTTCGGATTAGGTCAAAAAAATCACTGAAAAACCACCGAAAAATCGATATGGACGGAAAAAGTCTGGGAGATCACCAATAATACTGCCCAGGATCCTAGAGCATTAAACCCTTAAGGTTCGAAATTATTAAATGGCTAAATAAGGAGGTAAAACTCTTTTTAGTCATGGAAGTCATTGAAAGGGAAGAATAGTAGAACAATGATCAAGGGAGATCTTGTGAATCAATAGATCAATCCTCTTAGTATGTGGTAGAGCAAGAAAATGTAAACTTTTCTGAAAACATCATGGGGTTAGGGCGATTCCCGACCATTTGGGAGCCATTATGTGCCAATTGGCCTGGAAGTTGATCGGTGCTTTACACGTGCAAGTCTTGGCTAGGTAGGCATGGTGGAGGAAGGAGAAGGTAAAAGGAGATCGACTGATTGAGAAAGAAGGAGATAGACTGAAGATGTATTGGTGTTTGAAGTTATACAAGAGTTGGCCGATGGTGAGAGTCAGCGGGAGGTATCAAGCTGTTAGGGCTTTGATACCATGTTGGAATAGAAATCTTGTTCATTAATTAAAAAAGGAATTGGCGCTCAACTTAAAGTATAGGGTATTACATGAAAATAAAATATGTATTAATACTTCTAACAATAAATGATAGGATGTCGAGAGGGAGGAGTGTAAGCAGTGGGAATGTGGGATCAAGAGGAGGGGAATGCATGATTGCGTTAGATGTGAAGACGACAAAGGACTGAGAATCGTGAGGTAAAAGAAGTTTGAAGGAGATGGATTTACCTTAAGTAGAGAGCAATGGGGATGACTCGATGAATGTGACATCAGTGGAAATATATTGACATCGACAGAGCAAATTAATGCAACGATGCCCATTTGTGTCAGAGAATATTCAAAAAAATGTATTTGATTGCATGAGCGAACAATTTATTGCAACTTTAAGAGGGGACATGAACAAAGGCTACACTGTAACAACCCAAGATTTAAAATAAAACAAATCGGGTTTTTAATAATATTAATAATGTGATGACAAATTTGTAAACCCCCTAAATCTCCCCTTTATTTTTCCCTGCACCCGAGTCAGCTCCCTCCCGATTTAATTCTTCTGGTCTAGGGTTCCTGAACCGCTCTCTGTTGCTTCCGCAAGTCGCGCCGCTCTCGATAAAACCTGCTCCAGCCTGATTCTACCGCAAACCCGTCACTCCCGCCTCCTGCGCTCGACTCTCTGCCCGACACTTCTTCCTGCTCCAGCTGGCATCTCTTCCTGCGCCTCATGTTCCTCTTGTTGTGCTCAGCGTCGCCTCCTCTGGATCCTCCTTCATCACAGGCCGACAGCAGCTCCTCTGCCAAAGCCGGCAGTTTTCGTGGGCGGCAGCCACCTCTTTTGCCTTGGCCGGCCACTTCTTCTCCTCCTCAAGGCCAGTAGCCACCTCCTCCTCTTACGACAGCCCTTTTCCTCGTCGTCTTGGACGAGATTTTTGAGAAGGACACCTAGGGTTTTGCTCAAATCCTCCACTCAGATTTTGGACTTGGTTTTGGTTCCTCTTGATAAGATCTCCTCTTTTTCCCCTTATTTCAAATTTTTCTGTCAATTCTACATTGATTTCGTGCCCTAAATTTCATATATTTTGTGATCCAAGCTTGTGCCCCCTTTGTTATCGTCTAACTATTGTGTATTTGTGATTTCTGGCGCCGCTCCTCAATTCAGTTGGTGGGATCATGCAAATCCCTCTCCGAATTAGGGTTCTCGTAGCCTAAGCGCCGCCAAGTCTCCGTTTCTGCGTGGTAGTCTCTTCTCCCCTCACTTTTGAGGAGGTAAATCTCTAACCTCTCTCATGTATAGGTTATTTGATGATAATTTCATGTGCTAGCATAAATTTTTTGTTATGTCAGGTATCAATTTTGTTGTTCTTAAACATATCCAGTTAGGGTTTCTAAATCTTGCTTGCGCCACTCAGCCGCCTCTGTCAGATTCAGCTTCAGTCTTAAGCCAAGTAGAGACTCATCTCTCTTGTAAACATTGAGTTTTAATTATTGTGACTGTGCTTATGATTGTATGACATCGTTCTTGAATATTTGATCTGTCAAACTTTTTAATTCATGAATGCCTAATTGGATAAATTAGTATTTTGGTGATCAACATGTTTGGAATGTCACAGGTTGTGATTGTGAATGATGGTTACTTGAATATTCACTTAGTTGAATTGTCTCACTTGATGGATATTTGGAAGTAGAGTTAGTGAACAAAGGTGATTTTAATTGGATTTTCGCTTTGATGAATTGTGTCTCATTTAATTATTATAAATGGAAGACTAGTAGATCTTTTGAGCATGAACATTGATTGTTATAATGATAATTGTTAAGATTCTTACTAACAATTAGATGAATTATGTTTGATATAAAACGTTCGGATTGTACTAATGCTTACTTGGAAGATAATTGTGTATTGAAATGAGTTAATCTAAATAAATACATGTTATCCTTGAAAATGACGTAGTAGTCTTGTCACTCGTGAATACTTGAACCCGCAAAAATGTAAAGCTCTCTATCCAGTTTCTTTTGTGTCATTGAATCTTTTTTATGTCTGCCTGGTTGCAAGACCTGAGTATAAGTTTGTTCTTGATTTGATCTTTCTCTTTAAGTGAATATGTACCTGTTAAAAATTAGAATCACTAAAATATAAATATTTTAACTCAATAATATTTTAAGCAATCATTGAAAGCTAGTGTTTAATTAGTGCATCTCCCTGCTTGCATGGCCACGACAAGTAGAATTTTTTCTAATAAAACTTGCATATGAACTTGAGTGTGAACCATATACATCCACTAAAAACACATACACACTTCATTGATTACAGCTTATGATATTACTTGATCAATTATATGTTATACTCCAGAGTAGTTTAATAATTTACCTGGTTCATGTTTTACTCATTTACTGGCTCGTCTTGTTAGTTGTGGTTCATAAAAACTGGTACACATACATTTCTGTTTCCCTTACTGGTTATGTATTTTACCTGCTCATCTGTTTATTTCAATGTTCTGAGCCATTTCATTCTTATTTTGGAATTGTTTTAGCATTCGTGCCAGCGCCGACAGGTGCTCGAGCCCGATCTGCATTAACTTTAAAGTTTTATGTTTATGTTTCATTTCTTTTACTGTCAGATATTTATTTTATGTAATAGTTATGATCAATAAATCATGGACAATTGTTAGGCTATATTTTATGCACTCAAATTTAATATTGTTTGTATGTTCATTCAGCTGAGTCTGTCATTGCATGAAATTTGTATTTGAATATGTATCAGAAGTTTTATTAATATGTACGTGCATCTATCATGTTTTACAGCTTCCGCATAAAAACAAACTATTTTTCTTCAAATTAACTATTTATCAGTCCCAGTTGCTTTTGCCTTAAAGACATGATTTTTTTTTCCGTCTATGTTTGTGGCATCACGGCCCGCCCGAAGCGCACTCTGACTTTTGTTGAAACGGGTCGTGATATACACCCAACACACGAGGGGGTAAGAGGAAGAAGAGAAGTATCCGGATAAAGAATAGAGAACGACAATTATAGCGGGAGACGGAGGATGGCGTGTGATAAATAAAATAATATGAGAGAAGAATGGTGTGACCTCAATATGACTTGGGAATATTCCTTTGATGCAATAAGGTACGTGTGACATCAAAGAGATGATGGCTCTTTCACTGTCACACTATTTTGTTGAGATGTATGAACACAACTTTTCTGATGAATAATTTCATGAGAAGTACAAAATGAGGAAAATGAAGTACTCATATATTCCTTGGCATTATTAGTTGGGACAATTTATAAAAAGGAACAAAATTGATTTTTTTTCATAAAAAAAGATTGAAAAAATGAAATAGTTCGCATCTATCTTTTAGAAGATAGGCATAGGTGCATCGGGAGAAATCATCAATAAAAGTGATAAAATACAAATTTTTTTGACCAACAATCTAGCGTAGATGAGACCTTAAACATCAAAACGCACTAAATCAAGAAATGTTGTGCTTGCGATAGCAATTTTAGGAGGAAAACTAACGATGGTGTTTGCTAGTTTGACAAACTTTGCATTCTAAAACAGACTACATAGACAAGGACAAGAATAACTAATGAAGAAGATGAGTTGGTGGATGACCAAGACATTGATGTTACTAAAGAGGAGAAACTTTAACAGCTATCCTATAGGAGGAGATGTCATCCAAGTATTATAGTCCACCCAACCAAGTCCCGGTAACAATCTTCTTCATATAGAGATCCTGAAACGAGATGAAAATAATAAGCTAGAACATTTCAAATTCCTTGTAATAGTGTTAGAAGGCGACAAGGAAAGTTAGGACTTAGGAAACATTCTCCAGTGTAAGGTGAGAGGATATAGTGACGACCATGGACCAGAGCAAGGGATCCATATGCAACAATAACCGAAAGAATTGTATCATGTTTATGCAGGCGAGTGAAGATCGTCAAATAACTAATGGCGTTGGAGTCAATAAGTCACTTACCATAAGAGGTAATGCATGCACCACCTGAGACAAAGGGCAGTGAGGCAACCAAACCTGAGTTCCCAGACCTGGAAAAGAGCATCAATTTCAATGAGAGAACCAACATCCAATGTCGGATGCAGAGGTGGAGGAAACTGCTGCGGAGGTAGAGGGAATTGTTGCGGAGGTGGAGAGAACTGCTTCAGTGCTATCTGAGTTAGCAATGCCAAAGGGAGCATGGGGACGAAGGTGGGGATGTTTGGCGAAGCTTTTATCAACAAGGTGACCCAATTTGTTGCATTGAGAGAAGATGGGGAAGCGCTCCCCATGATCTCCAGTATGGCCCCCACAGCTACAACCTCATCTTCACTCTGTAACATGAGAAAAAAATTTTGAAAGGAGAGGTAATGATGAATGAAGACTTATTTAGATAATAAGTGATAGTGGAAAACCGAGCGGTAGTGTTACCCAATGTTAGCATAGCCATCTCGCTCAAAATTTGATGGTGGATCATCTCATGGACTCAAAGTGTTTGTGTTGAGTTGCAAGGTTAGCCGAGAAGGGACGATGTTGAAGTTCAGCACTCAACGAGTGCACTTCCTAATATGCAGCATCAGGAAAGATAGTAGGTCGAGCAAATAAGTTATAGAAAATAGTATAGATCTGCGAGGTCACTGCTCCTTTAGAGTAAAGAGAAGCCAAATGGCCTCAAGCAGCTTTAATGGTGTCGTCATGGTGAATGATAAGAAAATACTCATCGAATAAATTGTTTGCTAGTCAAGTAAGAAGCAACGCATCGCTCACATCCATTCCGCATAGATGTGATATGTGGAGTGAGGAGGAGCATCAGAGAGGTAGTGTTGCCTCCAATGGGAGTTTGGGACCGCACAAGGAATGAGAAGCAAACACTCCAATCAGTGTAGTTGGTACAAGCCGATTAGGACATCGTGCCAAGATTACTAGAGACACTGAAAAGGGGCGGGATCAGGAGTAGCTACAGTGATAGGAGTGGATCAAGCGTTCCAATATTTTAGTAAGAGAAAGCCACCCAAACAAATAATCACAGGAGAATGGGAGGTGGACCACGCGAGACTGCCATGCAAGAACTAGAACAAAAGCGCATTCAAGCTACTATGATATCTTTGTTATATGGGACAAGGAGCAGTAGGTATGTAGATTGCAATCTAATCACCATTTCAGTTCCCTTATAATGCCCCACAAATAAGAGAGGAAGCATGTCTTGTTGATTAAAAAAGCTTAGCAATGAAAGATAGCGAGCTAAACTTCGTCAACTGCAAGTGTTGTGAGCAAGTGGGTCTCGCGTGCGAGAATTCTCGCGCGATTGGAGAGATGAGAACAAGTCGCGTGCTCTGGCGAGGTTGATGAATCAGTGAAGGACGGCAGCGAGATCGACGAGTCAATGAAGGACGGCAGCGAGATCGACGAGTCAATGAAGGACGGGCAAGATTAATGAGCCAAATTGTGTGAGTTGTGGACGAGAACGAGTTGAATGTCAAGCGTTGATGAGATGGACAATAGCAAGGCGTGTTAGAGAGGGCAACGTGCAAATATGGATAATAGCAAGGCGTGTTAGAGAGGGCAACGTGCAATATCTGAAGTATGAGTGCTTTGATCGAAGCAGTTGCGGGTTCTACAGGCGTTATCAAAAAGGATAAGAGCAAGGCTCAAGAGAACTAGATCTGCAATGACGTGCAAATTTGAGAGCGCTATTAAAAAATGAGTCGCTCGAGTAGTCACAAGAAATGGGAGGGTTTTGTTGAGGAGAGAACTTTGTGCATTCAGATAACTCGGTGAAAGAGATTTTGCACGAGAGATAGAGTGATCACGTGAGAGATGTTCAAAAAGTGTGTTGTTAACTTTACTTAAGCGAGTGCAATGAGAAAAAATTGCTTGTTCTTGTTAAAAAAGCCCATGTAAAGAGCCCATTATTGGGCCTATTTTTCCTTTTCTCTTCTCTCACCTTTAGTCCCACATCATGTATAGGATTGATTCTCTCTCCTTCCTCCTATATATTTGTATTCTCTCCTTGTATTTACACACATAAAAAATATATACAAGTTTTCGAGCTTTTTCTACATGGAATCAGAGGCACTCGTTGCCTCCCGCGGACTTCACACTCTATCCGCCTTCCTCTCCTGCGGTCTCCGGTCTCCTGCGGCCTGCAACATCTGCCTGCTCCTCCCTTAGCCGCTCGGCTAACTGCGGCCTCTATCTCTGATTCCGCTCCCTCTTCCTCTTCGTGGTTCCACCCTCCTCTTCGGGCTTCTTATAGCCTCCTTTCTCTTTGTCCCGTGGGGTCCACTTCTCCCGCCTGTTCTCACTCAGTCCGCTGCGGGCTCCTCTTATCCGCTGCGGGCTCTACTCGTCTGCTACGGGTTCCTCTTGTCCGCTCCGGGTTTCTCTCCTGCTCTACTTCACTCCTTCCTTGCGAGCTTCTCCCTTAGACCGTGCTCTCTTCTCACTCGTGCTCTCTTGGTTTATCCAACCGCAAACTACTCCTAACCGCTGCGGGCTCTCCTCTCTACGGTCCGCTGAATTTGCCCCCCCTGCTGACTGCTCCTAGCCGTCGTGGTCTCTCTCAACTCGCAACTTACCGCCGGCCTCTTCTACTCGTCGCGGACTGCTTCAGTTCGCCGCAAACTGCTTCTCCTCGCATCTTGCCGCGGACCCGCTGCCTTCTCTTGTCGCTTGAGTTCTGCTACTCGCGACCTCTTCTCGCGGCTTCTCCTACCCGCTGCCTTCTCTATCCGCTCGAGTTATTTTTCAACTCGCGGCCTCTTCTTCTATCCACTCGAGTTCTTCTACTCGCGGTTTCCTCTCCCTGTCCGCTCGCGTTCTTCTTGCGGCCTCCTTTGCTCTGACCGCTGCTGTGCTCACCCAGACCGTGCGGACTATCTTCTTTCCGCATTTTGGTCGCGGTCTGTCTGATCGCTGGTGTCCAGTGTGACCGTGCGGACTGTTGTTTTCCAGCATTAAGGTCGCGGTCTTCTCCTTCCCTACCTGTCGTGCGATCTCCGGCTTTTCTCGCTGAGGTCTCCATCTCATGCTGCTTCTATGGGCTCTTCTGTCAACTCCACTGGCCCGACGGCTAGTCTGCCTTCAGACCGACCGGTTTGTCCAGCAGACCGCCCGGTTTGTTCTGCTGAAGCCCGCGACGAGCTGCGGATAACTACTATTTCTCTCTCTGGGAAGAAAAACTTTATCCATTGGGTGCATTCTGTTAGACGGGTTCTTCAGGCCAAGGGCCTCTTGCCTCACCTTACTCAGGCACCTCCTCCTCCTACCGATGATTGGCTCCGCAATGATGGCCGCGTTCAGACTTGGCTCCTTAATTCCTTGGATGGTGAACCTTATCAGATGGCTATGTACAACGACACCGCCAAGGCTATGTGTGATGAGTTGCATTCCTTATACTCAGGCCGCGACAGCATTCAGCATCTCTACGACATACTCACTGATCTTCTCGCTCTCGACCCTGGCGGGGCTTCGGATATGACCTCCTTTGTCGCTCGAGCCAAAACCCTTGTTGAGGCCTGGATCCAGCATCAACCGTCTACCAATGATCATGCTGCTCAGCGTGCTCAGAAGGAAGCCGTCTGCATTGCCATCACGATGGCCCGTCTTTCGTCTCACCTTCAGAGCATTCGAACTCAGGTCCTGGCTTCTCCCATAACATCGTCTTTCTCTGATGTTTCCTCCATGCTTCTCCGCGTGTCACCTCCTCCGGATACTTTCGCTCCTCCCCCGGCCCTTCTTCAGCAGGCCCCTTCGCTCCTACCGTCCCCTCCTACCTCTGCTCGAGGCGGACGTTCGGGATCTCGGGGCCGTGGGCGTGGTGGCCGGGGTCGGTCGAAGTGTTCCTACTGCGGGAAAGACGGCCACCTTGAGGCGACCTGCTACCGGAAAATTGGTTATACTCCTCGTCCGACGACATCTGTTGTTGTTGACGCCCCTCTGTCGCCCCTCCTGATCTTGAGGTCGTCCGTCTCCAGCTCCAGCAACTCCAGGCGCTGCTCAACCCGCCCTCTGCCTCCATTGCCTCCATCTCCAACACAGGTACTGCTTGTTTATCCACCAGCCCGTGTTGGATCGTGGACTCAGGTGTCACTCAACACATTATTTCGCGACGGCCTGCCCAGTACTCGGATTCTCCTTATCTGAAGTCTATCACTGTGGCCAATGGGGCGACGGTTCCCGTCTCCGGCTCGGCGGATCTTTCTCTCACCCCGTCGATCTTCCTTCGCTCGGCTCTTCATGTTCTGAGCTCCCCGTTCAATTTACTCTCTGTTGGACGTCTTACTAGTGATCTTGATTGTTCTGTCATATTCACCTCTTCTTATTTTGTTATACAGGATCGGCAGACGCAGACTACAATTGGTAAAGGCACACTGCGAAACGGGCTCTACCTTCTTGACGACTCTCCCACGATTCTCTATTTTGTCTTTTCCACTGAGTGGCATCGACGTCTTGGGCATGCCCCTCAGCCGGTCCTCCAGCGGGCTCTTCCTGATCTCTCTCTTCATCCGTTTCAGTGTGGGTCATGCATCTTCGGCAAGCAGTCGCGTTCTTCTTTTCCTGCGCATTGTATACGGAGCGCTGCTCCGTTTGATTTAGTTGATTCTGATGTATGGGGCCCTTTTAAGATTACAAGTATTTCTGGTTTCCGTTAATTTATCACATTTATTGATGATTACTCTCGAACTACGTGACTATACTTACTTCGTGATCGCTCCGAGCTTCCCCGTGTTTTTCGGGCTTTTGTCCTTCAGACCCGTACACAATTCCACATCACCCTAAAAACATTGCGCACCGATAATGCTCGCGAATACACGGGTCACGGATTTACCGATTTATGTTATGAATTCGGGATTATTCATCAAACACCCCATGCCTACACACCCCAGCAAAACGGTGTTGCTGAAAGGAAGAACCGTCACTTACTCAATGTAGCCCGCTCTCTCATGCTTCAAATACATGTTCTCAAGCTTTACTGGAACTTTGCGGTTTCCATTGCTTGCTTTCTCATCAACCGTCTCCCTTCCTCCGTCCTCCACTATGCTACTCCGTTCAGCCTACTGTTTCTCTCCACTCCGGTTTTTCCTCTCCCGCCTCGTGTCTTTGGCAGCACCTACTACGTCCACCGTCTGGGGCCATCCTCGGATAAGTTGGATCCCCGGGCGGCTAAACACATCTTTGACGGCTATTCGCGCACCCAGAAGGGTTATGTATGTTATTCTTCAGATACTCGAAAGATATCGGTCTCTGCTGATGTTACCTTCCGGGAAGATCAATCGTTTTTTCCTGCTCCTTTACCCGCACATCTACCACCAGCTCCTCTCCCGCCATCCATCCCACGCCCGGTTATCCCCGTTACTACACCACCTTCACCGATTCCACTTGCACCGGCTCCTGCTCCCTCCAAACCACCCTTTATCCGTTTCTACACTCGTCGCCCTCCCGGTTCCGTTGCCCCTCTGCAATCGGCCTCAACCATGGATACTCCGCGTCCTGCTGATCAGGTACCGCCCTCCACTGCTCATCCTCTGGCCAACTATGTCTCCCTCCATCGCCTCTCTCCCCTCCTGCACACATTTGCTACTTCTCTTTCTTCGGTCTCTGTTCCTAACTTTGCGCAGGAGGCGCTTCAACATCCGGGCTGGCGGGCAGTCATGGAGGAAGAAATGTCTTCTCTCTGGGCTAACCAGACATGGACTGTAGTACCCCTTCCTCCGGGTCAGAAACTGGTTGGGTGTAAGTGGGTCTTTGTCATCAAACATGTTGCTGATGGGACAATTGATCGTCTGAAGGCTCGTCTCGTGGCTCGTGGTTTCACCCCTGAATAGGGGCTCGACTATGAGGAAACTTTCTCTCCGGTGGCCAAGCTCAATACCGTTCGCGTCCTCATCTTTGTCGTTGTCCATCGCCAGTGGCCCCTATTTCAACTGGATATCAAGAATACTTTCTTAAATGTGGATCTCCAGGAAATAGTGTATATGCAGCAATCACCCGGGTTTGAGACCACGGGGGAGTCTCAGGTCTGTCGTCTTTTGAAGGCTCTGTATGGTCTCAAACAATCCCCACGGGCATGGTATGACAAATTCCGTAAGGTCTTTCGTGATATTAGTTTTACTCGAAACTCGGCCGACTTCTCGCTGTTTACTCGTCACCGAACAACAGGAACGGTCCTTCTGTTAGTATACGTTGACGATATCATCATTACAGGAGATGACTCATAAGGGATACAGACAGTCAAACTACATCTAAGTTCCGTCTTTCAGACAAAGGATCTGGGGCCCCTACGATACTTCTTGGGTCTTGCAGTTGCCAGACGGCTGGATGGGCACGTCCTCTCTCAACGGAAGTATTGCATCGACCTCCTTCAGGATGCAGGTTATTCACGTTGTAAGCCGAGTGACACCCCTATGGATGTAAACCACAAGTTGTGCGCCCAGGCATCTGACTCGGATCTTCTACTCCAGAATCCAGAATATTATCGTCGCCTCGTTGGAAAATTGATTCATCTCACAGTAACCAGACCAGATATTTCCTTCGTTGTTGGTATTGTCAGTCGATACATGCACTCCCCTCGAAGATCTCATCTTCAGGCTGTTGAATGCATTCTCAGATACCTTAAAACAGCTCCTGGTCAAAGACTTGTTTACAGAACCTCTTTTTCAGCTCCAACATTGGTGACATACTCAGATGCTGATTATGTCGGTTCCCATGATGACCGGCGATCTACCAGTGATTTTTGCACCTACTTTGGAGGACATTTGGTTACATGGCGAAACAAGAGGTCATTGCTCGATCATCAGCTGAGGCAGAATACCGGGCAATGACATCTGTAGTGTCTGAACTGACGTGGCTTGAGAGTCTTCTCACTGATCTGTGTGTAAAACTACCTTCACCGGCTCTTCTCCTCTGTGACAGTCAAGCTGCTATACATATCGCTAAGAACCCGATCTTCCACAAAAAAACGAAGCACATCGAAGTCGACTGTCACTTCATCCGGGAGAAAGTTCAAATGAAGAAGCTCGATCTAAAGCATGTTCCAAGGTCTGAACAAGTTGCGGATGTCCTCACAAAGGCTCTTTCCAGGCCCCTCTTCTATCAGTGCTTGTCCAAGCTTGGCGCATACGAT
Organism: Platanthera guangdongensis; assembly: GCA_039583875.1. Lineage (NCBI taxonomy): Eukaryota > Viridiplantae > Streptophyta > Magnoliopsida > Asparagales > Orchidaceae > Platanthera > Platanthera guangdongensis. The sequence goes on along the minus strand of CM077159.1, from coordinate 152,159,306 downwards.
TTGTACGCTACAACTTGAGGGGGAGTGTTAGAAAAGCCCATGTAAAGAGCCCATTATTGTGCCTATTTTTTCTTTTCTCTTCTCTACTCTTTAGTCTCACATCATGTATAGGATTGATTATCTCTCCTTCCTCCTATATATTTGTATTCTCTACTTGTATTTACACACATAAGAAATATATACAAGTTTTTGAGCTCTTTCTACAGCTCTAATACCATGTAAAAACACAACTTTATTATTATTTTTGTCACTAAACAATTACAACAGTCATCCTTATATGCATTGAAGAGGGAGACCACTGATCTCCACTAGAGATGTGGGACTAAATAAGAAAATAGGAAAATATGCATGGGCTTTAAAATGGGGTTTTCTATTTGGCCTTTAACACTTGAAACTTGAAAGGGAAAAACATAGGTTTTGATAATTTTCTGTCAGGAAACAAGAGATTAAAAATCTATTTGAAGTTTTCTTAATGATATCAGAACCCCTCCATCATATCAACTTATCCTGCCAATATTAACAATCAAAGATTGTACTATTAACACGTAGAAAATTCAGCTGGTTTTACATGCAATACCCATACTAAAATAATACAGTAGTTACAAATATCCTGCATGAGAGCTTCACTACCTTCTCATGAATTAAAAGCACAGTGTCCACAGCAGATTGCAAATAATCAGAGACAGGATCCTGTACATAATGTATTTCCACTGGATACGCTTTTCCCTGTAATAATAAGGGAAGGAAAGCAATGACCCGGGATTGGAGTTGGATGGATCATAAAAATTAATAGAACACAAAAGTCTTTAACATGTTTGACATAACAAGATCTGGATACTAATGCAAAGCCTTGAGCTTACCTCAACAGAAAGAATGGAAGGTAAATTCTTAGGCCCATTGGCTTCGGCAGCACCCACATCATTCTTTTTTCTGAATGCATAAAAGAAAGTAATGCCGAAAGTTTGAGCACGTAAAAATTTGAAAAACAGGTCATCAATATCAGGGGAAAAGTGAAAACTACATAATGAAGTGTAATAGTATAATTGCATCATGATATTATGGGCCAACTAAGAGGTTGTCGGAGGAGCAGCGGAAGGTGGAAATGACGGTGGCAGAGGAGGATACCGTTGAGCCGGAACCACAGCTGCCTAAGTGAGGCTTGCACGTTAGAGGAGAGAGCTACCAATATCTCACAAATAAGAGAAAGGAAAACATACTGGGAAATGCAAATAAATAGGAAATAAACGACAAACTTGGAATGCGACTAATTTGGACAAACGACCTGAAGGCAATAAACAACATAACAATAATAATAACATCCTAATAAGTCTCATAACATCCCTCCTGCCTTGCAAAAAGAGCTTGACCTCAATCTCGAGGGAGATTAATAGTGTTTGTTTTATCTGACACCTTCATCATCAGAGTCTTCAGCGTGCAGATAGAAAAATCGTTTGCACCTCTGGCTGCAAGTGTACTGTTCATCGCAGTTATAACATAAGCCATGTGCGCGTCGTTCCAACATATCGGCCCGAGATAGTCTACAAAATGGTGGGGTTGGATGACCCGCGGGACAGCCTTGCTGAATGCCTGTGTCGGTGGGAAAATAGGCATCCCATGAAAATTGGAAATGACGATCGCACAGCCTGGCCAGGCTCATAGCAGTCACTAAATCTAGAGGGACCTCAAATTCAACATCAAGTCGCAAGTGGTCACAAAGTCCAGCAATGAAGATGGCGACATGCATCTCTAGAGAAAGCATAACATGCATCAAAAGAAGTTGAAACTGATCCAGAAAATCATCCACGGATCTCGTTTGACGCAATGTCGTGAGGGCACCAAGAGGATTACAGTGAATAGGAGGGCCGAAGTGTAGATTGCAGAAGCGCTTGAAATCATCCCACGTCAGTCCTGGTTGATCGATGAGGAGACGAGTGGCTCAAAGTAGAGCGGAGTCGAGAAGATGGAAGGAAGCCAGGGGAAGCCACTGTGCGGCTAGAATGTGTTGGTGGCCAAGGAATTGCTTGCACCTGGTGAGCCAACCAAGGGGGGTTGTCTCCCCATCGTGAGTTGGGAATTCCAACTGAGTGTAGTACGGTGGGGGTGCAACCTTTGGGCGTGCGAGGATCGTTGGTAGTGGCAGTGCCTGAATGTTGCACACATGCTCGTGTGCTAGAGCAGTGGAGAGATCATTGAAGCGTTTGAAGAGCACATTAATGACCTCTTGATGACGCTTCACGATGGCAGTTTGTTTAAGGGTGTCCATAAAAATCGAAACCGACCGAACCGAACCGATTAAGTCGAACTGATTTTCGGACCGAACTGATTGGTTCGGTTCGGTTTCAGTTTAGGGGGCTGAAAACCGACATCATTTCGGTTCGGTTTGTTGGTTGGGTAAACCGAAAAAACCGAACCGAACCTAACATTTAGAGAATAAAAACTAGTAGCAAAGATAATGAATTATAATTCTGTTTGCATCAAAACATCCAACTTCTTCGTCCTAGTCTGACAACAACTAACACTAAATATGTTATTCTTATTATTTTCATTTTGAACGAATCTTTGAACTTATTGTCTTAATTATATTATTTAATCTAAATGTTATTATACATGTTCCATGAGTTTTCTTTTAAATGATGATGAACTTATTTTTTTGGATACTATATTTTATAGTTAATCGGACTTCCACTCAACTAATAACCGACCATTCAAGAAAACACTAACAAAAACAAATATTTTTTTGAATACAATATTTTATGTTTGTCAGAAAACCGAACAGATGTTAAAAAACCGAATCAAACAGAACTGATTAGTTTCGGTTCGGTTTCGGTTTTACCTAAAACCGAACCACTTGCAGGCCTAAGTTTGTGCGTCATGAAGGTATGTACCATGGTCATAAGTTGGCTAAGGTGATTTGATGACTTGCTCGTGTTGTTTTTTAAATATTGTATATGCATTAAAAAGAGAAAAGAAAGTACAAAGCTAAGCTATTACACCATGTCATCCAAATCAGATTGGATAAGCTCAACAAACTCGGACGGAGAACCAACAATACTCGACCAAACAAAATCCCTTTGCATAGCAAACTGAGCACAAAAGTCGGCGACGGATGATAATGAGCATGTTACGGGTCGGTTTGAGACCGGTTGGGTGAGCGAAGCGGATGAGCACAAATTGGGTGTGCCTCGTGGCCCGCATCGCTTCCCTATGTTGGTACAAAAAGAAGCTCACAACGTTGTTGTGGTCCGAGAATTAATTAATTCCCAAGGAATTTAATAAACTTCAAAATTGTCGCTTTCCTATGAAGGTGTCAGCTCCTCAAGAATTAATTAAGTCCAAAATTGTTGCTTGATTTGCGGTTCGAAACAGGAAAGGAGTAAGCGCAGTAATGGGTTTCCTTCCGCAGAGAGGCAGCACGCGAGAATGACATGGACGCATGAGGTTTCGTTCGGCTATGTTGTGGATGACAACTATAGAGTTGATTGAGAGAGAGAAGCAGTGGTGTCCTTTTGCCCTGGGCGCAACGAGCGAGAGGGATGCGGACGCGCGTGATTCCTTTGACGAAGATGACAACAAGAGAGTCGATCGAGAGAGAGACGACTCCTGGGGGGTCAACGGAGCAGAGGAGAGGCTTCGGGGTGGCTGGTACATAAGCATTGGCGGAAGAAGAGGTTGGCGGGTTGATGAAGCAGAGAAGCAACAATGTGGGTGTTGTTGCAGAATAGCGGCATGCGTATGTGAATGATGAAGAGGAAAAGGTCGCTTGCGGGTGAGGTTGACGAAGTAGTGACTGGAGTCACTGGACGGTGTACGACTGAAGGAGAAAACAACGGAAGTAATCCGAGAACTTGGCCCTTATGCCAAGTTGTTATGGGCCAATTCGGAGATTGTCGGGGGAGTGGCTGGAGGTGGATATGATGGTGGAGTAGAATTATACCGTGGAGCCGGATCCACGACTGCCTAAGCGGGGCTTGCGTGTTAAAGGAGAGAACTATAAATCTCACAAACAAGAAAAAGGAAAACAAATGTATTCTTGCATACCAATACAAGACCGAAGGGGTCCATTAAATAGACGTACAACTGATCCTTAATGAAAATAAAACGACATATTTGGAAATGCAAATAAATAGAAAATCAATGATAGACTTGGAATGTGACTAATTTGGACGACGACCTAAAGGCAATAAACAACAATATAATAATAATAATATAAATAACATCCTAATAAGGCCCATAACACATGCCTACAAGGGCATCTAAGTAAAACATCAGGCAAATGGTAAACACAGGGAATTAAATATGGCAGGATACTAGTTAGCTCATAATCAAAATAAATCTTAACTTGTTAACATCACTGTTAACTGCCGAAAGGGTCCTTTACTCGAATGACAGAGCCCGTGAATATTTACAATCTCAAAAAAAAAACTTAGTGCATGAAGCAAAATGGATAGTTTCTTGATGAATTCCTTTCTTTCTTGAAACATTGTGCTTGCATTGACAATAAACCAGATGATGCTTTAAGTTGGATATACATTTTGTTTGAGTTATAACACGATTCTTGTCTCTTCCATAGAGCGTATGAAAGACATATTTGTCATGTTCTGCCTTCTATCTTATTTGTACCTACCCTAAGGAGTTTCTACAGGGTGGTGATGACCAGATAAGGAGCGACTATTGACATTTTTCTAGGACAGAAGGTGATGCGGAGCAGAGACGAGGACGAGCTTTGGGCCCATTCGGGGCTGATTTTGAGACTTACCATGTATGGCGTGCCCGGATAGACGATCTGACTCCGTGGATGCGTCCGGATTCGCGTTTCGAATCAATTTCATATATAGCTTTGTACTTTTCGGATTCTATTTCATGTAGTTTTGGCCCCAAGACCAACGACCAATCATAACTGTTGATTCCGGGTGCCTAATTTTTATTTCTTATAAATAGAAGGTTTAGGGCTGCCGTCATTTCTCATTGCTGAAATTTGGAGACTTCTCTTCCTCATTTCCGGTGATCTCTCCGCGGTGCCGACTCCGTGGAACCCCCTGGTGACGACTTCTTGGGTAAGGTTTTGTATCTTGGTATTTTTCTCCTCCCCCACCCTCCTCCTTTCCTTTTTTGTGTTGTCCAACCACCGATCCCCTCAAGAAAACCCCTGCAGGAATTATATTTTTTGCTGCCCAGCCACCACCTACCCTCAAAAAACCCTTCCCACATCAGGCCTCCGCCAAGCCACTCTCATATTCAGCAGTCTTCCACCTCCAGAACTCCTTCCAGCTACCTCCAACCCAGGCCGTCGGCCCTCCCCTCTACCAGGCTGCTTTCCAGCTCCTCCCAACCATCCACCTGGCTGTTTCCAGCCACAAAACAGACCAGATCTGGGCAGTCCAGACTAGATCTAGCCGCCCCGTCTCCTCCAAATTGTTGTCATCATTCCCATTCACGTGGAATCACCTTCATACCTCCGCCCACCATTAGATCTACCCAGATCTGAGCATTTCAGCCCAGATCCAGCCACTTACCTCTCTGATCCAGCCTTCATAATCCCCCAACCAGCCTTCCCCTTACCCGATCTGGTCTACCAACCACTGGAATCCCTCTTTGAGCTCTTCAATATTCAGATTTATTTTATTTGCAGCAGCTCTAATATTTGTATTGTGTTTTGTATTGGTTTGTTCGGTTGTAAGCATTGTTATGGTTTTGGATAATTACATATTTGTTTGGGTGTTCAGTTTATTATAGTTATTTGTGCATGAATTAATCTCTAACTGCAGAAAGGATTCATTCCTCCCGCGCTCTTGTTTTGGCCCTCCACGCGGAAGAAAGTTTAAGCTTGTTTTTGCCCTAATAAAAATATTTTGCCTTGTCGTAGATTTATTTTGCGTGAGATATTGTATTTATTATCCAATTGTGATCTAACCATCGGATTTGCATAGCATGTATGGTTAGGTCACAGGTTTCCCACCGCCTATAGATTCGTCTTGCGTCAATTGGTATCAGAGGCGCAGGTTGCACACACTTTTCGATGCGTAGTCGTAGATTCTATAGGTTTTTCATTATGTCTAGATATCACCACTTGTCCACACCTCACTTTGGAGGTCTTGAGTCCACTTGCACCCGCTCTCACAGAGCCCCGACAGGGAGATCCTCACATTATTACGACGATCATTCTCGATCGCAGTGCACCACTTTCAGAGATCGTGTTGACCCACCGACACGACCTCACTGTGCTAGAGACGATCAGTATGATGATTGTCGTCGTGCTAATCCGTACACGCGAGCAGATCGTGTTGATCCTTTGACACGATTTGGTTACCTTAGGAATGATTATTAAGAGGATAGTCGTTCTGAAAGAGATCTTGAGAGTCAGTTTCGTACTGCTTCCCCTTCCTTTGACGGCTCATCGAGTCCCGAGTCTTTCAACTACTGGCTCGTGGATATGGAGTATTATTTAGATCATTTTGAGGTATTCGGCGAGCGTCGCGTCAAGTTTGCGAAACTTAGACTTTTAGATCAGGCGAGGGCTTATTGGGCTAGCGTTGAGAGGACCCGCGAGCGAGACCGTCTTTGTCGCATCACTAGTTGGGCGGACATGAAACGTATATTGTGTCAGAGATATCTGTCTTCGTCATATCGGAGTTGCTTGCTCGACCAATTATTTTCCCTGCCGCAAGGATCCATGTCTGTCGCTGAGTACATGGATCGCTTTAATAAGTTAGTTGAGAGGAGTGATATCCGAGAGGACCCAGTCATGGCCACTACCAGATTTCGATCTAGGCTTCAATCTGACATTCGTACTAAGGTAGTTTATCATAGCTCGGAGTCCCTCAAGCGGACATATCAGCTCACCCTTCGTTATGAACGGTCATTGAAATCCGCAAGAGCTGGTCGATGGGATTCTCACATTGACCTCCGCAGTATGAGTCCCTCCCATGCTGAGGTCACCATGACGCCTACCACTATCCTGTCAGCCACGACAGAAGTGATATACGAGGCGGATTGCTCTCACCACAGTGAGGTGCTTAGCCCAGTGAGTGACCTATCTTTTGTCCCTGACCCGTCTCCTGCGACCCCGATTGAGAGTGAGCCTGAGCGACCTATTGAGTTTGCAGTATTGTGTCCCTCATCTACATCTCTTCTTCTGCCATGCACCGGGTTAGTTAACACCTTCACCGTAGACCCAATTCCTGACACTACACTCATTCTTGAGTGTAGGTCTATGTTGCTCTCTCGTTGTCATTGTCCTGAGTCATCACGACCGAGAGCCCAGAGCTTGATGTTGATCTCGTAGTGACTATGTCACCCATTCACGGGGACACGGCCCCTTACGATGGTACTCACATGGACGATCATGACCCTAGTGATGAGTTTTACGATGACCCCCCTGTTGAGCCTCCTGATGAGCCGCCACATCCTGGTGAGGATACGAGTGAGACGCTCGTTTATGAGCTTTGAGTTATTGGCGTCTCTTTCGCTATCAACTATAGTCTTGTCTCGGAGAATTGATCTTGCGTGTAGCATAACGTAGATAGGGCCTTCCTTGAGTACGCTTGAGCATACACATATTTTGAGGGTCTATCTTATGGCACATCGCACTCTCGATAAGTTTTGGGACACGCCACCCGCTGACCACATTCGAGAGTCACGTCTTCTAGTCAGTGTGCACGATCTTCATTCAGGTGGTTGCCTCATTCACGCTGACTTCTCGTACACACCTCCTGGTGAGCCCCCTGATGTGTCACGTTCTCTGAGAGACATTTGGCTCTTTACGAGCCCGTATTTGAGTATAGTTGCCTCTCACGATCATCTGAGCACTCGTCACACACGGGATGAGTTTTTTTACACTCCACCGAGAGAGCCCCCTGATAGGCCACCATATTTTAGAGACATCCTGGTCATTATTAGGCTTTCTTGTAGTAGGTACGTTGTGTCGGTCATGTGTCATTTGCATCATTTGCATGAGACTGTTGAGTCGTTTCGTCATCTTTTGCAAGAGTCTGTTGTGTTGTCTGTTCATCGTTTGCATGTGTGTCATGAGTCAGTCCGACGAATAATCCATATTGGTAATAAATCTTGTAAATCACATGCAAATGTTCATTGTCAAGTGCAGGTATTTCATGAAGGCGAGCAGGTGATGGTAAGAATCTGTGTTGTGAGGCTTCGTGTGAGCCTTGCTAAAAGCTTGAGCGTTAGGCGAATGGGTCCCTACTCAGTCCTGAGACGCATCGGGACAAATGCTTATGAGCTGGACATCCCCGCGAGCATGGGTACCCATACTGTGTTCAATGTCGAGGACCTGATGCCATACTTTGCACCTCAAGAGTATTCGGGCCCACATCTTGATGTCTCTTCCGAGCCTTTACCACTGTTTTTACCACCCACCACCCAGTCTATCCCCGAGCCCTTGCCACCACATTCATTGCCCCGTGCTCAGCCCATTTCTGACCCCCACTTACCCGGGATCCTGTCCCCAATGGTTCCACCATTGGCACCTCAGATCCCACCGGATCCTTTTGTTACTATGTTGAGAGATGAGGCTATCACTGAGATCTTTACGCACGAGTCCGTCCCCTCTACAGACGGTCTTGTGTGTCGCTACCTGGGTTGCGGGCGCGGACAATCCTTCATTGACGACACCTAGATGCTACCAGCGGAGCTTGATCGACTCGTCGTGGACTTCGACTTCAGTACGACTGTCTCCATTCATTAGAGATGGAAGTTTTTCAGTCCGGAGGAGTTGATTGGCGAGGACACTTTTTCAGCGATGACACTTGAGCGACCTCTAGTGGACCTCTTCGAACTTTACCGGGCATGCAGCAAGAGAATTCTGATCTCTATTCATCGGGAGATGAATTCTTTCAAGCCGGGGAGAGTGATGCGGAGCAGAGACGAGGACGAGCTTTGGGCCCATTCGGGGCTGATTTGGAGACTTAACATGCATGGCGTGCCCGGATCGACGATCTGACTCCGTGGATGCGTCCGGATTCGCGTTTCGAATCAATTTCATATATAGCTTTGTATTTTTCGAATTCTATTTCATGTAGTTTTGGCCCCGAGACCAACGATCAATCATAGGTGTTGATTCTGGGTACCCTAATTTTTATTTCTTATAAATAGATGATTTAGGGCTGCCGTCATTTCTCATTGCTGAAATTTGGAGACTTCTCTTCCTCATTGCCGGTGATCTCTCCGCGGTGCCGACTCCGTGGAACCCCTTGGTGATGACTCCTTGGGTAAGGTTTTGTATCTTGATATTTTCCTCCTCCCACACCCTCCTCCTTTCCTTTTTTGTGTTGTCCAACCACCAATCCCCTCAAGAAAACCCCTGCAGGAATTATTTTTCTGCTGCCCAGCCACCGCCTACCCTCAAAAAACTCCTCCCACATTAGGCCGCTGCCAAGCCACTCCCATATTCAGCAGTCTTCCACCTCCAGAACTCCTTCCAGCAACTTCCAACCCAGGCCGTCGGCCCTCCCCTCTACCAGGCTGCTTTCTAGCTCCTCCCAATCAGCCACCTGGTTGTTTCCAGCCGCAAAACAGACCAGATCTGGGCAGTCCAGCCCAGATCTAGCCGCCATGTCTCCTCCAAATTGTTGTCATCATTCCCCTTCACGTGGAATCACCTCCATACCTCCGCCCACCATTAGATCTACCCAGATCTGAGCATTTCAGCCCAGATCCAGACACTTACCTCTCTGATTCAGCCTTCCTAATCCCCCAACCAGTCTTCCCCTTACCCGATCCGGTCTACCAACCACTGGAACCCCTCTTTGAGCTCTCCAATATTCAGATTTGTTTTATTTACAGCAGCTCTAATATTTGTATTGTGTTTTGTATTGGTTTGTTCGGTTGTAAACATTGTTATGGTTTTGGATTATTACATGTTTGTTTGGGCGTTCAGTTTATTATAGTTATTTGTGCATGGATTAATCTCTAACTGCAGAAAGGATTCATTCGCCCCGCGCTCTTGATTTGGCGCTCCACGCGGAGGGCCGCCTAAGCTTGCTTTTGCCCTAATAAAAATATTTTGCCTTGTCGTGAATTTATTTTACGTGGGATATTGTATTTATTATATTGTGATATAACCGTCGGATTTGCATAACATGTAGGGTTAGGTCGCAGGTTTCCCGCCGCCTATAGATTTGTTCTGCGTAAGAAGGTTTTTATAAGATATTAGACGAAGGAATGAATTAAAACACAACAGAATTAGAAGGAAAGCTAATGGGTTATAAGCAATAGCTTAGACGCAAATATATGATGCGCTTTAAGGCGGTAGATTGCAATTATAAACTTCGCAACTAAGTATACTTGGGTGATAGTACAATCAGGATTAGAAGCCTAATGGGAACTGGGAAGGTCTTGTAGGTTACCTTACAAAAATATACAAAATTGTGAAATTTGGTTTAGTATGGGTTGGGTCGAGCTAAAGGGAAAAATATCTCACATATTCTGGGATGGCTTGAGTCAAAACATAAAATACTCACAAATTATTGGTTGGTTCGTCAAGTAATATGATGTGTGATTCAAAGAAAAACCAAGCAAAAAATTGGTGGACAAGTGACATCCAGAATCTGAAGCTAGGGGGAGAATATCTGAGGCAATGATGCCTGAACAAGGAGAAGACCTTTGGGAGACAATGGATGCATGAATGAACTAAATCACACGGCAGAATTAGAAGAATAGTTATTTGGATCAAACTCTCTCATTAAGTGTATTTGTGATCAAACTGTGTCCTGAAATAACCCCACAACCTTTTCAAGCATTTTTGTCTTCTCTTTTAAGTAAATTGAAGTATATTTCTGATTTGGTGGTTCCACTTTTATAAATAACTAATAGTTCCTCCCAATCTTTGGTTAAATTTTTCAAGCCACTTGGTCGTAAAGTTGAGTTGTGTTTAGGTTAGGAAAACGAGAAAGCAGGATGCCTCATAGATAGGTTAAAAATTACCATATGGATGCCTGACAGATAGGTTAAAGAGAAGTGTAAAAGTACATGAATAACCAATAAATCATATGAGAGCAAAAAAAACCTTGTTTGAAAAAAAATTGACATTGACTCTGCCTCTATTGTTGCAGATGAAATTACCAAACGCAATTCAGGTCTACGGCGTTGTATCTGATGCATTATTAAATTAAATGAGTGAAATGATTGAATTAAAGAAACATTTACTAGTTATACAGGAAAATAACTGGACAAGTACTTGAATCATTATACCTTCTTTAAAAGCCCCAAAAGCATATCGGTGGAGATGGACCTTTCATGAGCCTCATCTACGATTATGACACTGTTGGAAGCCAATGAAGAAAATAGATAAAATGCTAAACTTAGAAATAGATAATGCACAAAAGACTAGTGCAACAAAAATAAGCTTAAATGCATTTTCAAAACAAAGAGCTGAGAGAAATGCATGGCTCGATGATCATTAATACAAACAAAAAAAAATTATGGTACCGAATATCAAAAATGTCAAGTGCTTCAATACTATTGAGAAAACTTTTACCAAAAACAGGTTAGAAAAGGGTCATAAGTAAGATCTCTGCTCAGGTACTTTTCACCGTGAATTTCACTTCAGAAAATTAAATAAGAAACGCCATTTGTGAGAAAAGAATATATTTGAAAGAATTGGTACCTGTACTTGGTTAAGAGTGGGTCATCCATCATTTCTCTAAGTAAAACACCATCTGTGAGAAACTTAATCTTGGTTACACCCTGCACATAGAAGGGCATCAAGAATAGATAATGGATGGTAGGAATCTCAGTGAATAGTTAAATCACCTGACAAGTAAAATGAAAAGTAAATCAAATGAACTTTAAAATCTGGCTCCAATGCCACAAAATTATCTGCTTTATGATGAATATTTATTATTTTTCAGCGGTTCCTAATAATATAAAAATGGGGAGGAAAAAAATGGCATAATCAGATAAGAGGCTGCACCTGAACAGTTTTATCTTCGAAACGAATTGTATATCCAACCTCTTCTCCAACTTTAGCACCCATCTCTTCTGCCACTCGTGAAGCAACTGACTAAAATATATGAAATTAAAAAAAAACACATGTAAATTATGGAAGAAAAATATTGAGCCTTGCTAAAGTAAACAAAAAGATTATAATGTCATGCAAAGATACATTTGCTAGTCATGAAATTAGAAAGTTATTGAAAATATTGCACCTTCAAAAATATTATGACATGAAAATATCTTACAACTTTCACTAGAGAGAAGAGTCAGAGGTTTGGTGTGTTGATGATAAAGACAAAGGCAAAAAATAGTAAATTATCATATAATTGATGCAAATAATAGCGTATCGGTTGATTTTGACAATCAATTTGACAACCAATGGTATATATGAGAAGTAACGCATGGTATGAAAAAAATAAATTATAGTAATCTAAATATTCTTGAAGAGCTTAATTTACATATCAGACTATGTCCCAGCAAAACGAGAATCAAAACTAAGCAACATAGTGTTATATTTTCATAATCAATATTGATATATCACCAATGTAAGTGTTTCAAATGGATTCTGCAAGACTATTCAATTAGTTGAGAAGGGCCTCCTTTTATCTTGGCAGATGAACTTCACTAATACGTATTAGGTGATTATATATGCGTTTCAATTTTGAAAACATTGAGATTCGGGAAATCTTGAATAACACCGGAGCATAACCTATTGAGTTTTAAATTTCTTAAGTATAATAGTATTAATTGATAGGAAAAGATCGAATCGTCTTATTCATATTAACAATAGTGTTATATATACATGTAGAAGAGAGGGTGCTCAAATCCCTAAACTTCACTATTACTTATTAGGTGATTATATATGCGTTTCCATCTTGAAAACATTGAGATTCGGGAAATCTTGAATGACACTAGAGCATAATCTGTTGATTTTTAAAATTCCGTAAGTATAATAATATTAATTGATAGGAAAAGATCGAATCATCTTATTCACCTTAACAATAGTGTTATATATACATGTACAAGAGAAGGTGCTCAAAACATCCAAGGTGAGCCTTAAGCTATCTCTACCACATAATGTACAGTATATCTAACACCTATTCGTATGCAGCTTAAAACAAGCAGCTTTTAAATATTTAAAATACCTGTACAGCCAATCTCCTTGGCTGGGTACATGCTATGACTCTGCCTCCATCAGCCCAACCTGCCTCCTTAAGATACTGGAAGAAGAAAAATAACGAACAAATATTACACAAGTCGCCACAAATCCGCAAAAACTGAGAAGAGAACAGTAATAAACAACCATCCCACAGTTTGAATACTTGAATTTTGCAGACTATTTCAATAATCTGCAACGAGACTACAAAGACATGTCTATTAACCTGTGGGATTTGGGTGGTCTTGCCGCTACCAGTCTCGCCGACGATGATGGTGGTGGCGTGGTTCTCGACGAGGTAAAGGATCGCGGTTCTGTACTTGAACACAGGAAGCCTCTGCCTCTGCCTCTCCAAGTTGGAAAATCCGTGGCTGTAAATTTTATCGGGAAATTATTGTCGGAAAAGCGATTGACGAATACGGGGGAATGATCAGATGTGTACGAAAGGGAGTGGAAGAGAGAACCTTGAAGAATTTGCAGGGGCTGAGAAGAAGAGGACGCCGCCTTCCTCGTCGTCGAGAAGGCAATGCTGGGGGCGCTCAGTTCCCGGTTTCCAGAACTGCGACATCCTTTGGCGCTGTAGTAGTGCAGGAAAGAGCATCATTTTGCCTTTTATAATACTATTGACTATGGAGGGACATATGAAGTTTTTTTTATAATTTTCATGGCGGAGTTTTTTTCGAGAAATAGTGTAGCATTCGTTTGTAAAGTACGATGATATTTTGAACAATTATGTTATTTTTACAGAACCAGCGGTTAAAATAAACACACTACTAATTAATTAATTTGAAAAGTTAATATGCATTTTGATTTTTATTAACATATGCATTACCGTGATAAATAAACTTTAATAAATTTGATGAATTTAATGATAGTTATTAAAAAATACTAATGATATGTCAAATGATAGTATTTCTATAAAAAACAGTTGACATATATAATGATAGTCTATCATAGTAGGTATAGGAGGAGGCTATCAGGGCTGAGGTGGTGGTTCGGATTACTTCTTTTACCATTAGATCCTAAAAATGAGTATTTCGAACACGGAACCAGTGCTTACTAATGTTAGATGGTTGTCTATAGAGAAGATCCTTAGGCTGCAGCGAGGATGTCTTGCCACTAACTCAGAAGTTGAATGTCACTTCTCCTCCCACAACCAGGAGGTGAGCCAAGCCCCCAAACAGCAAGCTAGAGCAAGGAGAATCACACGCTCTTCCAAGGGGAAGTAGGACTGACTTATCTGAAGGAAATTGATCTGAGGGCAGAACTGTCTTTTTTTGTCTGCAAATAGCTGACTTCGCCTTAAATTAATTGATATCCTAAGACTCGAATGACTTGTTGATAGCTCGTCGCATGGTCTAATTATGTTATTCGCACCATTCATCATACTGTGAGGCCTCTGCTAAGGGAGACCAGATATTTGAGGCAAGCAAGAACTCGCGAGCTTGGGCGAATACACGCTAGTGTGTTGAATTGATGCTCCCTAGGGGGATAGTGCATCAACCTGCCTTGGCAGATAAGCGTGTATGACCAAGGATGTAAAGTTGATCCCGTTCTGTTCCCTGATACTTTGTCTACTTGTCTAGTACAACTTCATATGGGGTCATTTGGATGCTAGAGTGATAGCTATTATTATAGGTAAATTGTGTTAATGTATATTTGGACAATTAACAGGTTCGGAGGCTTAATGAGTCGATTCGGATACACGGATATCCGATACTCATAGATACTCTTAGGGTTTGTCTATTTATACCCACCTAGGGGCAACAGATATGTGATTGAGCCAAGATGTCTTCTCATTTCCACTTAGGGATTTGTAGTGGTTGTAGTTCTCCGCCTGGATAGCGATGTTCGGTCTTAACTTACTTGTAGGTCAAGCACTACTGAACAAATTTTGCAACATTTGATTTCATACCGGGCCACCAGATATTTTTTCAAATCATGAAATATCTTTGTCGCTCCAGAATGGATAGAGAGTTTTGACTGATGTGCTTCATGTAATAATTGATCTCGAAGGTTATCAACCTTAAGAACTCCATATCTCATATCGCATCTTAGAATACTACCATCATTACTGTGAAAGTTAGATTGCGGTTTTTTTATCATGGCCTTTGACATTTTCTCCCATTCTATATCATGTTGGCCTTTTTGGATAACTTGTAACCAACCGGGGGAGATCATTAGTTGCGCTAGGATTGATTTATAAAATGATGCTCTCGAATCTAATTTCAACCTTTCCAAGTCGGCTATAAGAGTGTAAGTTGTTAGTTTTACTTTAAATCTACGACTTAATGCATCTGCTACTCCATTTGCTTTGTCCGGATGATAGAGAATCTTCAAGTCGTAGTCTTTGATGAGTTCTAACCACCTTCTTTGTCGCACGTTCAGATCCTTTTAATCTAGAAAATATTTCAAACTCTTATGATCTATGAACACTTGACATTTTGTCCCTAGAAGGTAATGTCTTCAAATCTTCAGAGCAAAAACCACCGCAGCTAGCTCTAAATTATGAACAGGATAATTCTTCTAAGCTCCTTTCAACTGTCGAGAAGCATAAGCTATGGTGTTTCCTTGCTCCATCAATACACACCCTAGCCCAAGATAGGATGTGTCACTGTATATCTGAAAAACTTCATAACCATCAGGAAGGGATAAGATGGTGCGGAAACCAATAATTGTTTAAGTGTTTGAAAACTTTCTTCGCACTTATCGCTTCAATCAAACTTCAACGCATTCTGGGTTAATCGTGTTATTGGGGTCGCGATTTTTGAAAGTTTTTTACAAATTTTCGATAATATTCTGGTAATCCCATGAAACTTCGAATTTCAGTAATATTAGTCGGACGAGGCCATTCAACAATTGCAGAGATCTTGGTAGGATCAACAGAGATTCCTTTAACACTAATGATATGACCAAGGAAGACTACTTTCAACCAGGACTGATACTTTGAGAACTTGACAAATAATCAATGTTCTCTTAATGTTTGAAGGACTTACTGCAGATGATTCTCATGCTCATTCTCACTTTTTGTATACACCAAGATATCATCAATGAAAATTATGACAAACAGATCAAGAAAGGGGTACATGACTCGGTTCATCATATCCATAAATAGCGCTGGAGCATTGGTGACTCCAAATGACATTACGGGAAATTCATAATGACCATATCTTGTGCGAAAAGCCGTTTTTGAATATCTTTGTCCTTCACTCACAACTGAAGATAACTATATCTCAAATCAATCTTCGAGAACATCGCCAATCCTTGAAGCTAGTCAAATAAATCATCAATCCTTGGTAATGGATACCGATTCTTGATAGTGACTTTGTTTAACTTGCGGTAATCAATGCACATTCACATACCATCATCCCTTTTCTTTACAAATAGAATTGGGGCTCCCCACAGGGAAGTGCTTGGACAGATGAATCCTTTGTTCATTAGATCCTGTAATTGCTCTTTTAATTCTTGTAATTCATGTATTACGAGGCGATAAGGAGTTTTAGAGATGGGCTCTGCTTTTGGAAATAGGTCGATTAAGAAATCAATCTCCCTGCGCGGAGGAAGTCCGGATAGGTGTTTGGGAAAGACGTTTGGATATTCTCAAACTACAGGTATATCTTCAACATTTTTCTTCACACCTTCGACATCTGTTACACTGGCTAGATAAGTCGCACATCCTTGCTTCAAAAATTTACTTGCTTTTAGAGCAGATATTATCGGGACAATTCAGCTCTTTCTTCAAAACATGAGAATGGGTTGAAATGGTTGACGGAAGGTGATTTCCTTCTTAGCACAATTGATTGTTGTTCCATGTTTTGTTAACCAATCCATACCCAAAATTATATCGAAATAATCAAGAGGGAAGATAATGAAATTGGCCTCGAAAGTCTGTTCTCTAATTTTTATGTTACCATAGACATAATTATCAACTCTGATTTTTTCACCATTTGGTAAGCTTATACAGACCTCTTGTAACACCCCAAAGTCAATTTGGGTCGATTTGGGTTCAGGCATAGGGTGACACGGGCGTGTCCCAGGGCGTGTCGTGCCTGGCTTGAGGAGTTGGGTGTCTGGTCGACGAAATTGGGTCGACGGAAGGAACACGCCAGGTGACACGGGCGTGACCCAACTGACACGGGCGTGTCAGTGGGCGTGTCCCTCTGGTCGACACAATGCGCTCGACGATTGTCGAGTGTCGAGTGTGGAGGACACGGCCTGTGATACGGGCGTGTCACAGGGCGTGTCAGCACGGTCGATAATCTCTGCCCGACGACTTTGAGCCAGGGCGTGTTTGCGGGACACGGGTATGTCCAGGTGCACACGGCCTGGAACACGGGCGTGTCCCAGGGCCGTGTGGGTCTCGGGTGATTTTGAGTTGGTGCTGGGTGAAGTACACAGGTGTCTACATGGGCGTGTCAAGTATGACATGGGCGTGTATGGTGTGACACGAGCGTGTCACACGGCCGTGTACTGGCTGGTTTTCAGTCGGTTGACTGCCGCTTAAGGGGACACGGCATGTGACACGGGCGTGTCATAGGGCGTGTCAGACCGTGTTTATGTTTTTTGGACAATTCTTAGCCGTTTGATTCCCTAGTACTGGATCCAATGGATAGGCTCTGGCCATGTGTTGCTAAGGCTGGGGAAAAGGGGATTTAAACCCTTCCTCTTCATTATCTTCTTCTTCTTCTCATTTCAAGAGAGAGCAAGAAGAGGGGAGTGCAAGGGAAGGAAGGAGGAAGAGAAAGCCAGCCGCTGGAGGAGTTGCGGAGTGCGGAACGAAGATCCGAGAGTGGATTCGTGAAGGCTAAGTCAAGGCGGTGACTTCCGTCCGGCTACTTCATGGCACCGAAGCGATCTTCAAGGGTAACGATCTCCTTCTTGGACATCGAAGTCCTTTCTTTATGCATATGCGTGGAATCCTCCACCAAAAGGTGGATTCACGAAGTGATTCCTTTGTTAAGTCTGCATCTAGAGCCGGAATTGTGGAGTACAGCATAGGCATGTTGTGTGAAGCCCATCTGGACCGTTAGTCTGGATTGGTGATGCTCATGGGTAAACCAGAGAAGACTCTGTGGATTTGCAAAGATGTTAATTACTTTGTGGCTTGGATGATTGAATGCTATGTGTGGATGGTATGCTCATGCGTGGCCTAGCCATGGATATGATCTTGGATGATTTGCGTTGCTCCTTGTGGTTTGCTCTGCGAGTGCGGGAAGCTGCGGCTACCCAGGAAGGGAAGGCCGACCCGCATCACGGTGCGCTAGTGACGATGTGAGCACGGGCAAGACTAACCTGTACCTGGGCATGATGGAGAGATCGATTGGTGGCAGTGTTCGGGAGCGTGCGATAGCCCGACTTGCTGCACCGAAATAAAAGCGGGTCGATCTGTTGGATGAATGCTCATGTTTGCCATGCGGTACGTACCTCTGCTTGGTCTGGGCAGAATGCAACCAGCATGCGTGTTGGGGTGACTAGGACCGGCCAGCCAACAAGTTAATTATCGTGCGATTGGTGGTGTTACCACGGGTTTTCAGTACACTGTAAGGTGCCCTGAGTGCACGAAGCGTCTGGCTGCGATCGGCATTTGTGATTTTGATATGTATGATTCTGATTGTTAGCTAGTATACTTGCAAATGCATACAGGGAAGGAACCGCTGCCCCGGGCATGGGGTAGGGTCGTTATAATTTGTCAGTTATAGCTGACCGTTACTTTGTTTGTCGCTCTTTGGTGGATGTCTACTTGCAGGTGCTGCGGCTTGAATGAAAGAAGCGGATTGAAAGCTTGCTGCTAAGGCCCTTGAAGGCCAAGTGAATCGTGGTTGGATTTCATGTGTGGCCGGCCTGCGTGCCGATGTACGAACCTGTATATGTGTAAAAGAGAAACCTTTAAGGCCTTAAGGCCATGTGTGTGTGGGTTGTATACATTCCTGGTTTTGGATATATAAATGTGGAATTTATGTATTAGTGGACATTCCTGGAGTTGAGTTCATACAACTTAAAAATGCTGCGCTAGAATGGATTGGGTTAAGGATACGAATAGAATTTGATCACCACGAGTAATTCCACCACTTGTCTGTGACCTATGGCGTGGGGCCCCGGCCGGACCCACCGTTATAGGTCATGTGACGAGTGGGGGCGTTACAAAGTGGTATCAGAGCTCGGTTGAGATTGTTTGGGAGGAGAGAACAGAATTGAACTCACGAATGTCCACTATGAATGTATTTCAGGCACATGATGTGCGTGAGTGTGTAGTCAATGTATCAGTACTGTTATGATCTGCATTATTAATGGTGTTCTGTACATTGATAGGTGGCGAGGAGTGGAGTTGGGCCGTCTGAGGCCCAGCGGTCTGATGTGAGTGTAGCACCGGTTAAAGCGCCTACGCCTCCTTTGGCGGAGACCATTCGGGTGGTGACGGAAACAGTGCTCGTCGTATTGCAGACACAACCTGCAAGGCCTGCAGTGGTACCTGTGCAGCTTGGTGTTCGGCAAGAGCCTGTTGATGAGCAGTTGAAAAGCTTTATGGAATTTCATCCACCTACGTTTGGCGGGGCGATTTCCCCAACGCAGGCGGAAGATTAGTTGGCTCGAGTGAAGAGGATCATGACTGCAATCAGGATAGCGGAGGAGCAGAAAGTGACATTAGCCACTTTTTTATTGGAAGGAGATGTGAGGTTATGGTGGGATGAGATGCAAGTGCATGATTTGGCCGGTCGAGGGTTAGCAGAGGTGTCTATGGAAGAATTCTCCCGCTTGTTTTTAGCCAAGTACGTGCCAGTGTCCCAGCAGATTGCTATGGAGAATGAGTTTTTACGCCTGGTGCAGGGTGAGAGAGATATTGATACGTATCTGCATGAATTTACCAGACTGGGGCGGTATGCGGGATCTACTTTCGCCGAGGAAGCCCGAAAGACGAATCGATTTTATGAGGGCCTTCGAGATGAGTTGAGGTTGGCACTTCCGAGTTCGGTGAGCCAAGACTTCCAAGCATTGGTAGACACAGCCCGTGCATTGGAAAAGGATATGAAGCGAGTGCAAGAAACGAGGAGACTGGCAGTGGAGAAGCCAGAATTCAAAAGTCTGCAGTTGGAATATTTGGATTTGCAGAAACGAGAGAAAAAGTGATTCAAGCCTGCGAAACAAACTTCTTCGAATGTTACGTCAGAAACGACGTATGGACAAAGACGTGTTGAGACACGTACCTATTTTAAATGCGGAAAACAGTGGCATATAGCCTCTAATTATCGAAGCGGCCCTCCTAGAAGTGCGAAAACTACGGATGCGTCTTATGAAGATAAGGGTAAAGCAGTGGCCGAGTCATCTGCATCCCGGACGCAACCTCGATTGCATAATATGGAAGTGCAAGAGCTGCAAAGTGCACTTGGTGAAGTTCAACCTCGGGTTTTCAATTTGGCATTTACCGAAGAATTTAAACGCTATCTGCAAAATAATACGGATGAGCGGAAATAAGTGTGACCCGTCTTTCTTGTGTGGATGTGAATGTTATGTCTTTGTATTTGTGACATATGATATGTACATGGCGGGTTAGATGGAGATATGACTATGTTGCTATCATCCGAATGATGTGTTTGTTATGTGATGTGTTTGTTGTGGCTGCTTGGAGTAAGCAAAATTTCGAGGACGAAATTCTTTGAAGGAGGGGAGGATTGTAACACCCCAAAGTCAATTTGGGTCGATTTGGGTTCAGGCTTGGGGTGACACGGCCTGGGACACGGGCGCGTCCCAGGGTGTGTCATGCCTGGCTTGAGGAGTTGGGTGTCTGGTCGACGAAATTGGGTCGACGGAAGGAACACGCCAGGTGACACGGGCGTGACCCAACTGACACGGGCGTGTCAGTGGGCGTGTCCCTCTGGTCGACACAATGCGCTCGATGATTGTCGAGTGTCGAGTGTGGAGGACACGGCCTGTGACACGGGCGTGTCACAGGGCATATCAGCACGGTCGACGATCTCTGCCCGACGACTTTGAGCCAGGGCGTGTTTGCGGGACACGGGTATGTCCAGGTGCACACGGCCTGGAACACGGGCGTGTCCCAGGGCAGTGTGAGTCTTGGGTGATTTTGAGTTGGTGCTGGGTGAAGTACACGGGAGTCTATACGGGCGTGTCAAGTATGACACGGGCGTGTATGGTGTGACACGGGCGTGTCACACGGCCGTGTACTGGTTGGTTTTCAGTGGGCGTGTCCCAGGGCGTGTCGTGCCTAGCTTGAGGAGTTGGGTGTCTGGTCGATGAAATTGGGTCGACGGAAGGAACACACCAGGTGACACGGGCGTGACCCAACTGACACGGGCGTGTCAGTGGGCGTGTCCCTCTGGTCGACACAATGCGCTCGACGATTGTCGAGTGTGGAGCACATGGCCTGTTACACGGGCGTGTCACAGGGCGTGTCAGCGTGGTCGACGATCTCTGCCCAACGACTTTAAGCCAGGGCGTGTTTGCGGGACACGGGTATGTCCAGGAGCATACGGCCTGGAACACGGGCGTGTCCCAGGGCCGTGTGAGTCTCGGGTGATTTTGAGTTGGTGCTGGGTGAAGTACACGGGTGTCTACACGGGCGTGTCAAGTATGACACGGGCGTGTATGGTGTGACACGGGCGTGTCATACGGCCGTGTACTGGCTGGTTTTCAGTCAGTTGACTGCCGCTTTAGGGGACACGGCCTGTGACACGGGCGTGTCATAGGGCGTGTCAGGCCGTGTTTATGTTTTTTGGACAATTCTGAGTCGTTTGATTCCCTAGTACTGGATCCAATGGATAGGCTCTGCCCATGTGTTGCTAAGGCCGGGAAAAGGGGATTTAAACCCTTCCTCTTCATTATCTTCTTCTACTTCTCATTTCAAGAGAGAGCAAGAAGAGGGGAGTGCAAGGGAAGGAAGGAGGAAGAGAAAGCCAGCTGCTGGAGGAGCTGCGGAGTGCAGAACGAAGATCCGAGAGCGGATTCGTGAAGGCTAAGTCAAGGTGGTGACTTCCGTCCGGCTACTTCATGACACCGAAGAGATCTTCAAGGGTAATGATCTCCTTCTTGGACATCGAAGTCTTTTCTTTATGCATATGCGTGGAATCCTCCACCAAAAGGTGGATTCACGAAGTGATTCCTTTATTAAGTCTGCATCTAGAGCCGGAATTGTGGAGTACGGCATAAGCATGCTGTGTGAAGCCCATCTGGACCGTTAGTCTGGATTGGTGATGCTCATGGGTAAACCGGAGAAGACTCCGTGGATTTGCAAAGATGCTAATTACTTTGTGGCTTGGATGATTGAATGCTATGTGTGGATGGTATGCTCATGCGTGGGCTAGCCATGGATATGATCTTGGATGCTTTGTGAAGCTCCTTGTGGTTTGCTCTGCGAGAGCGGGAAGCTGCGGCTACCCAGGAAGGGAAGGCAGACCCGCGTAACGGTGCGCCAGTGATGATGTGAACACGAGCAAGGCTAACCTGTACCTGGGCATGATGGAGAGATCGATTGGTGGCAGTGTTCGGGAGCGTGCGATAGCCCGACTTGCTACACTGAAATAAAAGCTAGTCGATCTGTTGGATGAATGCTCATGTTTGCCATGCGGTACATACCTCTGCTTGGTCTGGGCGGAATGCAACCAGCATGGGTGTTGGGGTGACTAGGACCGGCCAACCAACACGTTAAGTACCGTGCGTTGGTGGTGTTACCACGGGTTTTCGGTACACCGTAAGGTGCCCTGAGTGCACGAAGCGTCTGACTGCAGTCGGCGTTTGTGATTTTGATATGTATGATTGTGATTGTTAGCCAGTATACTTGCAAATGCATACAGGGAAGGAACTGCTGCCTCGGGCATGGGGTAGGGTCGTTATAATTGGTCAGTTATAGCTGACCGTTACTTTGTTTGCCGCTCTTTGGTGGATGTCTACTTGCAGGTGCTGCGGCGTGAAATGAAATAAGCGAATTGAAAGCTTGATGCTAAGGGCCTAAGGCCCTTGAAGGCCAAATGACTCGTGGTTGGATTTCATGTGTGGCCGGCCTGCGTGCCGATGTACGATCCTGTATATGTGTACAAGAGAAACCTGTAAGACCTTAAGTCCATGTGTGTGTGGGTTGTATACATTCCTGACTTTGGATATATAAATGTGGAATTTATATATTAGTGGACATTCCTGGAGTTGAGTTCATGTAATTTAAAAATGCTGCGCTAGAATGGATTGGGTTAAGGATACAAATAGAATTTGATCACCACAAGTAATTCCGCCACTTGTCTGTGACCTATGGCGTGGGGCCCCGGCCGGACCCACCGTTATAGGCCATGTGACGAGTGGGGGCGTTACAAAGTGGTATCAATTTGGATGTGAATGTTATGAGACCAGAAGGTGCGGTCTGTTGGAGCGCATAGCAAGAGTCTTAGGCATGCGTGTCGTGATACAATGGGGGGCTAAGGGCCAATCCCGGTTCACTAATACTATAAAACTCTGGCTGCACGCCATGAAGTAAATGCTCAAGAGAGTTGTCGTTGGGTTGTGACCTTGATACGGTGGTGGGCAAGTGCTTTGCCAGAACACCTAGAATGTGCCCTGAGTGCACGGACCGTTGGGCCGGGTGGCGAACGGTTGTGATGGTATGTGTACGTGAAAGCACCTTATATTGCCATGCTTGTGATATGATATGCCTGCAGGGAAGATTACCGCTGCCTCGAGAAAAGGGGTAGTGTCGTTATAAATAGGTCAGTTGAATGCTGACCGTTGCCTCTGTTTGCCACCCTTGGGTGAATTGTCCCTGTCCAGGTGCTGGAGAGACAAGAAGGTCGCATAAAGGGTGATGCCCCTGCTGTTGCTGCTGCTGCTGCCGCTAGCTCTCGAAGGCTATTCCTTTTGTTGTGATTTCTTTTGATGTGACCGGCCTGCGTGCCAATTTTGGGGCCACTGTTGAAAGCCTTGTAAGGCCATAAGGCCACTGATGTTTACATGTTGTAAGACATTCCTATATGCTATAAAATATGGTGTTTTATATATTGGACATTCCAGAGAGGAGTTCAAGTGGTAGTTCTAGGCTTCTGCTAGAATGCTTTGTGTAGGTGCGTTGCGCTACTCTGGTATCACTCCGTAGCTTTGTCGTCTGTTTTGTGATATATGTTGTGGGGCCCCGGCCGGACCTTCTAGTATATGTTATATGAATGGATGAGGTTGTTACATTTTTGGTATCAGAGGTCTTGGTCTTTCCCTCTCGAAGTCGTGGTCGACTTCTTTTGTGAGGGGACACGGCCTGTGACACGGGCGTGTCATGGGGCGTGTCAGGCCGTGTTTATGTTTTTTGGATAATTCTGAGCCGTTTGATTCCCTAGTCCTGGATCCAATGGATAGGCTCTGGCCATGTGTTGCTAAGGCCGGGGAAAAGGGGATTTAAACCCTTCCTCTTCATTATCTTCTTCTTCTTCTTATTTCAAGAGAGAGCAAGAAGAGGGGAGTGCAAGGGAAGGAAGGAGGAAGAGAAAGCCGGCTGCTGGAGGAGCTGCGGAGTGCGGAACGAAGATCCGAGAGCGGATTCGTGAAGGCTAAGTCAAGGCGGTGACTTCCGTCTGGCTACTTCATGGCACCGAAGCGATCTTCAAGGGTAACGATCTCCTTCTTGGACATCGAAGTCCTTTCTTTATGCATATGCGTGGAATCCTCCACCAAAAGGTGGATTCGCGAAGTGATTCCTTTGTTAAGTCTACATCTAGAGCCGGAATTGTGGAGTACGACATAGACATGCTGTGTGAAGCCCATTTGGACCGTTAGTCTGGATTGGTGATGCTCATGGGTAAACCGGAGAAGACTCCGTGGATTTGCAAAGATGCTAATTACTTTGTGGCTTGGATGATTGAATGCTATGTATGGATGGTATGCTCATGTGTGGGCTAGCCATGGATATGATCTTGGATGCTTTGTGAAGCTCCTTGTGGTTTGCTCTGCGAGAGTGGGAAGTTGCGGCTACCCAGGAAGGGAAGGCTGACCCGCGTCACGGTGCGCCAGTGACGATGTGAGCACGGGCAAGGTTAACCTGTACTTGGGCATGATGGAGAGATCGATTGTTGGCAGTGTTCAGGAGTGTGCGATAGCCCGACTTGCTGCACCGAAATAAAAGCGGGTCGATCTGTTGGATGAATGCTCATGTTTGCCATGTGACACGTACCTCTGCTTGCTCTAGGCGGAATGCAACCAACATGCGTGTTGGGGTGACTAGGACCGACCAGCCAACAAGTTAATTACCGTGCGATTGGTGGTGTTACCACGGGTTTCCGGTACACCGTAAGGTTCCCTGAGTGTATGAAGCGTCTGGCTGCGGTCGGCGTTTGTGATTTTGATATGTATGATTGTGATTGTTAGCTAGTATACTTG
Organism: Platanthera guangdongensis; assembly: GCA_039583875.1. Classification (NCBI taxonomy): domain Eukaryota; kingdom Viridiplantae; phylum Streptophyta; class Magnoliopsida; order Asparagales; family Orchidaceae; genus Platanthera; species Platanthera guangdongensis. The sequence goes on along the minus strand of CM077159.1, from coordinate 152,133,841 downwards.
CAAATGCATACATGGAAGGAACCGCTGCCCCGGGCATGGGATAGGGTCGTTATAATTGGTCAGCTATAGCTGACCGTTACTTTGTTTGGCGCTCTTTGGTGGATGTCTACTTGCAGGTGCTGCGGCTTGAATGAAAGAAGCGGATTGAAAGCTTGCTGCTAAGGCCCTTGAAGGCCAAGTGAATCGTGGTTGGATTTCATGTGTGGTCGGCCTGCGTGCCGATGTACGAACTTGTATATGTGTAAAAGAGAAACCTGTAAGGCCTTAAATCCATGTGTGTATGGGTTGTATACATTCCTGGTTTTGGATATATAAATGTGGAATTTATGTATTAATGGACATTCCTGGAGTTGAGTTCATAAAACTTAAAAATGCTGCGCTAGAATGGATTGGGTTAAGGATACGAATAAAATTTGATCACCACAAGTAATTCTGTCACTTGTCTGTGACCTATGGCGTGGGGCCCCGGCCGGACCCACCATTATAGGCCATGTGACGAGTGGGGGCATTACACCTCTTCTTCTAATTTTCGTCTAAGTAGCGAAAATTGAATAGCTATCGTATCAGATATGAAAGAATGTGTTGTGTTAGAATCAAACAGTGCAGAGATAGGATTATCTTAAAACATTTTTGTACCTGTTATCACCCCAATCCCTTTTCAGTCGTCTTCTCGATTCATCCCATAGATGTGAGGTTGAGACGGTGTCTGTTGCCTCGATCCTTCAGTTGATTTCCCTTTGACCTCCTTCTTCTTTAGACAATTCCTAATAAGATGGCCTAACTGATAACAGTGGAAACAATTATTGTCTCTCCTGTCTGAAGTACAAGCGCCCCAATTTTGTTTGTTGCATTTAGGATATGTCGGGGTAGGCTGAATTGGAGTGTTTCAGCGCTTTAGTTGATTTTGATAGCCAGTGTCTTGGCACTTTCGTTTCTCTCCTGACTGGGATGGACGTACTGTCCTCTGCCTTTCTTCGACTCGACGAGCCGCCTCGATTAGTGCTTCATAGTCAGAGAAGTCAAAAGGGGCTAGAGTGTCTTGGATCAAATCTCTTAATCCTAGACGCAACATGAACATTTGCTGGTCCAGTGACCCAGCTGCATCGGGGACTTGCTCGAACATCAAAGAAATTTTGGACTCATATTCCATAATAGAAAGAGTACCCTGAGTTAACTGGGCAAGTTGCTCCTTCATCATCTATCGAGCTGACACGGGCCAATCCCACTTGCGGAATCGATTTACGAATTCACTCCAAGAGATGTCAATCACCTTCTTCTCCCTCAAATAGATGCATATGTGAATGTTCCAATAAGTTGCAGCATCCCTTTGCAGAATAAATTCAATAAGAGTCACCCGCTTTTCTTCTAAGCACTCAACTCCTTCTAAGATTCTTTCTACTTGACGAAGCCACTCTTCAGCGACGAGTGGGTTTGTGGAGCCTGGAAATTTTGGGGGACCCGTTCGCATGAAAATGTCCAACCACCTTTAAGCACGGGTGGTATCAGATCTCGATCTTAGAGGTATGACTGATCCTCCTTACAGAGCTTCTGCCAGGACTGCTGCCAGTTGAGTAACAACATCCAAATTGTGGGGTACTACGGGGAACCTTGGAGGGTTACTATCTTGTTCACTATTTCCGTTGATATGGTCATTCACTTGTGAATCAGTATTGGTCATTTCTTGAACAGGAATAGACATTCTAAGTCGAGAAAACTAATCCCCATATACATAATTATTTTGTATTTACATAACTAACTCGCAATATCTAGTTTAAGGTGCTCAGTGGCCAGATAAGCGTAAGGTCTGTGGTCGCACTATGTACCGTTATACATGACTTTCCTTTTGGAGGATACTGGCTCACCACCAACCACTTTCCTAGACACCAATTAGACAACTTAAATTCTGATCTTGCAAGCACAATGCTTTTCTAAACTGATCTTATTCATTCTTAATTATGTCTACCCAGCTCAGGTTTACTAACTTATGTTCATGGGGTCTAATACTATTTTTTAAATTTTCTGTTGGTTCCACTCTTTTATGTGTAACCTCCCTTTGATACCAACTTGTCATACCCTAGCCCGATAAGCTCGAATTAACGAGGCGGGAACAATAAATGTGAGGTTAGGATCTTTTAAATAGTTACACATTCCAGAGCAAGAGTCAACATAACCAACATTTTTTTAATTCAAAAGTTTGCATGAGTACATCATTTGAAATATCACTTTTTTCATTGTACATAATAGTAGTGTTCCTTACTGCTCACGGTCGCCCATATCCACTTCGGTACCAAAAAACATAATGTTGAAATCAGGAAAATCCTAACTCCAAATTTCGGATCAATGCAGCCTAAGGTTACCGGTTCAACGGTCTGGCTCGACGACTAATGGGCTAAGACAAGGAAACTGCCGAACAACTAAAAGGACCCCAGGCACTGTGGTAGGGAGGTCTCATGACATACACATAAGCATAGAAGAAGCTACCCCTCCACGACCAAAAATGACCGAGCAGGGTATGAGGTTGACTAACTGGTAACAAAGTCGCGAAGACTAAGGTAGATAGTCGCAAGCTCGCGACTTGCCTCTTTGAAAAAGGAATCCAAAGACTCAGCTGATGTCCAAGAAAAAGAGTTCTCGAGATCTTTGCGAGATTCCGAAGTACGTCTGCTCGTATCTCTGGGTCCTATTTATAGGCAATCCAAGGAGATGGGGGTTTATAGCCCCACTGTCCGGCGACCAGACGACTTCTTGGGGGAGCTCGCTTGGCTGAGCGAGTAACACGCCTAGTCGTCTACCTAGCGAGTATGCGAGGGGAGCTCGTCATACTCGCCCAGGTCTTCTACTGTCTTGCGCGTTGACTATAACTTCTATCTTGACTTGCTGACTTTGACTATTGTTGATCTGGCTCTGGAGGGGTCCACCCTCAACGAATATGGGTTGTACATAGTCCTCACTCTTTTTGAATGACGTAGGAGCTCAGAAAGAAACATCCAACGTGTATTCAGCTAGCTGCTTGTGTGAGTATCTGAGTTACTCGCTTTTGATGGATGTTTGTTAAACTCTAAAAATAGGGTGGGGGCTGGTCTTTGAGGCATGCTTTTGTAACTCGCACGCGATGTCAAAGTCTGTCGAGGAAGTCTACCAAGTGAGCTTGGCTGCACTGTCTGGATTCCTTGAACCTTCAAGGCCAAAAAGGCCGCGAGAAGGTGAGGTTGCTGCTTATCTCCCTTCCCAAAAAAAACTGAAGAAGTTGAAAAAGTCGCTTGCCTCCAAAACTGGCAACTCGTGTCTGCCTACCGAGGATGTCATCTCCTCGGCCGTCCAGCCCGAGCCTTAAACCAGCACCCAAAAGCTCCTTGACGACCTCGGGCTAAGCGACATTCCCAAGTTATCCATTCCCGACTTCACTCTCCTCTCCTCGCCGACTTCTTCTCCTTCCCCGGAAGTCGCTGGGTCCCAGGCACAGCTGCGGGCAGATCTCGCTACCTCGCAAGGTAGTCATCTTGTCGAAAATATCACTGATCAGTTTGTTTATACATTGTTGATTTGTTCTTTTTATTCGCAGCTCTTTCGCAGACTACTACAAGCGAGGTTCTCGATGTCATTCCCTTGCAAGCAACTCCGTTGGTCGCCCTTGAAGCTCCAAAATAGCCTCGATCCGGGCACACCGTCCGGATCAATGTCGGATCTAATAAAGGGTCCGGAAAACAAGTCCCTGAGACGAGGAAAAAGGACCTTCCGGTGGCAAAGACCTCGCATCCCGGGGCGAGCAAAGCCCATGCTTCTGCGACTACCTCGTCGCTGTCGGCGGCGAGCATACCTTTGCCACTGCCATCTCCTCCTCTGGCTAGCTCGCAACAACCGAGGAGGAGCACATCTCTACCGCCACCTCCTCCCTTGTCACCGAGCAACAAAGCTCATCTTGAAGTCTGCCCGGAAACCACGGTTCCTCGGATCCCGCCGGATAGCTCGGCGCAAGATCCGAAAAGAAGGCGCCCAAACTACTTCCTACCGAGGACCGGAAGTCGTGACCTTGGAGGCCGCGGACAGTGGCAGGCTGCCGAGCGCCCGGGAGGCTCCTCAACTAGCCAGCTAGAATCAACTCGCCGCAGCCCGTCCCCTCGCGGATCACAGTCCTCTTGGCAAGGTATCTCGCACAGTTATTGAATTGGCCTTACTGCTGATGTTGAGTTCTGACTTGGCGACTATTATCTGCTTTGACAGGTCGCCCTACAACTCATGGAGTGGCTTTCATTGATGCCCTCGGGCTCTCTGGTAACGAATATCGCCATGCCGCCGCCCGCACCTACATCGAGCTGGAGGCCAAGTTCAACCAACTCGCCATTTGAGAGCCTTGTCGCTGAATCTCGACACTGGAGGTGAGAGGATGGCGAAGATGGAAGAGCTATAGGACCGCCTAGCTACCTATGAGGCACATTTCCACCTGATCCATGAGTTGGAGCAGTGTCAAGTGATGACTGACCACCGCATCCAGCACTACGACGAGGAGTTGACCGGCATGCGATCAAGTATGGGCTCTGCTGGACGACTTGTGAGAATGGAGGAGCAGTTGCGTCGGAGCGACGGAGCGATGACGGTGGCCAGCAAGCACTATCGACGTGCACGCGAGATGGACTGGGTCGGGCAACATCCATCTCTCCCCGAGCAGCGTCATCCTAGGACTTTAGAAATTTTCTGATTTCTTTCATTTGTACTCACCAATTGGCGACATTGTAGTGAAATTTATTCTTTCATATAATAAGGCGAGTTTATATCTTGCGTTGATTCTTCCGACCTTGTTGTTGGTTGATGCTTTCGTTCTGTGGAGATATTCTTCTTTTACTTCTTACTCGTCTTCTCTTCGCGATGTCTCGATTTGTCTTGTGCAGGTTCCGGCCAGCTTGCGAGATTCTGGATAGCGTTGCACGAGATAGGACTAGTAGCTAGGGTTGATCTCTCAGTTAGCAGGCGACTTAGTCTGATACTGGCGTGATGTTGATATACCCCCTGGTCTCTGCCTACAAATAAAAGGGGTATGCTGTTGCGAATTCTGATCCTTTGCTCGCGAGTAGTCGTCCTTGCTCGCACCTTCTTTATAGTTTTTGCTCTACTCGTGCTTTCAACTCTTCTCGCTCAAGATGGTCAGCAATGATGCCAATGCTCGTCGCTAGGCCCACGCGATCAACTTCATTGAAGCAGTCTTTAAGAAATCAGTTACGACTGAGCGAGATCTGGAAGATTTCTTCCAAAGGCACTTACCAGGGAAATACTCGGCCAGGCTCCCCGCCCGGACAGAGCGACTAAACACATATCTCGAAGGTGAAATAGTCCTGCCACTTCTCCAGTTCGAAGTCGTCCCGCGACTTCCATTGTGACCAGAGTACCGCCAAATCCTACGGTACTTCGGAATTATGCCCGCCCAAAATCAACACCAATGGAGTGACGATGATCATGAGATTTCTTTGCTTCCTTCTGGAAGAGAAGATCGTGTTCAACCTCTCCGTCTTCCGGAAGGTCTTCGCCTTCGCCGTGACATTCGAGGGAGTGATCTTCTTCAATTGCCACTTCTGCACACTGGTCGGCACCGCGAACAAAGTTCACCAGTGGGGCGAGTATCTGATCGTCGCCAATGACTTTGAAGGGGTGCCGATGAGGCCACACCAGCCGTCTAAAGTCACCTTCCTGCCACCCATCCTGGAAGGCGCGCACGAGAAGCTTTTCGAAGCTTTCCATGGGCGGTGCTATGATGTTATCCACTGGCACCTAAACGTCAACTCGCTGGACGAGGTCTTCCCTAATGAAGGTAAAGCTTGATGAGATTTTGCCATACTCGCCGAATTTTCTCTGATCGTTGTTGTAAATTCTCTAACAGTTCTTCGAAAACTGCAGCTACTCGCGAAATACCGCCAGAACCGCTTACTCCAGCGAAGGAAGTCGCGTCATCATGTCAAGACTCCTTGAACCCGCCTTCTGAAGTGGAGGAAATCCCGCCTCCTGCGAGCAGCAAGGGCCAGTCGCGAGCTAGCAACAAGTAGGGCCCGTCGCAAAGGAAGCTCGCCAAAGGGAAAGAGAAGACCAAGTCCCCTGACCACGCGAGCAAGCGAGCAAGGATCTCCCAGGAACTCTTCGGTGGGAGGGAGTCGCCAATCGACGTCGGGGAGCCGTACTTCCACCCGAACTATAACCTTAGGCGAAGCGGCAAGGATGCCTTTGAATGCCCACTGGTATCATGGGCCGAGGGAGAGCACAAAGTGATTTTGAGCACTAACCTCCCCGCCTAGGCAGAAGACTGGGAGGATAATGGGGAGTCCTACGATGTCGCCTTCATGCTATATGGATGAGCAGATGCTGAGTCGATGCAGGACCTCAGCTCGGAGGTGCTCGCCCATCAAACCTCTCGCGCGCTTCTGCGAGCTGCCAAGCTTGGACACTTCATGACAAGGAAGCTCCTCGAAACACAGATGGCATTAAAGATCGTCGCTCAAAATGCAATCGACTTGGCGATGCAATCTGTGCGGTGGAAAGAGTATGTGGTAGCTCGCCTTCTCTGCGCGACTTAGTCGCTTCTGTACTTGATCATTTTTCTAACTGTTTATTGGTTGATCCTCGCAGGCCGCCGAGATCAAAACGACGAAGAAGGTATCCGAGCTCGATCAAGAACTCGCCAACACCAAAGCCGAGCTGGAGGCTTCTCAAATTCGGGTCGCCAAGTTAGAAACTCGTCCGATCGTCACTGAAGATCATCTCGATCCCTCGGATGCTCGCCCGGTTGAGCAGTAACAGGAGGCGAGTCCGCACGTGATGGACAAAAGGATTCACTTCCATGGAGATGAGATGCCCGCTATCCACCGCGGGATAGCGCAAGCAACGGGGGAAGCCATTCTTGCCAAACTGAGGATGGATAGCTTCCTCGGCTCAGAGGTCGAGCATCTGACAATCTCAGACCTTATCGCAGGCTTGTTTGTCTAGGAATACAACCCGCCTGACCGCGTCCTCTCCTCCCCTTCCGGCTCTAGTGGCAGCAACAGTAGAAACAGAGAGAGTAGTGACAACAACGATTACAACGAGGATGACGAGGCCGAGGCCAAGGATGAGGAAGATGTCAACATCGACGATGAGGAGTATAAGCCTGATACTGGCGATGATGAGTCATAGTAGGTCGGCGACCTCCTGCGTCAAAACCTGCAAAGATAGAAAGTTGTAAACACTTTGAAAATTATGCAATGTATTATAATACTCGTCGTATAATACAAAAATGTTCTTTTGTATTGCTTATTTTTGTATTCGAATGCTCGATGGTTGATGACGCTCGCTATGCTCATAGGCGCGGGTTGAGTGCTCGTTGTGCGCATACTTGCTTATTGATGTCACTTGATAGGCTCATAGGTGTGGAGAGGTTGAGTGTTCGTTGTGCGAATACTTGCTTATTGATGTCACTTGATAGGCTCATAGGCGTGAAGAGGTTGAGTGCTCATTGTGCACGTACCCGCATGTTGATGTAGCTCGTACTCGCGTAATTGTTGCTTGCACCGATACAGTCGCTCTGCCTACTCGCATGTAGTTGCTCGCACCTGCATTCGATCAAGGTGTTGGAGAATGTAGGGATTCAATCCGACTGCGGGACCGAGCCTGGCCAAGAGAGGATTGTCGAAGAATGTAAATATTCAATCCGGGTGTCGGAGAATGTAGGGATTCGATCCGACCGCGCGACCGCGATGGGGACAGGCTCTGGTGATGGCAAGGCATTGACCTATAGTAACGGCAGAGAATATAATGATTCAATCTGACCGCCATAGAATGTAAGTATTCGATCCGGTTGCGCAACCTAGCCTGGCTATGAGCCAATTGCCGAAGAATATAAGTATTCGATCCAGGCATCGGAGAATGTAAGTATTCGATCCGACTACACAACCGCAAGGGGGCATGCTCTGTCGGTGCCGCGACCTTGAAACCGAAGAGGCCAAAATCTCTTTTGCAAAGATATGAATACTCTATAAGGGGAGAGGCCAGAGTCCATTGTCGGGAGCACCGAACACTCTGTAAGGGGAGAGACTGGAGTCCCTTGTTGGGAGCACCGAACACTCTATAAGGGGAGAGTTTGGAGTTTTTTGTTGGGAGCACCGAACACTCTATAAGGGGAGAGGTCGGAGTCCCTTGTTGGGAGCACCGAACACTCTGTAAGGGGAGAGGCCGGAGTCCTTTATTGTGAGCACCGAACACTCTGTAAGGGGAGAGGCCGGAGTCCCTTATTGGGAGCACCGAACACTCTGTAAGGGGAGAGACTAGAGTCCCTTGTTGGGAGCACCGAACACTCTGTAAGGGGAGAGGCCAGCGTCCCTTGTTGGGAGCACCGAACACTTTGTAAGGGGAGAGACCGGAGTTCCTTATTGGGAGCACCGAACATTCTGTAACGGGAGAGGCTGTAGTCCCTTGTGGGGAGCACCGAACACTCTGTAAGGGGAGATATCAGAGTCCTTTGTGAGGATCACCGAACACTCAGTAAAAGGGCAATCAGTAAGATTGGTGATGACACTTGTTGTTCATTACACGAATGCTGAAAATACAAAATACAAGCAATGATGGTGGAGCTCTGAACACCCCTTTGGCGAAAAGCAAACTCTTTTTTGGGACGTTCATCCTTGAGATAAGCCCCATGCATGATCATTCTTGACATGTTAATTCAGAGCCTTTGTTTTTCGGAAAACTCTCAAGGTACCCTAGGCGAACGAATCATTCGATTACTGTCTTCAGTCGCGAACAATCTTCTGTCTTATGCCCGTGACCTTGATGGTAGTCACAGTATTTAGATTGGACCCCTAAGTTTGGAGTAAGAGCCCTTGATCTTTGGAGTGAAGGATGATTGCGTATGACGAGCAACACTTCCGCTCGCGAAACATTGATGGGAGGGAAGACTTGATGTTGGTGATGCCCCCAGCTCGCCGAGAGTTGACACAGCGCGAGTTGCTCTTTTTGGGAACCGACGGTGGTGTTAACCCTTGCTCTCGCTGTCACTTTGAGTTGCTTTTGAATTGTTGACAGTGTGCTTCAACTGCATCATCAACAACAATCTGGGCGTCGATCCGTCGAACAAGATCAGAATAGTGGGACATAGTCTCACGTACTAGTGCAGAGTGGAAGTCACCAGGGCGGAGCCTGCCAAGAAGAAATCAATTTGTGCTGTGTTATATGCAATTTCTGTTGTTAAGCTTCTCTCCTAATTTGCTATGACATTCAGTGTCTTGATGGTTTATATTCTGTGAAATTAACATGAAACAACAGCAATTTGTTCTGGTTTATATAATTTTCATGTTTATAACCGGATCTAAGAATGCTCGTAGGATGAAGAAGAAGAGTCTCGAGCTAGACGGAGATTAAAAACCATGAAATGAGCGACTCTGTGGGTGAGAGAGGTGCTGTGGTAGGGAGAGAAGGCCGGGAGAGGGCTGTCGCTGTGAGTTGAAGAGGCGCCGTCGTCGGGAGAGGCGGGGAGAGGGAGGTAAAGAGCATTGGCAGGGAGAGGCGGCGTCGGCAGGCAGAGGCGGCGTCGGCAGGTAAATAACGGCGGCCCTTGAGTGGTTTCGCAGGAGATGGAGAAATGGCGCCGTAGGGAGATTCCGCAGGGAGGAGAGTTGGGGCCGTGAATCGCGATCTATCAATGGAGGACAGGATTCAGTTGCTCGCATCTTCGCATTTTCTCCCTATTCGCGCGCGCGCCACACAAGTGACAGAGCATGGCCCCCGTATTGTGAAAATTATTACGTGCCGGCTCCGGGCCGAGTATTTTGCTTAAGATTCTGCTCGTGCGTCTTTGTTTTGCTTGTCTTTTTTCTCTCTCTAAATCGCGCCCGTTGATACCTCCACTCGGCAACACCTCCTTTCACCCGGACAGAGATTTAGGGACGGAGCCCGGTCCTAGTAATCTCTCCCCGTATTGGGCGCGACAGTACCCGCCCGCCCCCGACGGACTTCTCTGAAATTATTTAAAATCTTTTTGCAATTCTTTTTCTCTCCAATTTTCAATTAGTTTAATTTTAAAATTTTATTAAATAATTTTTCTATAATCTAAAGTTATTTTTTTATTTTACTGTTCCACCGCCCTCTCCCGCCCCTCCCTTCCGTCTTCGGCTTGTTTGGCCCCCGCATTCCGCATGGATTACGCTCCGTCGCCAGCGAAACACAGAACATCGCGGGTTGCGCGATTAACGCGTCCGCCGGCGGCAGAGCAGCTGGTGGCTTGCCCGATCCACACTGAAGGCTTCGCAGGCCTTCGACGAATCCACTGGGGGTTGTCCGGCGGCGAGCGGGGCAGAGCCACCTGAAATAGGGGCTGGGGCCGGTGTCGACCTCCCGCCGTACCCGCCCATCTGAAATAGGGGCCTGGGCGGGTGCCGGACTCCCACCCCACCCGCCCCCTAAAACAAGCTGGGGCGAGTGCCGACCTCCCACCGCACTCGCCCCTTGAAGAGGGGTCGGGGCGGGTGCCGACCTCCCGCCACACCCACCCCCTAAAACAGGCTGGGGCGCGTGCCGACCTCCCGCTACACTCGCCCCCCTGAAGAGGAGCCGGGGCGGGTGCCGACCTCCCGCCTCACCCGCCCCCTAAAACAGGCCGGTGCGAGTGCCGGCCTCCCGTCACACTCGCCCCTTGAAGAGGGGCTGGGGCGGGTGCCGACCTCCCGCCGCACCCGCCCCCTAAAAGAGGCTGGGGCGAGTGCCGGCCTCCCGCCACACTCGCCCCCTGAAGAGGGGTCGGGGTGAGTGCCGGTCTCCCGCCACACTCGCCCCCTGAAGAGGGGTCGGGGCGGGTGCCGGCCTCCCGCCGCACCGGCCCCTAAAACAGGCTGGGGCGGGTGCCGGCCTCCCGCCGCACTTTCCCTTAAAGAGGCACTGGGGCGGGTGCCAGCCACCCGCCGCACCCGCCCCCTAAAACAGGCCGGGGCGAGTGCCGGCCTCCCACCGCACCTGACCCTTGCCCCCTTAGCCTTTGGGCTCACTTGTCTCGTACCATTCTCTGGATTACACCTTGCGCTTGTTTGGGGATCCCACTCCGCGAATATGGGGTTGTGCATAATCCTCGCTCTTTTCGAGCAAGTTCCACGCTCGGAAAGAAACGTCCAACCCAACGTATTCGCTGATTGTAGCACTCTTGGAGCCACAAATACTGGGCCTCTCCGAGGGGTCAACCTGTTATGCCAACTAATGGGAGCCTGGATGGAGATATCCACTCGGGGTAGAATTCACATAACCTCCCGGAGGGTTCGACTTGCCACGTCAGCTATTGGGAGCCTGAGTGGCGAGATCCCCTCGGGGTAGGATTTGTCTCGGGACTCTACCCCCGAGGCACATTCGACTCATCCAGCTAGTGAGAGCCTGGCTGAGGAGATCCTCTCGGGGGTCGGTTCCTTCTCGCCACCGATGCACATTCGACCCATACAACTAGTGAGAGCCTGGATGAGGAGATCCTCTCGGGACGAGAACTTACTACCGATTCACATTTGACCCATCCGGATAGTGGGATCCTGGATGAGGAGATCCTCTCGGGGTTGGAACCTTCTCTCCACCGAGGCACATTCGACTCATCCAGCTAGTGAGACTTGAGTGAGGAGATCCTCTCGAGGGTTGGTTCCTTCTCGCTACTGAGGGACATTCGACTCATCTAGCTAGTGGGAGTCTGGATGAGGAGATCCTCTCGGGACGAGAACTTACTACCAATGCACATTCGACCCATCCAACTAGTGGGAGCCTGGATGAGGAGATCCTCTCGGGGTTGGAACCTTCTCTCCACCGAGGCACATTTGACTCATCCAGCTAGTGAGAGTCTGTGTGAGGAGATCCTCTCGGGGGTCGGTTCCTTCTCGCCACTGAGGCACATTTGACCCATCCAGCTAGTGAGAGCCTGGGTGAGGAGATCCTCTCAGGGCTAGAACCTTCTCTCCACCAAGGCATATTTGACCCATCCAGCTAGTGTGAGCCTGAGTGAGGAGATCCTCTCGAGGGTCAGTTCCTTCTCGCCACTGAGGCATATTCGACCTATCCAGCTAGTGGGAGCCTGGATGAGGAGATCCCCTCGGGACGAGAACTTACTACCGAGGCACATTCGACCCATCCAACTAGTGGGAGCCTGGATGAGGAGATCCTCTCGAGGTTGGAACCTTCTCTCCACCGAGGCACATTCGACCCATCTAGCTAGTGAGAGCCTGGGTGAGGAGATCCTCTCGGGGTTGGAACCTTCTCTCTACCGAGGCACATTCGACCCATCCAGCTAGTGAGAGCCTGGGTGAGGAGATCCTCTCGGGGGTCGGTTCCTTCTCGCCACCAAGGCACATTCGACCCATCCAGCTAGTGGGAGCCTGGATGAGGAGATCCTCTCGAGACGAGAACTTAATACCGAGACACATTCGACCCATCCAGCTAGTGGGAGCCTGGATGAGGAGATCCTCTTAGGGGTGAGATCAGGCACGTTATTCGAACCATACTAAATTCAACATCCTCAAATGAAGAAATTTTTAGGATACATGACCTCCTGACTCAGCTGGTCGGGGGTAGAGCTCATCACAAAAACATAAGAGGAAAAAGACTTCACCATAGCAAGGTTTCTTCAGGCTTCTTGGGTATTGTAAGACTCCCTCCCGGAAAACAAACACGACACGGGGGGAGTCTTATGCACAGAATAGCCGCCTTGCGGTAGCGGCGTTCGATGATCGCTCGGCTACCGCTGCGCGGTAACGCCGTTCGACAATCGTTAAGCCCATTCAATGCTCTCAACGCCTCAACTAGTCCGCTACCGCAAGACAGCTATTCTGGGCATAAGACTCCCCTCGTGCCGTATTTTGTGTTCCGGGAGGGGGGTCTTACAGGTATGATGGCCGTCATTCGCCTCCTCCTCTGATACCTCTATTTTGCTCAAGCTCTCCATGATCTTCTCCATCTCCTCATCCCTGGCAAGCCAGGAGATGGTGCTGATGGCCGTGACGTAGCACTGCCTTGCCATCCTGGGCTCTCCCCTAATCCTGACTTAGATCCCTCTAGTGTTAAACTTGAGGCACTGGTGAAATGACGATGACACACAACGGAAGGCGCTGATGAGGGGTCTTCCGAAGATGGCGTTGTAACTACTCGGAGCGTCAACAATGACGAACCGATAGTTTCTTGAGGTCCCCCCAACTTCACCTGGAGTCCGACTCCACCTTCTACCTCATTCCTTTCCCCTAAAATTCCGAACAGGGGTCCATCCGAGGCCAACACCCTTCTTGGTACCACCTTCATCTCGTCAAACGCCTTCTTGAAAACGATGTTGACGGAGCTCCCGTTGTCAACCAAGATCCAGGAGATGGTGTAACCCTCGATGACTGCCTGGATGACCAGCGCATCGCAGAACGGATCCTTATGATCCGGCATGTCCTTCATTGAGAAGGTAATTTTCTCCTCTAGGGGTGGGGTCTAGGATGTCGAAGCGACGCTCCGACGGTATAGGACATGGAGGCTTGCCTTTCGAGTGGCCTCCATCCCCACTCCACTGTGGATCACTCCTATACCTCCTCGGGGTCGAACATCGACTCGGTCCTCACATACGTCATCTCCCTTACTCTAGGTAAAACTTCTTCAATCCGTACCGGCGGCTGCTGTTGAGCTGGGCCACTCGCCATTCTCATTTCCAGGAATTCAGGGCAGGTAGTTATGGTGTGACCCTATACATGATGGAAGTCACAGTATGGCAACACTCTTCCTCCCCTTCTTTGACAGGCTGGGTGATCTCTCCCATTACCTCTTCCCCCTCTTCCTATCGTCATGGCTTGTTGCGGTGGGGTTGGGAGCTGCCTAGGGGCTTGCCTCTGGAAGTTGAATCTTCCTTGGCCTCGATAAAAGTTCCCCCACCCTGGCCGAGACCTCTTCCAAGACCCTGAATAGGCCCTCCCTGTTGCCTCCAACCTGGCTCCGGACCTTCCTGAGGTCCCTGGAATCCCTGAGCTCTCTGCTCTTCTCTCCTCCTGGGGTCATCTCGCCTAGACCCCTGAGAGCTGTCTCGCCAAGACCCCTGAGAGCCGTCTCGCCAAGACCCCTGAGAGCCGTCTCGCCAAGACCCCTGGGAGCTGGTTCCTGGGGGGTGGGAGTTGAGCAGTCACCTCGAGGAGCAATACTTCGCAGCATCTTCATGATGCCTTGGATGAATGTTATGAACTCTTCCCTCCCTACAAAGGGTACTGGGCTGGGTTGGGGGGCTCATTGGGATCATCACCACCTCCATGATTTCCCGCCATGGAACTTGCTCAGGAACTTCTGTATGAGCTGCGGTCTACGCTCACCGTACCAAAATGTTGGAACCAAGATTCGGTTTCACCTAGAGTTCGAACCTAGGGGTGCAGCTCACACCTACTTCTCCCAAGCCGTCCCTTGGTGAGAGACCTGAATTTGAAAAATGACCCTTGGCTCTAGCGTGGAGGTCCCACCTCACACCCGGAAGACCTTTGAGATCTCCCCCTCCCAAACCAATGCTAAGCTAGGTGCCTTAGAGGATGGAGAAAGAAGATACAAATTTGTGAAACGGATCCCTCTCCAAGGCACCCCAAGGGTCTATTTATAGATTTTTTGGGGATGGCATGCCAATAGCGCAATCCCGCTGCTCTAAAATTACTGAAATACCATAGGCTGGTCTGCCACACCCAAACTCTGCTATTTTGAACAGCTATCCGCAGCCCACCAGGGGCAAAATAGTAGACCCTCAAGACAGACGAGACCCTCAAGCAGGGCGAGCTGCCCAAGCCTGGCGAGACACTCAAGGGGTTGGGCGTGTGCGGCCTCTCGCCTCCCCCGCCCCCCTAAAATAGGGGCCGGGGCGGGTGACGGCCTCCCGCCGCACCCGCCCCTTAAAACAAGCCGGGGCGAGTGCCGGCCTCCCGCCGCACTCGCCCCGTGAAGAGTGGACGGGGCGGGTGCCGACCTCCCGCCGCACCCGCCCCCTAAAACAGGTCAGGGCAAGTGCCGACCTCCCGCCGCACTCGCCCCCTGAAGAGGGGTCGGAGCGGGTGTCGGCCTCTCGCCGCACCCGCCCCCTAAAACAGGCCGGGGCGAGTGCCGGCCTCCCGCCGCACCGGACCTTTTGCCCCCTTAGCCTTTGGGCTCACTTGTCCAGTACCATTCTCTGGATTACACTTTGCGCTTGCTTGGGGACTCCACTCCGCGAATATGGGGTTGTACACTTAGTTTGCACGAGATTGACTTGCGGCTTTGTTTACGCGGGTTGTAGTCGCGGCTTAATTTGCACGAGGTTGGCTTACAGCTTTGTTTGTGCGGGTTGTAATTGCGGCTTAGTTTGCATGAGGTTGGCTCGCAGCTTTGTTTACGCGGGTTGTAATCACAACTTAGTTTGCACGAGGTTGGCTTGCGACTTTGTATCAATTGCGAGGGGGCTGGCCCTGGTGAGGACGAGGCGTAGAATGACAGGGTTGGTGAAGGGTTTTCCCATTCAAACCGCATGCGTAGTCTTACCTAATTTACGCGAGTCGGGCTCGCAACTTTGTTTATTTTGCGCGAGGGGGGGGGGGGAGACCATTACAAAGACGAGGTGTAGAAAGGCAGGGTCGGTGAATGACTTGCCCATTCAAACCGCATGTGTAGTCTTACCTAATTGAATTTTGATTAGACGTTACTTGAAGGAAACATAATGCAATATTCGAATGAAGGATAATGTGCGTGAGTCTGTGCTCACAGCTTTTACAATATTGAATCATAGAGTTCAAGCAGTAAATAAGAAATTGCTGATAAAATAAAAACACACAACAATAAAACAAAAGAACAAGATGTCACTGGTAGAATCAACACAGGTTCTGCACATTCTATGTGCGCAGGAGTGTCTTCCCTTCTGCCGTTCTTAACTTGAAAGTTCATGGTTTGATGACCGTTGTGACGATGTACGGTCCCTCCCATGCAGGCGAGAGCTTGTCTCCCTACGGTCCTTTGTCTGCTACTTCTATGCTTCGTAGAACCAGGTCCCTAACGTTGATAGGTCTGAGCTTCACTATTCGATTGTAACGTCGGGCTACACACCCTTAATAGGCGCCGCGTCAAGGGCCTCCATGTCTCCGACTTCTGGAATTAGGTCAAGGTTTTGCCAAAGCACTTCGTCGTTCTTTTCGATGTCGAAGTTTAAGATTCGGGCGCTGGGGATGCCGATATCAACGGGGATAATGATTTCAGCTCCGTAGCACAGGTTGTATGGCGTATCTCTAGTGGGCGTCCTTTTCGTGGTTCGGTATGCCCATAATACGTTGGGGAGTGCGTCAACCCATTGCCCTTGCCTCCTGTAGTCGTGTCTTCGGTCCTTTTAGAATGGTTCAATTCGTCACTTCTATCTGCCCGTTGTTCTGGGGATGTGCTACAACAGTGTGTCGCAGATTGATCTTCAGGTCTTCACACATTTTGTGAAGGATCTCCCAATAAATTGTATCCCATTGTCCGTGATGATGATAGCGGGAATACCGAATCGACATATAATGTTCTTCCAGACAAACTGCTTGACATTCTCTTCTGTAATCTTGGATAAGGCTCCGCCTCGACCCATTTGGTGAAGTAATCAATGACCATTATGAAGAATTTCCTTTGCCCTGATACTTGGGGAAGAGGGTCTAGAAGGTCGATTCCCCATTGCGTAAATGACCATGCTCCTTGTAACGCTGTTAGAGTGACTGAGGGCTGCTGAGGAATGTTCGAGTGCATCTGACAACTTTTGCATCTCTTAACAAACTCAATTGCGTCTTTCTTCATGGTGGGCTAATAGAAGCCTTGGCGCATAATCTTCTGAGCCAATGCCTTACCGCCTAAATGTTCTTCACAAACTCCTCCATGGACTTCTCGTAATGTGTACTCAGCATCTGATTCGGACTTATCGCATGTGAACTCTCCGTTGATGATGATAAAAGTTGCTGCACGCATTCTTAAGCATCTAATTCTGATAAGCACTTCAAGTAGGGCATGGAGAAGGACCGCTTGTACAACTCTCCGTTGATGATGATAAAAGTTGCTGCTCGCATTCTTAAGCGACGTGCCTCCCTCGGATCATCGGGCAACCGCTGATGTTCCAGGTAGGCTTGTAGTGGGATGATCCATAATGATTCAGGTTCCCCAATTTCCATGACTTCCTAGGGGACCTGAGTACTGGGGATGACGATCTCTCCACCTGGAGCCTTCTCGACAGGTACTGGGAGGAAGATGTGGATAGCTTGGAGAGTACGTCAGCCCTGGAATTCTGCTCTCGAGGGATATGCATAATCTGGTAGTGCAAGATCTTGGTCTGAAGAGACTTCACGAGTTAAAGGTAATGAGCTAGGCGGTCATTCTTTGCTTCGTAATCTCCCTCGACCTGCGAGACTACAAGCTGCGAATCCGAATAAATTGTTAGGTTATTTATTTGGCAATCGATGGCGAGCCTGGCCTGCTATAAGGGCTTCGTATTCGAAAACATTGTTGGAAGCTGGGAACTTCAACCTGAGCCCGTACTCTAGATTGAGGGCTTCTGGGCTTATCAAAAGCAATACTGCACCTACCCCTTCGATGCTTGACATGCCGTCCACATAAAGGGCCCACCGAGGGGCAAGGGCGTTTTGTGCAGCAGTAGGTTCCTGGGGAATGGTGCTTTCGACGATGAAGTCTGCCAATATCTGTGATTTGATGTCTGACCGGGGCAGGAAATGGATGTCGAATTCTCCTAATTCGACTGCCCACTTCACCAACCTCCCAGAAGTTTCTGGCTTCAGGAGGATTGCGCGGAGTGGGAGTTTGGTTAATACTTTCACCGTGCGAATTTGAAAGTAGGGTCGAAACTTTCGTGCTGGGAAGACAAGGGCTAGAGTTGTTTTGTCCGTCGCGGGATATCGTGTTTCTATATCTGAGAGTACTTTATTGAGATAGTAGACTGGGTGCTAAATTCCTCCATCATCTTTAACCAATACTGAACTCAATAGAGCTAGTGATATAGACAAGTATAGGTAGTGTTTCTCCAGGGATTGGTTTTGAGAGGAGCGGGGGGAGGCCAGATATTGCTTCAGGGATTCAAAGGTGGCTTGACACTCGTCCATCCATTGAAACCCCGTGGTCTTTGCTCCTCTAAGGATTTTAAAAAAATGGCAGGTACTTGTCTCCGGTTCGTGCCAAAAACCAGGAGAGTACGATGATCCTTCTAATCAGACGTTGTACTTCCTTCAAGGATCGAGGGGATGACATATCTTCAATTGATTTGATTTTCTCTGGGTTCGCCTCTATTCCTCGATGTGTTACCATAAATCCGAGGAATTTTCCCGACGTAACACCAAATGCACATTTGCTCGGATTGAGTCTCATGTCGTATTGGCGAAGGAGCTCAAAACACTTTTCCAGGTCTTCCAGATGATTCTCTGGATCGATGCTTTCGACTAACATGTCGTCTACATACACTTCCATACTCTTCCCGATAAGATTTTTGAATACTTTGTTCATTAGTCGCTATGATAGGTGGCTCCATCATTTTTGAAACCGAATGACATCACTTTGTAGCAATAAATTCCTTTATCAGTCCTGAATGCGTGTGCTCTTCATCTGTCGAATTCATCCTGATTTAATTGTAGCCATGAAGCTTAGAAGTTGATGCCTGACGGTTGAATCGACGAGCTGATCAATTCTGGGGAGGGGAAAACTATCTTTTGGGCAAACCTGGTTGAGATTGGTATAATCCACACACAATCTCCACTTTCCGGAGGACTTCTTGACCATGACCACATTGACGCCCTACACGATCTCCCTTTTGGGGAGTGCTGTGCATTCCCCATCAAGGAAACGTGAGGGTTAACTGTTGCCCCTCCCCCAATTGGGTGGTCCGGCTGTTGTCGGTGGGAGGCCGACCATGGAACGACATCGTGTCCCCCTCCCTTCTGCGGCCGCTGCCGCCGTCGTCTCCCAACGCCGCGATCGCCGCCGCCGTTGTTTCCCAACTTCACGGCCGTCGCAGCCATCGCCTCGCAACACCACGGCTGCCGCTCCTCCCGCGGATGCCTGTGGCATATCAAAATTTTGAAATAGTTATTTTGATTCATATATAGTTTCAAAAAGATAGTTGGAGTTTCTTATTATGTTAACTTGTAATTAAATAAGATAAATTTTGTTGCGGTCTAACTCGACGCTCCTAAACCGGTCCAAATTCGACCGTCTTAGCCCGGGAGCGGTTGAACGCACAATCAGTCAAAAAAAAAACAAAAAATAGGTACACAAGGCAATTTTTACAATGACATTCAACTAGCTGATATTACACACACTACAAACAATAACCCAATTGATACATTGGCAAACTACATTACAAGTATAATTTGAAAAGTTGATGCATGCAATTTTATCCACAATAAATTTTCCCATAATATGGAACTTTGAGAAGATGATGAATGAGATCATCTATTAGACAATAAAGATAAATGACTATTGCACAAAAGCCTATTTCCGCCATCTTCAGAACACAACAGAGATAGATAGCCAAATAAGGTCATGCATCGCATAAATAACTTTCATTTTGGTTACACTTCAATGAAGAAAAAGTATTTGAAGCAAACTCGACTCATTGTGGACTCATGCCAATCAACAGCCAAGGCCGGTGCGGATAGAGGAAGTAACAATTACAGGAGAAGAGGATCGATGTGTGAATCGAGCGGATGAAGGGGATCGCGGGCTGGTTGGAGTGATCAATGGGGGGGTGGGGATAGAGGCGGCCCGAAAGGCGAGCCTTCACACTATGTACCGCCGATGTGTCGCCTCGACGCCACAGTCCCCTCCTCCACATGAAAAGATTACCTTTTCAAGAAAAGACATGCCCGACCATGAGGACCCCTTTTGTGATGCGCTGGTGATACGGACCGCCATCGAGAACTTCACGGTATCGCGGATCCTAGTCGACAATGGGAGCTCGGTGAACGTGATTTTTAAGAAGGCATTCAATGCAATGAGGGTGGAGGCACGGAGGGTGCTGGCGGCGGATGGACCATTGTTTAGATTCTCAGGAGAAAGGAAAGAGGTCGAGGGGGGTGTGGGACTCCAAGTAACCCTGGGAGGGCTATCCCGAAATTGCCGTTTTGTCATAGTGGATGCCCCCAGTAGTTACAACGCTATCTTTGGGCGCCCCTTGATCAACGCTTTCAGATGCGTTCCATCGTCGTTTCACCAGTGCTTGAAGATGAATTCTAGAGGTACCCAAATCAGGGTACGAGGAGATCCAAAGGCAGCCAGGGAATGCTACGTAATGGCGGTGAACACAATCTCCTGGCAGGGAATACCGACTCATTGTGGTCAGGCGGCCTGCAGATCGGCGGTGAAGAGCTAGCATTGGAGGGGTGAGTCCGCGCGGCTTGGGTGCGGTCTGGCGACCTGGCGGACTGAGCGGACTCCACAGCAGTAGGTCGGCGGCTTGTTGATTGAGTCCGCGCGGCTTGTTTTTTTTTCTTGTCTTTGTAACTGTCTCTGCTCTCCCGGTGTTGGGTTTTGGTGAAGCATGTCTCGCCATGTATGTCTCGCCTTGTAAAGAAGTCTGCTCTTGATCAATAAGAAGCTTGTGCTGCATGTGTTGCTGGTTGTTACTGCTTTGTTGAGATAACCCCTGCTAACTCCACGATCCGGGAAAACTTTCAACATTATAAGTGGGTGTATCCTCCTTCGGTTTGTTGAGTTTTCAACAGGGTATCCAAGGGGGCGTCTGCGGTTTGTTGAATTTTAACATGGTATCAGAGCCAGGTTGTTGGAGTGGTCAAGCAGTGCTCAATGGAAGTAGTTGCTCTTCTGTAGAGGAAACCAGTGGTAGAACCATGGCAGTGGAGGATGCAAGTTGTCTTGGAATTGATCTTCTTACAGAGACGAACTGTGAACGGTGGAAGTCCTGTATGAAGAGCTTTCTTCTTGGCGAGGACTTTTGGGAGGTTGTATGCGGAGCAGGAAGACAAGAGGATACTGCTGGCAATGCTGAGGCGATGAGAGCTTGGAAGGAGACAAATGCGAAAGCGGAGTCTATTCTCAAGCAGGCGATCTCATCGGAGCTCTTGGACCACATCAGTGGATGTCGGTCAGCTGCGGAGGTTTGGACTTCCCTTGATGGGTTGTTCAGGAAGAAGGTGAAGATTGCTGCTGAAGATGGTCCCTCTACTTCGTATCAGGAAGAAAGGAGTGTTTCTCTTAGGCGTGATAGGAAGAGGAAGGAAGGTCCACGGTGCTATAAATGCAAGCAGCATGGTCATCTTCGGAAAGAGTGCAAGGTTGTCTTGCTCTCGGCGAACGTAGCTCATATAGGGAGGAAGGAGAAGAACGTAGTTGGGATATCAACTAGTTCTGGAGTTGATCGGAGGAATGTCAGTGATAGTGCAGCTATCTGGCATGAAAGACTGGGGCATGTAGGGATGGACAAGCTGAAAGCAATGGCGGAAAGAAGACTCGTAAGAGGCTTGCCTAGATTGTCATCCTATGACGATGGTCGGGGGTGTGCGGGATGTCAGGAAAGTGAAGCCTATTGCTTCATGGTTGACAAAGCACAATCCAGATGTAATGCACCATTGGCGGTTGTCCATTGTGCTCTGGTGGGACCGACCGTCACGGCCAGTCTTGGAGGCAGCAGGTTCATGCTGATATTGGTTGATGACTATTCTAGGTATACTTGGGTATACTTTATGAAGAAGAAGTCCAACATGGTACGCTTGTTTGTGGAGTTCAAGAAGCTTGTGGAAGGCCAGCTTGGCCGGAGGATCAAGGTGTTGAGGACAAGTATCGGTGGTGAGTTTGGCTCAACCGAGTTCTCACGCTTTTGCAGGAAGCAAGGGATCCGGATGGAGATTTCTTGTGGACATACTTCACAGCAGGGTAGTATTGCAGCTCGGATGATCCGTTGGTTAACGGAGACCTGCAAGTGTTGGCTTCAGAGTAAAGGCGTTCCGAAGGCTCTTTGGGCGGAAGGAATTGCCTGTGCTGCTCATGTCATCAACCGGATGCCTCTTAGTCCGATCATAGTGAAGACTCCTTATGAGCTGATGTTCGGAGTGAAGCCCTCAGTGAAGCACCTTCGGGTGTTTGGATCTACCTGCTATATACATTCTCCGGGTGCTCTCAAGACAAAGCTAGTCTTTGTTGGGTATGATGAGCAGAGAAGAAGATGGAGGTGTATGGATCCTGCGACGAAGAAACTCATAGTGTCGAGAGACATTGTTTTTGATGAGTTGACGCCGTATTGGGGTAGCTCTTATGTGGAGCTAGAGATAAGCAGGTCAGATGGTGGGCTGAAGGAGGCTGCTGCTAAGGAAGTGGAGTTGCCTGAGTCACCAGGTGCTCCAGGTTGTTCTAGCTCCGGGGCAAAGGCGTCAGAGTCGGGAAGTAGGGGGAGCGATGCTCCAGGATCTTCTGGCTCGAAGGCGGAGGCTTCCGGTTCAGGAAGCAAGGGGAGCGATGTTCCAGGCAGTTCTTGTTCAAGAGGGGAGTCTTCTGGTTCAGGTAGCAGGGGGAGCGTTGCTCCAGGTGCTCTTGGTTCCAGTAAGGAGGCGTCTTGTTCAGGGAGCAAAGGGAGCATTGTTCCGGGTTTGCCCAGGAACGGAGCTGGTTCAAAATGCAGCGGAGGTGGTTAGCCATGATCAGGTTCTTCGGAGATCGAAGAGGATCAGTAAGCCACCAGCTCGATATAGCGAAGGGAACACGGCGGACTTGGTCCAATGTTTCTTTGCTAGCCCTCAGGTCGAGCAAGGTTCTTCTGGCTGTGATGACCCCACTAGAATCAAGGAGGTGGTTGACACCAAGGCTGAAGAGGTGACTTCTCTCAGAGATAACAAGGCTTGGGCTTCTGTGTCCAAGGAAGTTTGTGATACTCCTGTGATGCATGAGTGGAGGTTGAAGCTGAAGAAGGCAGAGGGAAGCATGACTCCTTTTGGGAGATGCTGGAGGGCTCCCTCATGGTCCATGATATGCGGGGCGAGGACTATGTCTTGGACATCTCTTCGTAGATGCTATCGGGACCAGGTGCAAGGTTACGGGAGCTGCTGGAGTTATTCACCACTTCTCACTTCAAGGGGGAGTGTTGAATTCTGTGAAGTGAAAGTGGGTGAATGGAAGGCTTGGGAAACCTATCCGCGCGGACTACGCGGACAGGGTTGGCGGACTGCTAAGTCGGCAGGGATGTTACAGGCGGTTTGCTCTGTGGCAGCCTGGGTGGTCTGTTCGCGCGGACTACGCGGACAGCAGCAGCGGTCTGACAGGCCAGTGTATGCTCAGCAGACGATTGACTCCCAGGAAGTAACCGGGCGGATAGGAATGCTATCCGCGGAGTCCGGCATGAAGCGGACTGAAGAACTGGAGCTCGGCAGACCGGTTTGGCAGTTGCCTTGGTCTTGCTCTAGTGAAGCGGCAAGTGGTAGTCGCGGAGACCGCCGGTCAGCGCGGACAGAAACTGGAGGTCGCCCGGTATGGCGGGCTAGATCCAGTGTCCGCCAGTAAGTGCGGACTGGCCCTTGCGGCCAGTGGGCTGGACTTGGTAGGAATTGAACCAAGTCCAGGATGGCTCAGTCCGGGGAGATCGCGCAGTGGAGCGCGGGCTGGTTTCTCAGTCCGCCAAGCGTAGTAGAAGTGCTGTTGCCTTGTTTGCTAGCTTGGGGAAATGCGGACTGGAGAATTGCTTGTGTAGGAGCGTGCGGACTGGAGCCAGAGTCCGCTGAGTCCGGTTTAGCCTTGTGATGAGGTTATGGACTCAGGAGTTGCGGACTGGAGTCTGCTGTTAGCGGACTGGATCGACGTGTCCGCTAAGTCCGGAGGTGCCTTGGAGATGAGGTAATGGACTTGGGATATGCGGACGGAAGCCGGGTGTCCGCTGAGTCCGGCAGGTGCCTTGATGGCGAAGCTGCGGGCTCGGGGTTTGCGGGCTGATGCCTTGTCCGCAGATTGGCGGACACGGCTATTGCGGAGTCCGGCTGTGGTGGTCCTGGCTTGGCCTCTGGCGGCAAGGCGGACTGGATATTGGAGTCCGGCCTTGGAGAAGCCGGGGCGGACTGGCTATCTGCACAGGAGCGGCGAACTGGATTGTGTGTCCGCGGGCTGGCGGACACACTAGTTCTTGCTGCGGGATGTGGCGGTGATCCTATCGGCTAGGGCGGTGACCATACTCATCGTCGTGCCTATAAATAGGACCCATGTCACATCAGGTGTAACGGAACCAGACCGAAGTAAGTGAACAGTAATTGAGCTCGCGTAAGTTGCTGCGGTCTGGACTTTGTGTCCGCGCGGATAGAGAGTTGACCCGGTTGTGCTGTGCAGGTTGTGCGGATAGCGCTGGAAAGCCAGGACTTGGCTCTGATTGCGGTCAGGGACAGTGCGGACTCTGCGGTTAAGCAACAGGCGGTAAACAGCAGGTCGCGGATAGCGACCAGGCGGTCTCTTCTTTGGCAACTTGGTTCGGGGTTCAGGAAGTCGCCTGTTTCAGGCGGACTGTTCCATTCGGTGGCGCAGCTTGTGCGGTCTGGCGGCTAGGCGACCTCGCGGTCAGGCGGCCTGCAGATCGGCGGTGAAGAGCTAGCATTGGAGGGGTGAGTCCGCGCGGCTTGGGTGCGGTCTGGTGACCTGGCGGACTGAGCGGACTCCACAGCAGTAGGTCGGCGGCTTGTTGATTGAGTCCGCGCGGCTTGTTTTTTTTTCTTGTCTTTGTAACTGTCTCTGCTCTCCCGGTGTTGGGTTTTGGTGAAGCATGTCTCGCCATGTATGTCTCGCCTTGTAAAGAAGTCTGCTCTTGATCAATAAGAAGCTTGTGCTGCATGTGTTGCTGGTTGTTACTGCTTTGTTGAGATAACCCCTGCTAACTCCATGATCCGGGAAAACTTTCAACATTATAAGTGAGCGTATCCTCCTTCGGTTTGTTGAGTTTTCAACAGGGTATCCAAGGGGGCGTCTGCGGTTTGTTGAATTTTAACAAATACCGCCTCAATATTTCATGAATTTCGAGAGCCCTGCTTCTTTGCTCAGTGGGAGAAGGTTAATCTATTCTAGTGTGAGTATCAACACCTGCTGGAGTACAGCCTTCTTCATCTCAGGTGACAACTGCAAAATTGGAGTCTTGACTATTAGCCCTCTTTGTAATGATATTAAAAGATTATGCATTGAGAAGTCATAATTTATATTGAAATTTAAAATAAGCATAGAGACGAACACAATCAATTTTAACAAAATATTTATTTACCTATATGGTCTGCTGCTTCTATTATTTTGATAATGTCTTCATAATTGAAGCTCTAACCCAATCTTTTTGAGATAGTCATGATGTCTTCCACAAAAAATCCTACCATGCAAATAGAACGAGAAGGATGATTACACAAAGACATAAACCTATTACACCACTACAATCATAACACAATGAGTTGCATAAGAGAGCTTGTGTTGGCCATAGCAATATACCTCTAGGAATTCATGATCAAAAACCTCTAAAGAAAGGTGTACTTACAGGGATCCTCTTATGTTTTGTTGATGTGAAAGCTGTAAAAGGAGGCAGATATGAACTTGGTTTTCATGAAAGTTGACTTCAAAGAGTTAATTTTCCATCAAAAGAGAAGCAAAGTATTGATCACATAGGAAATAAATTGTATTCACTTTTTTGTGCAAGATAGGAGAGAGAGAGAGAGTGCATTAGAGATCCAAGCTAATACGTATGCGGTGAGAGTGCATTAGTGGCATAATTTTAGCTAATAATCTTAGCCTTAATACGCATGCCATCTATACTTTGGAAGTTGCATGAAAAGATATATGCTGATTTTAGTGATTAATAATGATCCAAATTGCACTACTTTTGAACAAACATAGAAGCAATAACAAATCGTAAAGATGCAAGCCCAGGTTAAAAAATTAGGCCGTGTTTAAAGTTTTGAGTTGAGGTTATTAATGGGGTTAACAATTGCCTAAGTTTTTATCTTCGCATAATTGTAATGAGAAAAGATAAATTATAATTTATACGACAGAGCTGCTCATTCAATAATGATCAACTAATAGGAGCACACAATGCATAATTTTTGGCAACAATAATACTTATTTTCTACGGCCTACACATTCCTACATAATAGTTGACGAACAACAAGAATAGAACATACCGATTTTTAAGACTCCATTTGGCGCCATGGTGGAAGTCACAAACGCAGCGGTTGAGGAATTATAAAGTAATTCAGAGTCTGTATGCAGGCCTTAAACACAAATCCTGATGTGAAACAAAAAAAAAAACTCGAAAACATGGGACAACATAAACATAGAACACAATGCTCACAAAAACCATGTGTTAGTTATATATTTACTCATTCAAATTTAAAGACAAATTAAAAATAAAAATAAAGACAAATTATCATTATAAATTAATTCAGAGTCCGCATGCATGGCCTTAAACACAAATACAAACAATTGATAATGATGTGACACATGAAAACTTAAAAACACGGGACATCATAAACATAGAACACAATGCTCACAAAATAGTGTGTTAGCAATAAAAGTATCACATTTGAGTGTCATAGAGAGTATTAAATTTAGGTCAGCCTGGTGTTCATATTATACCTTATACCTTACAACATGCCAAAATAAGTGCCAGAATAAATAGCATCTCGGGAACAATAAAAACATCATAAAGAATCTCTGACCTCATGTGTTTAGCATATCAAAAAGCAAGACAATAATTGGGTTTACAGATTGTATTTGTATGGCCAATATAAGATCATATCTCTAATAATGGATTTTAGTAAGCAACTTCCCATAGAGATTCTTAGCGTAGAAGCCTCATTCTTAGCGTAGAAGCCTCTAATAAATGAATCAATGGATATATATTATAATAATTGAATATTTGATAAAAAATTTCCAAATGCCAGATTCAACAAAAAAGGGAAGGCTATTAATACCAAGAATGAGCTCACCCTCTTCAAAAAAAACCAAATTCAACATCTCATCAGATTAATCAAGCACACGGAATTTCAAAGACTTCAAGTCGAGTGTACCTCTCTACAGATGATCCTACAAAAGGCAAAGGATTTTAGTAAGTAACAAGGATAAAATTAGTTGTCGAGAAGCACAACAATCAGAAAACTCCTGTGAAAAGAAAGAAATGGGATAATACTTTTATTCGGCCATTCTCTAATTAGCCATTCATCAAGCTTTTGATTAATTAGTCATTATCTAATTCAAATTATAATTAGGAATGTTTTTTTCTTAATCAAAAATAAATGCACCAACATCTTCAATAGTAAAAGCTTGTATACAGAAAAAAGCAGCAAAAAATTACCAAATATAAAATTACCTCTATCATTGGGACCATAAACACCAAAATCTTCATCCATGCCCCAATATTACCAAATATTTGCATAAAGCGGCAAAAAATTACTAATTATAAGAACAAAAAGTATGCACTTTGGAGTTAATAATGCTTCTTCTCCGCCTGCTACCCCCTCCCCTCCTTATTTCCAACAAAGGCACAAATTCCATGATCCATCTGAATGTTACGAGTCCTGAAAAAGATAACCGAAGAAGAAAAAAATAGTCTTTCGTGACTACAAAATTTTAAGGCCTCTGTCACAACTTACGACTCATGGGATACAATAAAAGTAACAAATTTATTTTTATTAAGACTTGAGAGTAGCAAAAAACATTAAGTAAATATTTATAGACCAATAAGCAATTTTTAATTGACACATGTAAGACGCTAAATCGATCTTCTTCGGCGTGCAAAAGAGATGGCTACTCATATTCTACAAATTTCCATGTATCAACTAGTGCCAAAGAGACAGCTACTCTGATTCTACAAATTGGCCCATCATAATACAATTGATGAATAATGGAATTTGAACAATTTGAAAATTGCTTGCGTCTAAAAGGTGTATCACATCAATTATTACTTGACGCCACTAGGCGTCACACATTTTTTTATTTACGCACTTATTTGCCTTTTTTCTCATGTATTTCTTTCGTACTCTTGTTTGTTCGAAATTGCTCGGCTCGTCGGGTTGACCGTCCGACAAGTCCCTTGATAAATAGGTCCGGTAATTCTGGACACTCGTACTTAATAGACAAGCTTAAGATTATTTAAAAAACCCATAAGTTTAAATATGAAATCGTTTGTAACAAATCTTGGAAACTAAAACTTTAGAAAGTTTTGACCTGTAGCTTAGTTTGGAAAAATAATAAAAGGGGAGAATAAAAATCATTATCATTTTGGAATGCTCCTCATGTTTGGAAGAAAATAAAAGGGAAGAAATAAAACTCAATTCATTATTAGCTCTATTAAAAGGGTGATCCAGCCACTAATTAGGGCAGCCTGGACAAGAATACAGAGAGACGACTGATAGTTTCTCTCTACTGTGCTGGCCCTCAAATCCCGACACTTCCAATTCCTCCGTTGGATCTTGCGTGCTTCCGCGACATCGTTGCCGCTCCACGCCGTGCCCTCCCGATCCGCCGTCGACTGCGACCTTGCTTCCGGCGGGCCACCGTCTCTCCACGCCAGGCCCTCAACCCGGCGAAAAATTACGACGAGACCTCCGACGGGCCACTGCTTCTCTACGCCGACAACTGTCGACTGCAACAAAACTTCCGGCGGTCGCTACCCTTCACGTCGCCTGCCTGCAACAACACCAGCCCGGTTCCTGCATCTGCAGCCATACGGGGTCGGTCGATGGTCCAAGCAGACTCCAGTCAGAGAACAGAAGGCAACGCAGTCCAAATCAGTTGACCTCGGTTTGTTTTCGCCTATGGATTTGGTCCAGATAGTGCTCGTGTGGTAACGACACTCACCCCTTGCTCTTAATAGTTAGATTTAAAATTATGCAACCATTAAATAATTATGAGCTTGCCCCGAACGTTCTTTTCATCTTAATTACCGTTTAATTCATAAATTGTTGTTGTGTTCTGTGCTTGTGAATGTCCAAATCCCGCCTCGGCTCTAACCGTTGGCGCAGACAAAGTTTCCTGAATAACAAATAACGGATTTTTGCGAAAGTTTATTGGTAGGAGCATTTTTACGCACGAACATCTCGAGTTGGCCCGCTCGACTCTCTTTTCAAAATTAAAAATCCCCTTAATTTTCAGAATTCTAATTTTATTTATAATAAATAAAATATTTTTGCTATAAAATATTTAATAGTTTGAAACTCTAATTCTGTCCAACATCAGTTTGATATCAGAGGGTATGTGATTCGCTCCTATCGCGAATCACGGAATCCAAATTTCAAGAAAATTTAAAACAAATCTATTTTAAAATATTTATAATTTTATTTAAAAAAATCATCAAATTTTTTTTTCACTCATTTTAAAATTATTATAATCAAGATTTTCTAAAATAAAAGTAAGTAACTAGTCAAATTATTTTAAATGGAAAATCGTGTAGGAAAATTGAGGAAAACGTCACCGCCCTGAGTACACAAATTCAAAACCTCACGAACTCTATTGAAGCGCTAACCGCAAGTGTCAACGAGAACCAAAGTAGCGTAGGTCAAGCGATCACTGGGTTACGTGCGAGCGTGAATGCGTTAGAGGCCAACCAACACTTAAGCCTAATTCCACCACCCCCGGTCGAGCACTATCCAAATCGTAGGAATTTGGAACAAGAAAATCCATAATATCTTGAGCCGGTAGTCCACAATATAAGAGAACTATTGGAAAAGAATAAGACTATTGGAGAAAAAACAAGATTAGGGAAGAATAATAAGATTATGATTTTAAAAGATGATTAGGAGAGAAAAAGAAAGGAAAATTTATAAGAGAAGGTGAAGATTAAGGGAAAGGGGAAGATTAGTGGATAAGAGGAAGAAGATTAGAGGGGAAGAAAAAAATTAAGAGAAAGAAAAAGAAGATTAGGCAGCAAGAAAAAAAGATTATAGGGGAGAAGAAGATTATGGGGTAGAAGAAAAAGATTAGAGGGATAGGAAAAAGAAAATTATGGGGAAAAAAGAAGATTGGGGGGCAGAGAAAAAGAAGATTAGGGAGAAGAAAAAAAATTAGGGGAGAAGAAAAAGATTAAGGAGAAAAAGAAGAAAAAGATTAAGGGAAAAAGAATGTTAGTGGAAAAAAAGAAGATAAGGGGAGAGAAGAGAAATATTAAGGAGATTGAGAGAAAGAAAAAGAAGATTATCGGGGGAAGAAGAATAAGAAGTTTGTGGTGGAAAATTAAGAACAACATTAGGAGGAAGAAGAAGATTAGGGTGAAGAAAAATAAGAATATTAGGGGGAAGAAGAATAAGAAGTTTGTGGTGGAAGAAAAAAAATAAAATAGGGGAAATAAGAAGAAGATTAAGAGGATAAAAGAAGACGAAAAATAAGGGAGTATAAGAAGAAAAATAAGATTAAAGGGAAAGAAGATGATGATTAGGGGAGAAAAAGGGAAGAAGATTAGAGGGAATCAAAAGTTTAGGGGAAAAGAATAAAAAAAATATTATTATGAGGGAGATGAAGAAGAAGATTAGGAAGAGAAGAAGATTATGATGGTGAAGAAGAAAAAATAGAGGGAGGAAGAAGAAAAAAAATAGTGGGCAAGAATAAAAAATATATTAGGGGGAAGAAGAAGAATATGAGGAACACGAAAAAGAAGAAGAAGATTGAGGGGGAGAGAAGTAGAAGATTAGGGAAGAAGAAAAAAATGACGATTAGGGAGAAGAAGAATATTAGGAGAGAAAAATAAGATTAGGAAAAAAAAAGGAGATTAGAGGAGAAGAAAATTGGAGAAAAAGATGATTAGAGATAAAAAGAAAAAAAATTATAAGAGAAAAAAAGATGAGAGAAAAAGAAGAAAATTAGGGGAGAAGAAAAATAATATTAGAGAAGAAGAAAAAGAAGTTTAATGAGAAGAAAAATAAGATTAGGCGAGAAGAAGAAAATTGTGAGATAGAAGAAGATTATGGGGAGAAGAAAAAGATTAGGGGAGGAGGTGAAGAAGATTAGGGGAAAAAAGAAATTTAGGGAAAAGAAAAAAAGTTCAGGGGAAAAAAGATTACAGTGCAGAAGATTACAGAGGGAGAAAACTACAGAGGACAAAAATTATGGAGGAAAAATAATACAGGAAAAGAAGAATACAGAGGAAGAAGAATAAGAGACAGAAAAATATGGAGGAAGAAAAATACAGAGGAAAAAGAATACGGAGGAAAAAGAATTCGAATGAAGAAGATTACAAAGGAAGATGATTATGAAAGAAGAAGAGTACGAATGAAGAAGAATACAGATGAAGAAGATTATGGAGGAAGAAGACTACGAAAGAAGAAAATTACAAATGATAAGAAAAAGATTACGGAGGAAGAAAATTAAGGAAGAATGAGAAAATTAGTGAAAAAGAAAAAAAAATAAGAAAATAGATTAGGGAAAAAAACGAAGATTACGAGAAGATTATGAAAAAAAGAAGATTACGAAAGAATATGATTAAGACAGAAGATGATTATGGAAGATGATTATGAAAGAAATATTAGAGAAGAAAAAGAATAGTAAGAAAGAAGATTATGGGGAAGGAATATTAAGGGAAAAGAATATTAGGAAAGAAGAGGAATATGAGAAAAAAGAATAACATAGAAGAAGAAGATTACAAGAGAAGAAGTAAAAAAAGAAGATCAGAGGGAAGAAGAAAATTAGGGAGAATAAAAAAATTTAGGAAAAAGAAGAAAAAATTGGGGGGGGGGGGTGGGACCAAAGAATTAAGGGGAAAGAGAAGAAAATTTGAGGCAAAAAAAAAATTAGGAGAAATAAAAAGATTAGAGAGACAAAGATTAGAGGTGAAGAATAAGATTAGAGTAAGGGGGGAGACTAGGGGAAAAAGAAGATTAGGGGGGGGGGAGAAAAGAGAAAAAGAAAAAGATTGGGGGAAGAAGAAAAAATTAGAGAGGAAGAAAAAGATTAGGGACGAAAAGGAAATTAAGGGGGAGAAGAAGATTAGAGGGAAGAAAATTATGGGGAAATAAGAAGATTATGTGGAAGAAGATTATAAAAAAAAAGAAGATTATGAGAGAAAAAGATCATGAGATAAGAAAAAGATTATGATAGAAGAAGATTATGAGGAACAAGAAGATTATGGCGACGAAGAAGAAGATTATGGAGAACAAAAGAAAGGATACTGGGGAATAAGAAAAAAAGATTAGAGGAAAAAAGATAAGAAGATTAGGGAGAAAGAAGAGGATTAGGAACGGAGAAGAAGAAAAAAATAGTGGGGAAGAAGAAAAAGATTCGTGAAGAAGAAAAAGATTTGTGAAGAACAAAAAGAAGATTATGAGCAAAGAATGAGTAGATTAAGCAAGTAGAAGAATACAGAAGAAGATTGAGCAAGAAGAAGATTATGAAATAAGAAGATTATTGGGGGAGAAGATTAGGGAAGTAAAAGAATAAGGGGGTGAAGAATGAGAAGAAGAAGAATATAGAAGAAAAATATTAGGAAAAAATAAGATTAGAGAAGAACACGAAAATTGGGGATCAGAAGAAGATTAGGAGGAAGAAGAAAATTATATGGAAGAAGTGAATTAGGAAGGAAGAAGAAAATAATGTGAGAAGAAGAAGAAGATTAGAGGGGAAAACGAATAAGAAGTAGATAAGCAATAGAGAAGTAAAAAAGATTAAGTGAAAGAAGAAGATTAAAAGAGAAAAATAAGAAAACTAAGAAGAAGAAGAAAATTAAAGGAGAAAAAGAAGAATATTATGGGAGAGAAGAAGATTACGGGAGAATAACACTGGGGAAGAAGTATAAGTAGGAAGAAGAAAAGATTTAATGGAAGAAAAAGATTAGGGGAAGAGAATGATTAGAGGAAAGATGAAGTTTAATGGAAAGAAGAAGATTGAGGGGAAAAAGAAAAAACAAGATTAGGGGAAGAGAAAGAATAGGGGAAAGATGAAGTTTAAGGAAAAGAAGAAGATTGGGGGGAAGAAGAAAAACAAGATTAGGTTGAAGAAGAAATTAGGAGGAAAAAGAAGAAAACTGTGAAGGAAGAAGAAGAAGAATACGATTAGGGGGAAGAAGAAGAAAAATAAAATTAGGGGAAGAAGAAGAAGAAAAAGAATAAGATTAGGGGGAAGAAGAAAAAGAATAACAAGATTAGGAGAATAAGAAGAAGAAGATTAGGAGAAGAAAAATAAGAAAATTAAGGGAGTGTAAGAAGAAGAAGAATAAGATTAAAGATAAAGAAGATGATAATTATATGAAAAGAACATTAGAGGGAAATAAAAGATTAGGGGGGAGAAAAAAGAAAAAGATGATTAGGAGGGAGATAAAGAAGAAGATTAGCATGTTAAGATTAGGGGAAAAAAAAGAAGATTAGGAAAAAAAAAGAAAATAATTAGAGAAGAAGAATAAAAAGTAGAAGAATATGGGGAAGAAGAAGAATTGGGGGAGAAAAAAAAGAAGAATAAGAAGTAAAAGATCACGGGGGGATAAAATATTAGGGGAGAAGAAGAAGATTAAGGAGAAGAATAATTATAGGAGAAAAAGAACAAGATTAAGGGAGAAGAAAAAAATTAGGATAGAAAAATATGATTAGAGGGGAGAAGATTAGCGGAAAGGAAAAGTTGATTTGGGGGAAGAAAAATTAGATTAGAGAGAAGAACAAGCAGATTAGGAGAAAGAAGAAGATTAAGGGGTTATAAGAACAAGATTAGAGGGGAGAAAATAAGATTAGGAGGAAAAAAAGAAGAAGAAAAAGAAAAAGATTAGGGGAGAAGAAAAAGATTAGTGGGGAAGAATAAGAAGGTTACATGGAAAAAGAATAAATTAGGGAGAAGAAGAATATTAAGAGAAAGAAAAAGAAGATTATCAGGGGAAGATAAAAAAAAGATTAGCGCAAAATAAGAAGAGGATTCGGGGAAAGAAGAAGAAAAAGAAGATTATAGGAGAAGAAGACGAAAAATAGGGGGAGAGAAAAAAATATATTAGGAGGAGAGAAGAACATTTGAGGGGAAGAAGAAGAATAACGGACAAGAAGAAGAATAGCGGGTAAGAAGAAAAAGAAGATTATGATGGAAGAAGAAGAGATTCGGGGGAAGAACAAGATTAGAGAGAAAAAAAATTAGAGAGGAAGAAAAAGATGGAGATTAGGGGAAAGAAGAAGAGGATTGGGGAGATAGAAGAAGATTATCTGAAAAAAATAAGAACAAGATTAGGGGAGAGAAGAAAAATATTATGAAAAAGAATAAGAAGATTAGCGGTAAAAGAAAAAAAATTTAATTAGGAGGAAGAAGATGAATAAGAAAAAGATTAGGGGAAAAAAGAAGAATATGAGGAGAATAAGAAAAATATTAGGGGGGAGAGAAGAACATTATAGAGGAGGAAGAAGAAGATTATGAGAAAAAAAAAGAAGATTAGGGGAAAGAATAAGATGATTGACAAAAAAAGATAAAGAAAAGATTAGGGGGAATAAGAAGAAAAAGATTAGGTGAAGAAGAAGAAGATTATGGAGGAGAAGAAGAATATGGATGAAGAAAAAAAGAAGATTAGGAAAAAGAAGAAGATTAGGGAGGAGAAATAAGAAAATTAAGGAAGAAGAAGAAGATTACGGGGAAAAAGAAGGTTAGGGGGAATCAAAAAAATTAGAGGGGAAGAAGAAGATTAGAGAGAGAAAAAAGAAGATTGAGGAGAGAGAAGAAGAAAGATTAGGGGGGACGAAGAAGTTTAAGGGGTAAGAAAAAGATTATAGGTGAAGAATAAGATTAGAGGGGAAGAAGAAAAATAAGGAGAAGAAGTACAAGAAGATTAGAGGGAAAAAGACGATTAGGGTGGAAGAAGATGAAAAATAAAAAGATTAGGGTGGAAAATGTAGATTATGGTGAACGAAGAAAAAGATTAGAGGGGAAGAAAAAAAAATTTGGGGAGAAGAAAAGGTTTACTGGCAAAGATGAGGGGAAAGAAGAAGATTAGAAAAGGAGTAGGGGGAAGATTAAGAAACTAAAAGATCAGGGAAAAGAAAAAGATTAGAGGAAAAATGAGATTAAGATGAAAAAAGAAAATTAAAGGGAAGAAGAAGAAAACAATACGTGGAAGAATAACAAAAAGATTAGTGGCAAAGAAGAAGAAAAAGATTATGGGAAAAAAATTAGATGGCGAGGAGAAGAAAAAGAGGATTACAGAGAAACAAATGATTATGGGAGAGAAGAAGAGGATTAGGAGGGAGAAGAAAATTAGGGGGAATAAGAAGAAGATTATGGATGAAAGAAGAAGAAAATTAGGAGGAATAAGAAAAAGAAGAAAAAGAGAAAAAATAAGATTATGTGGGAGAAAAAGATTAAGAAGAATAAGGAGAAGATTAGGGGTGAATAAGAAGAAAAAGAAGAACACAATTAGGGGGGAAGAATACGAAGATGAAAAAGTAGAAAATTAAGGGGAGAAAACAAAATTAGTGGGAAGAATATGAAAATTAAGGGGAAAGAAAAAGAAGAAGATTAGTTGGGAAGAATAAGATTAATTGGTAAGAAAATGAAGATTACGTGGAAGAAGATTATGGGGAAGAAAAATAAGATTAGGGGGGAGAGGAAAAAGATTAAGTGGGTAGAAGAAGAATATTAGAGAAGAAGAAGATTAACAGTGAAGAAGAAGAAGAAAAATTAGAGGGAAGAAGAATATTAGGAGAAGAAGAAGATTAGGAGAGAAGAAGAAGAATATGACAAAAAAAGAAGATTAGGGTGAAAGAAGAAGATTGGTAGGAAGTAAAATAAGATTAGGGGGTTAAAGAAAAATATAAGGGAGAAAGAAGAAGAAGAAAATAGGGAAAACAAGAAAAAAAAAGAAAAAGATAATAGGAGAAGAAAAAAACTTAGGAGAGAAAAAAGAACAAAATTAGAGAGGAATAAGAAGAAGAGTAAGTAGACGAAGAAGGAGAACAAGATGGAGAAGGGGAAGAAGAAAGAAAAGAAGAAGAGGAAAGATAAGAAGAAAGAGGACGAGAAGGAAGAGGAGGAGGAGAAGTGGGAGAAGGAGAAGCAGACGAAGGAGAAGTAGGTAAAAAAGAGGAAGGAGAGGGAGGTGAGGGAGGTAGAGAGGAGAAAGGAGAGGCAGAAGAAGAAGGAGAAGAGGCAGAAGAAGAAGAAAAAGCGGCAGAAGAAGAAGAATAAGCAGGAGAAAAAGCGGCAGAAGAACAAGAAGAGTCATATGAAGAGTCTTAAGAGAAGTCCTAAGAGAAGTCCTAAGAGAAGTCTAAAAGAGTTCTAAGAACCGTCCAAAGAAGAGTTCTATGAAAAGTTTATGAAAAGTCATGCAGAGTCCTGCGAAGATTCCTAAGAAGAGACCTCAAAACACGGCGTTGTCAAAACTGGGAAAATAAGAGCTGAATGTGGGGCCGGCAGACCCGTCAGAATTAGTGTGGGAGGCAGCGACGTCAGACCCGATAGAATTAGTGTTAAAGGCGACATTGTTGTACGCGGTAGAATTATAGTGGGAGGAAGCAAAATTAGTGTCGGAGGTAGCACCTACGAAGGCATTATGCACTAAATCCCTCTATATAAACACTACCAAAGTCTATAAACCCCTAGGCCATAAACCCATAGACCATAAACCCAAAGTCTCCTAAGCCTTAAGCTTTAAGCACTAAATCCCTCTACAAACTCAGGTAATGCCTCAACCCCTAATACTTGGGCTCTGTTTGGTTGAGCTGTTGCTGATGATAAGCTGCTGATGGTAAGTTGCTGATTGAAAAAGTGCTGATTCCGGAAAAATGGAGTTTTGTTAAAAAACTGTTTGGGTGAAATGGAGTTTGCAAAACAGAGTTTTCAAAAAGTTGTTTGAAAACAAAACAGAGTTTTAAGTTGAAATTTTTTTTTTAATTACGAACAATTTAATTTTTGGAATAAACATTTTTTTGTTAATAAAATAACATCAACACGTAAAAAAATGTTCGATGTAGATATTTTATAGTACCAACACCTATCTTTTTGTCTTATGTTCTATCTTCATACAACTGCTTTGCTATGATATTACTAGCGCGATCATCTCCTCTACACCACCTGCAGTGTCAGTGCATGTTTCCTGTCGTCCTTGTGAGATCATCCCATGATCACGACTCATGTGCTCGCACTCACTAAAATCAAAATCCACACGTGAAGGGTGTCAACGAATGAAATTATGTAAAGTCATTGTGGCGAACACAATAGCTACTTGTTTGTCAAATCCATAACTTGGCATGTCCCGCAGTATAACAACACACAAACATACATACACACACATATATAATAACACACACACACACATATAATAACACAAACACACACACACACACATACACACATATATATAACACACATATATAACATACACACACACATATAACAACACAAACACACAACATATATAACATACACACACTTATATAACAACACACACATATAATAACACAAACACACATATATATAACACACACACATATAACACACACACACACACACACACACATATAACAACACAAACACACAACATATATATAACACACACATAACATACACACACATAATAACACACACAAATATATATAACACACAATCACACACATGCACCAAGCACATAAACACACATACAACACACATACCCCCCAAAACACCAACATACAACACACACACACAACACACAATCACACACATACACCACACACACACACAAACGACACACAAACAACACACAAACAACAAGCACACAATCACACATATACAAACACACACACAATCACACACATACAAACACACACACAATCACACACAATCACACACATACACCATGCACATTAACACGCATACAACACACACACACATACACCAAGCACATAAACACACACATACACACAATCACACATGTACATACACACACACACACAATCACACACATACACCAAACACATAAACACACACACAACACACACACATACCCCACAAACACACCAACATACAACACACACACACATACAACACACACAATCACACACATACACAAAGCACATAAACAAACACACAACACACACACATACCCCCACAATCACACACATACACCACACACACATGCAAGTTACACAGAAACAACACACAATCACACACATGCAAGTTACACATACAACACACACACCATCACACACATACACCACACACACAAACAACACACACATACAACACACATAAACACACACACAACACACACACAACACACACATAATACAACACAAGGTAAAAAAAAGTAAAAAAAACAATTGCTGTAATGGCCAAATTGATATCCTACTAAAAACTGCTGCAAATCAGAAATCGGAGATGCAGGAAGGGCTATGTACCAAACAGAGCCAGAGATGCAAGAAGGGCAGAACTGCGGGAGAAAATCAACAGTGGAAACCTAACCAAAAAATGTGTTTGGAGGGGAATCAAAACGATGCAGAGCGAAAATTTAGGAGGCGAACCACTGAGAGAAAAAAAACATGGCGAGATCGACAGGGAAACGGGATCGGGAGAGACGCACGGGATTCGCGTCGTCCTCGATGCAAGTGGCTCACGTCGTCGTCGTTGTTCGCCGATGCAGGTGATTCACTGGAAAAAACCCACGACCTTCAACGTCCGGAAGGAAGGATCGAGATTCGTCGTTCGTCAACAGGGAAGGGGGAAGCGGGATCGGGGAGCGGCTTCAGCGTTTCACCGCAAAAAATACTACGTCTGGGGATATAAGGAAAAGGGAGGACACAAATAAACGTGGGTTCGAGAACAGCCCAACCAAACAACCCTTATTTATAAAATTGCGGTGCGTTCTAGCCGCACATCAACAAATAAGCTAAACCAAACGACACCTTAATTGTTAAACCCTAATCGTTAATCGCAAAGCCAAATGACCAAAGCCCTGAAGTCACAAGCCCTAAAACCCTCCACCGCATCTGACGCCTCAGGCCTCTGAAGCCACAAGACCTAAGACAAAACCCCTAATCCCTAAGACAAAATCTCTAAAGCCCTTTGTCACCACCTCCACCGCCACCCCACTTCAAACACAATCTCTAGTGATAATACATAATTCCCTAATCCTAATGCCTCAAGTTCATAGACACCACCCTATATCCTTAATCCTAAATCCATAGTCTATAAACCCAAAGGCGGCTAAACATAAGCATTATGTGTTAAATTTTCTCAACGTGGTCAGCAAGATAGCCCAAACGCCAAATTAATATCTTCGGAACTACCCAGTTCGCACGCTGAACCTGCGGAAAGCCCAAGGACTAGAGGTTGCACCCAACAAAACAATGGAGGCACAAGAAGGTCTTATTATGCATTCACTTCTTTACAATCCGAGGCATACATAACGAGACATGATTTCGCTAGTATTACAGCTGAAAACAGAAAGAACCAAAAAGCAAGCCGGGCGGACAGCACCGGAGTCCGCCGAGACCGCGAGGTCGCCGAGACCGCCGAGACCGCTGAGCTCGCCCAAGCTATGCTGCAATCCGCCGAATACCACGGAGTCCGCCGAAGCCGAGAGGCCGCGCGGACAGACCGTTATTCGCCTCCTGCTGAACCCGAACTGAGGAACACCCCTACCCGCCTGAAGCCGGCAGACAGGTTATTGAAGCTGGCAAAGTTGAAACAGAACTGACAAGCCGCAGAGCGACCTCCTGCTGAGTCCGCAGAGACCGCACACTTCCAAGCACTTGACCGAAGTCACAGCCAAACTCCTGGCTCCTTGAAGTTATCCGCGCGACCTGCACACAGCAAACCGTCAGCCTGAAACAATCCGCGCGGACTGACAAACACAGACCGCAGCACTTCGCACACCCCAACTTACTGTTCACTCAAGTTACTTAGGTTACTGTAGATGTGCCAGGGGGGTCCTATTTATAGGCAAGGTGAGGAGTGTGGTCACCGCCCAAGAGATAGCGACACCACCCTCAGTCCGCGTGAATACAACCACCGTCCGCTGAGTCCGCATGGACTTAGCCGGATACCAAGGAAACCGCCAGGAGCAAGGCAACCATTGACGAACCCTCTCCAGTCCGCCCAAGCTAAGCGGACAAGGCACCAGCCCGCAAAGCTCCAACTGCTTCAGGACAGCAAACCCCCTTCAATGGCTGTCCGCACCAACCCGAGGCAGTCCGCAAGACTCACACCTCAATCCGCCACAAGTCCACGACCAAAGGCAAACAACAACAGTCCGCCCGGTCACAGCGGACTTGGCGGATACGACGGACACCATGAACTTGGCACAATGTGTGACCAAGTCCAAAACCATCAAGGGCCAGTGCGAGCATGGCGGACACAAAGTCCCGTCCGCCAAACACCCTAGCACAGACCGCAACCAGTCCGCGAGCTCCTCGCACTTGTCCAACGCAGCAGCTTCCTCCCGGACTCCAAAACCAGGCCGCCACAACGATCTCCACAACAACTCCCTGCTGTGACACCAGAGCTCGACAAGGCCTCAGCCAAGCTCTAAGCTTAGTCCGCAACAGCCAATACCGCGGACACATCAGTCCGCAAGCTTCCCGCGGACAAGAGCCAACCCGCCTCTCAGCACAAGCTTGCACCCGCGACCACTGAGCAAAGCACCAGTCCGCAAGCCTCTCTATCCGCAGATACCAGGCCGCACCAAACCGCGGACTCCATGCAACAACCCTCTCAGAACACAGCCGGCTTCCACCAGATTTTTCACCAGGCCGCAAACCTCAGTCCGCCCAGTCCGCCCAGTCCGCCAATGCTGTCCGCCACAGGCCGCGCGGCCTGTCCCGTCACCCACTTCCACTTCACAAATTTCAACACTCCCCCTTGAAGTGAGAAGTGGTGACCAAGCCCAGCAAACTGCGCAAGCGTTCAAAGGGCCCCTTCGACAGTGGCTTCGTGAAGATGTCAGCAAGATTATCTTCACTCCGAACATGCCCGACCAGCAGAGACCCCTCCAACACCTTCTCCCTGATGAAGTGGTGATCAATCTCTATATGCTTGGTCCTGGCGTGACACACTGGATTGTTAACCAGTTTGAGAGCACTCTCATTGTCACCCCGGAGTAAAGTAGGCCCTTGCACTTCTTCATGAACATCCTCTATAAGCCTCCTCAACCAAACGGCTTCCCGAGCAGCCAAGGCCGAAGCCTTATACTCCGCCTCCGTGGTTGAAACCGACACCGAGTCCTGCTTCTTGCTACACCACGAGATGCTAGCTGAACCGCAAGTGAACACATAACCTGAAGTAGACCTTCGATCATCCGAATCACCGCCATAGTCAGCATCCGTGTACCCGAGCAAGACAACCTCCGCGTCCCTTCTATAGAGGAGTCCCATGTCAGAAGAAGCCTTGACATACTTCAGAATTCCCTTCGCCGCCACTAGATGAGATTGCCTTGGTTCAGCCATATACCGACTTACTCGGCCAACAACATAAGCGATATCCGGCCTTGTAATCGTCAGGTAAATCAAGCTCCCAACAAGAGCCCTGAACACCAAGGGATCATGAAGAACCCTTCCCTCATCCCGTCGAAGCTTCAGCCCAGATTCCAGTGGAGTAGAGCACTTCTTCCCTTCGCCCATGCCAAACCGCTTCACAATGCGATCAGCATAC
Source organism: Platanthera guangdongensis (assembly GCA_039583875.1). Lineage (NCBI taxonomy): Eukaryota > Viridiplantae > Streptophyta > Magnoliopsida > Asparagales > Orchidaceae > Platanthera > Platanthera guangdongensis. The sequence continues at coordinate 152,092,354 of CM077159.1, read as the reverse complement.
CCTTTCTGGCTAATGAGAACCCCGCACTCCTTCCTCTCCACTTCCAGACCAAAAAAGTGATGCAACTCTCCCAAGTCTTTCATCTCGAAGCGTATAGCAAGCTCTGCCCTGAGCCTTGCTACTTCCTCCTCCGAGTTCCCTGTGATGATCATGTCATCCACATACAGCAGGACCAAGACTCTTAGCTCTCCCTTCTTCTTGACGAACAAGCTTGAATCCGAGTTGGAAGCCAGGTATCCACAGAACTGCAAGTACTCTGCAATCTTCCCATACCACGCTCGAGGAGCTTGCTTCAACCCATAGAGAGCCTTCCTGAGTTTGCAGACATAGTCCGGATGCTTCTCAGAGACAAAACCAAGCGGCTGATCCATGAAGATGTCCTTGTCAATCTCTCCGTAAAGAAAGGCATTCTTCACATCGAGTTGCCACAACCTCCATCCCTTGCTAGCAGCCAAGGCGATCACCACTCTTACAGAAGTCATCTTCGCAACTGGACTGAATGTCTCCTCATAGTCTTCTCCATACTGCTGTGAGAATCCTCTAGCGACCAGGCGAGCCTTGAACCGATCAATGCTCCCATCAGCCTTCTTCTTCAACTTATACACCCACTTGCAAGTAACCGGAGTAATGCCATCAACCTTGGGCACAAGGTCCCAGGTTTCATTCTTCTTCAGAGCATCAATCTCTTCTTTCATGGCACCTTCCCACTCCTTCACTCCAGTGGCCTCGTTGAAGCTTGCAGGCTCTCGCTCATCCAGAGGACCTGCAAAGAAGCAGGAGACAAAGCTCACTGCATTCCCATCACAGTACCGAGCCGGTGGCTTAACCACCCTCTTCGATCTCCGAAGACACGGCTCCTTGCTCACGGCTTCCGTTGCTTCTTCAGGCTCCACTCCTACCTGGGGCAAGCATTGAGCAGTGCTCCCCCTGCTTCCTGAGCCAGAAGGCTCAGCCTCGGAGTTCGAAGCAACAGGAGCTGCTGGTGAAACAGCAAGCTCCTCTTCCAAGCCTTCAGCAGCCTCCACCGGTGCTTCATCATCCTTGCTACTTCCGGTTAGCTCCACCGAGCCACCTCCATATGACGTCAGCTCGTCGAAGACAACGTCTCTTGACACCACGAACTTCTTCGTCACAGGGTCCATGCACTTCCATCCCTTCTTCCGCTCATCATAGCCAACAAGACAAGTTTCCTTGCCTTTGCATCCAGCTTTGTCCGTGAAGCATCCGGGACATGCACGTAGCAAAGTTGAACCGAACACCCTAAGGTGTCCCAACACTTCGGCTTCTCCTTCAGCAACAGCTCAACAGGAGTCTTCATGTTGATAGGGCTGAAGTGGCATCCGGTTGATAACATAGGCAGCACAAGACATTCCCTCCGCCCAAAAGGACCTTGGGATATCTTTCGCATGAAGCCAGCATTTGCAGGTCTCCGTCAGATGAGGATCTTCCGCTCCGCTACCCCATTTTGTTGAGGAGTGTGAGCACAAGTAAGCTCTCGTTAGATCCCGTGCTTCCTGCAGAAGTTAGAAAACTCGGAGGAAACAAATTCTCCCCCCCGTTATCAGTTCTAAACTTCTTAACACGCAAGCCAAGCTGGCCTTCTACCAACTCCTTGAACTCCACAAACAAACGGAAAGCTTCTGACTTCTCCTTTAAGAAGTACACCCAAGAATACCTTGAGTAGTCATCAACCAAGACAAGCATGTATTTGCTTCCACCAAGGCTGGCAGCAACAGTCGGTCTCATCAGGTCGCCATGAATACACTCCAATGGTTTCTTGCTCCTTGTTTGAGATTTATCAAACGGAAGGTGATGTGCCTTACCGTATTGACAGCCCGCACAAACATGCCCATCACCAAAGGAGGACAACTTTGGCAACCCCCTCACCAGACTTCTACTAGCCATTGCCTTCAGCTTGTCCATGCCAACATGCCCCAGCTTCTCATGCCACATAACCGCACTATCATTGGCCCTCATTCTATCAACATAAGCACTGGTGGAAAGAACAAACAAGTTCTTCACCCTCCTCCCAACATGAGCAACAGCATCAGCCTTCACCGCTGATACGTTGCGAAGGAACCTCACGTCTGTTGGCCCAAACAGAACGTGATACCCAGCGTCCACCGCGTTGGTCACCGAGAAGAGGTTCTTCTTCATGCCCGGCACGTGATACACACTCCTTAACGTGAGTGGCCCCTGATCACTACCCAAAGACACGACCCCCTCCTTCTCTACTGCATAAACAGTATTATCAGCAGTGATAATAGCTTCATTACCTGAGTAAGCCTGCATGGAGGTGAACTTCGACTTGTCTCCGGTGAGGTGATGACCATACCCGGAGTCGATGATCCACTCGCTGTTGAAGTCCTCAGCAGAAAAGGCCCGGACACAAGTGCCCGTTAAGAAAGCTCCTCCCCATTCTGCTTCTTCACTTCGCGAGCAAGCTTCCTCCTTTCCCGCAGCATGCCCAGGCTGCAGTTTGACCTTGCAGTCCCGCTTGAAGTGCACTCGCTGATGACACCGGTAGCACTTCAAGTTCTTCTTCCAGTCCTTAGGAGCATTGCTGCTCCTCTCCGGCGGATATGAAGATGAAGTCTCCTTCTCAACAGCGGCCTGCACCTTCTTCTTCTTCTTCCCTTCCCATCCCTTCTTCTTGCCTGAGAAGAGAGCATCGCTGCCTTCCTGATTCAGATTCACTCCAGCCATCTGCCTTGCTAAGCTCTCCTGCGAGGCAAGCAGATTCTCCAGCTCCAGCAGAGACGGCTGAGTAGCCCACCCTTGAACAGATGTAACAAAGGCCACATACTCCTTCCGCAAACCGCGGATAATGTGCTTTTTCATCTTTGCCTCAGAGATAGGCTCATCAGGATCCAGTGCCGACAGCTCAGCACACAAGCTCTTCATCTTTAAGAAGTACTTGGAGATAGGAAAGGTCTCCCTGAGTTGCCCTGGCCAACTCATTCTCCAGGAACTGCAGCCGCGCCACATTCTTCCTATTGAACAACTCATCAATGGTTGTCCAAATATCAGCAGCCGACTCACATCCAATGATGTGATCAAACAGTTCCGGAGAGACAGCTCTCTTCAGAATGAACTCAGCCTTAGCATTGGTTCTTCTCCAGAGCCTCACCTGCTCAGCAGTACCGAAAGCAGCAGTAACTTCCTGTCTGTCGTCTCCACCGACAACATCCCACAACTCCTCGCCTAGAAGATAACTCTTCATGCACGACTTCCACTTCTTGAAGTTAGTCGGCGTTAGGAGTTCAATGCCCAGACCTCTTGCTAAAGCTTCCCTTCCATTGCAAACACCTGTTGGCAACCCTTTCAGCAGCTCCGAGCAACAACACAGGTTGATCACCACTCAATCACAGAGTAACAACACTGGCTGACCTTCCGCTCACGCAACTGAACCTCAGTAACCTCAGCAAACCTGGCTCTGATACCATGTTAAATTTTCTCAACGTGGTCAGCAAGATAGCTCCAAACGCCAAATTAATATCTTCGGAACTACCCAGTTCGCACGCTGAACCTGCGGAAAGCCCAAGGACTAGAGGTTGCACCCAACAAAACAATGGAAGGCACAAGAAGATCTTATTATGCATTCACTTCTTTACAATCCGAGGCATACATAGCGAGACATGATTTCGCTAGTATTACAGCTGAAAACAGAAAGAACACAAAAAACAAGCCGGGCGGACAGCACCGGAGTCCGCCGAGACCGCGAGGTCGCCGAGACCGCCGAGACCGCTGAGCTCGCCCAAGCTATGCTGCAATCCGCTGAATACCACGGAGTCCGCCGAAGCCGCGAGGCCGCGCGGACACACCGTTATTCGCCTCCTGCTGAACCCGAACTGAGGAACACCCCTACCCGCCTGAAACCGGCGGACAGGTAATTGAAGCTGGCAAAGTTGAAACAGAACTGACAAGCCGCAGAGCGACCTCCTGCTGAGTCCGCAGAGACCGCACACTTCCAAGCACTTGACCGAAGTCACAGCCAAACTCCTGGCTCCTTGAAGTTATCCGCGCGACCTGCACACAGCAAACCGTCAGCCTGAAACAATCCGCGCGGACTGGCAAACACAGACCGCAGCACCTCGCACCCCCCAACTTACTGTTCACTCTAAGTTACTTAGGTTACTGTAGATGTGCCAGAGGGGGTCCTATTTATAGGCCAAGGTGAGGAGTGTGGTCACCGCCCAAGAGATAGCGACACCGCCCTCAGTCCGCGCGAATACAAACGACCGTCCGCTCAGTCCGCGAAGGACTTAGCCGGATCACCAAGGAAAACCGCCAGGAGCTAAGGCAACCATTGACGAACCCTCTCCAGTCCGCCTGAAGCTAAGCGGACAAGGCATCCAGCCCGCAAAGCTCCAACCACTGCTTCAGGACAGCATCCCCCTTCAATGGCTGTCCGCACCAACCCGAGGCAGTCCGCAAGACTCACACCTCAATCCGCCACAAGTCCACGACCAAAGGCAGAACAGCAACAGTCCGCCCGATCACAGCGGACTTGGCGGATACAGGCGGACACCATGAACTTGGCACACTGTGTGACCAAGTCCAAAACCATCAAGGAACCAGTGCGAGCATGGCGGACACAAAGTTCTCCGTCCGCCAAACACCCTAGCATAGACCGCAACCAGTCCGCGAGCTCCTCGCACTTGTCCAACGCAGCAGCTTCCTCCCGGACTCCAAACACCAGGCCGCCACAACGATCTCCACAGCAAGACTCCCTGCTGTGCCACCAGAGCTCGACAAGGCCTCAGCCAAGCTCTAAGCTTAATCCGCAACAGCCCGCAATACCGCGGACACATCAGTCCGCAAGGCTTCCCGCGGACAAGAGCCAACCCGCCTCTCAGCACAAGCTTGCACCCGCGACCACTGAGCAAAGCACCAGTCCGCAAGCCTCTCTATCCGCAGATACCAGGCCGTACCAAACCGCGGACTCCATGCAACAACCCGCTCAGAACACAGCCGGCTTCCACCAGACTTTTCACCAGGCCGCAAACCCTCAGTCCGCCCAGTCCGCCCAGTCCGCCAAAGGCTGTCCGCCACAGGCCGCGCGGCCTGTCCCGTCACCCACTTCTACTTCACAAATTTCAACATTATGAACTATATCCCCGTACATGGAAACAAGAATAAATTAGCGGAGAAGAAGAATATTAAGAGAAAGAAAAAGAAGATTGTCCAAGTGGGAAGATAAAAAAAATGATTAGCGCAAAATATGAGGAGGATTCGGGGAAAGAAGAAAAAAAAGAAGATTTAGGAGAAGAAGACGAAAACCCCTACAAAGAGCCAAAAAAATTTATCAGGGGAGAGAAGAACTTTGAGGGAAGAAGAAGAAGAATAACTGAGCGCAAGAAGAAGAATAGCGGGTAAGAAGAAAAAGAAGATTATGAGAGAGAAGATTCGGGGAAGAACAAGATTGAAAAAAAAATTAGAGAGGAAGAAAAAGATGGAGATTAGGGAAAGAAGAAGAGGATTGGGGAGATAGAAGAAGATTATCTGCACAAATCAAGACAAAGATGTAAAAAAGAATAAGAAGATTAGCGGTAAAAGAAAAAAAATGTAATAGGAGGAAGAAGATAAGAAAAAGATTAGGGGAAAAAAGAGAATAAGGAGAATAAGAAAAATTTAGGGGGGAGAGAAGAACAATTCCCAGAACAGCCACTCCAGGATGTCCTCTTGCTAAAGAAGAAGATACTTATCTAGAAGAAAAAGATTATCTTGTAGGAGAAGAAGATCCTTGGCTGTATAAATACAAAATTAGATAAGGAGAAATAAAAATAAGGAAGAAGAAGAAGATGTTAGGGGGAATAAAAAATTGAGGGGAAGAAGAAGATTAATGCAAGTTAGCTTCAATAAGAAAAAGATTTCTCTACTTATCCTAGAGGGGAAGAAAAAAAAAATAAGGAGAAGAAGTACCACAAGATTTCAGAGGGAAAAAGACCTTCCAGGGTGGACAAGATGAAAATCCCAAGTGTGAAAAATATAGATTACTGCTGGAAGAAGAAAAAGAGCCCCTCTCAGCCCCCTAGGAAGAAAAAAAAATTTGGGGAGAAGAAAAGGATAATGGCAGTGAAAAGAAGAAGCCATTGCAGTAGGGGGAAGATTCAAAAGATCCAGGGAAAAGAAGAAGATTACCGGAAAAATTTAAAGGGAAGAAGAAGAAAACGCTGGAAGAATACCAACAGATTCAAGTGGCAAAGAAGAAGAAAAAGATGCCATTGGGAAAAAATCTCTCCTGAGGGCCACCAGGAGAAGAAAAAGAGGATCTAGAGAGAAACAAATGATTTGGGAGAGAAGAAGAGGATTCACCTAGGAGGGAGAAAAAAATCTTCTAGGGGGAATAAGAAGAAGATTATGGATGAAAGAAGAAGAAAATTAGGAGGAATAAGAAAAAGAAGAAAAAGAGAAAAAATAAGATTCACTTGTGGGAGAAGAAGAAGATTAAGAAGAATAAGGAGAAGATTAGGGGTGAAAAAGAAGAAAAAGAAGAACACAATTAGGGGGGAAGAATACGAAGATGAAAAAGTAGAAAATTAAGGGGAGAAAACAAAATTAGTGGGAAGAAAATGAAAATTAAGGGGAAAGAAAAAGAAGAAGATTCTCAGTTGGGAAGAATAAGATTATTGGAATGAAGATTATCGTGGAAGAAGATTTAAGAAAAATAAGATTAGGGGGGGAGAGGAAACAAGATATGGGTAGAAGAAGACATACCTGAGAAGAAGAAGATTCCCAGGAAGACGAGGCCAACTTAGAGGGAAGAAGAATATTAGGGGAAGAAGAAGAAGATCTGAAGAAGAAGAAGAATATGCAGGTCCACGACCCATCTCAAAAAGATTTAGGAAGTAAACTATTAGGGGGTCCAGGAGAAGAAAAAAACTTAGGAGAGAAAAAAGAACAAAATTAGAGAGGAATAAGAAGAAGAGTAAGTAGAAGAAGAAGGAGAACAAGATGGAGAAGGGGAACGGGTCCAAAAAAATGAGAAGGAAGAGGAGGAGGAGAATTGCAGACGAAGAGAAGTAGGTACCAAAAAGAGGAAGGAGAGGGAGGTGAGGGAGGTAGAGAAGAGAAAGGAGAGACAAAGAAGAAGGAGAAGAGGCAGAAGAAGAAGAAAAAGCGGCAGAAGAAGAAGAATAAGCAGGAGAAAAAGCATCCCCGCGCAGAAGAACAAGAAGAGTCATATGAGAGTCTTAAGAGAAGTCCTAAGAGAAGTCCTAAGAGAAGTCTAAAAGAGTTCTAAGAACCGTCCAAGAAGGTTCTATGAAAAGTTTATGAAAAGTAGCAGAGTCCTGCGAAATATCCTAAGAAGAGACCCTGCACGGCGTTTCGGAACTGGGAAAATAAGAGCTGAAGTGGCAGACCCGTCAAAATTAGTGTGGGATGCAGGACGTCAGACCCGATGAATTAGTGTAAAGGGACATTTTGTACGCGGTAGAATTATAGTGGGAGGAAGCAAAATTAGTGTCGGAGGTAGCTACGAAGGCATTTGCACTAAATCCCTCTATATAAACACTACCAAAGTCTATAAACCCTAGGCCATAAACTGCATGCGATAAACCCAAAGTCTCCTAAGCCTTAAGCTTAAGCACTAAATCCCTTACAAACTCAGGTAATGCCTCAACCCCTAATACTTGGGCTCTGTTTGGTTGAGCGTTGCTGATGGTAAGCGCTGATGGTACACTGCTAATTGAAAAAGTGCTGATACGCAACTTGGAGTTTTTTTAAAAAGTTTGGGTGAAATGGAGTTTGCACAAAAAAGTTTTTGGACAAAACGGAGTCGTCGAGTTTTTTTTTTAATACGAACAATTTAATTTTAAACATTTTTTTGTTATAAAATAACATCAACACGTAAAAAAATGTTCGATTAGATTTTTAAACCAACACCTTTTTTTGTCTTATGTTCTATCTTCATACAACTGCTCTGAATGAAGTTCGCGCGAACTTTCTACACCACCTGCAGTTCTGTTCCTGTCCTTGTCGTAGCACAACGAAAATCGTGCTCGCACTCCAAATCAAAATCCACGTGAAGGGTTCCGTTTGTAGTTTTCGACACAATAGCTACTTGTTCGCAAATGATAAAACTTGGCATGTCCCGCAGAAAACCCAACAAAGAGTCACACACATACACACATTAACCTACGAGAAAATATTGAGGCACACACAAAGGAAACACACACATATAATAAGAGAAACAATTATATAACCCACACACATATAACATACACACACACACACATATAACAACACAAACACACAACATATATATAACACAGACGTAACATACACACACATTCACACACAAATGTATTCAAGTCACACACATGCACCAAGCACATAAACACACATCACACACACACACATACCCCGAGAAACACCAACATACAACACACACACACACATCAACACACAATCACACATACACACACACACAAACGACACACAAACAACACACAAACAACAAGCACACAATCACCATATACAAACACACACACAATCACACACATACAAACACACACATCACACACAATCACACACATACACCATGCTCATAAACGATACAACACACACACACATCGCACATAAACACACACATACACACAATCGTTACACACACACACACAATCGCACACGGGCACCACGCGTACAACCCCAATCACACACATACACCAAGCACATAAACAAACACACAACACACACATTCCCCCACAATCACACACATACACCACACACACATGCGAAGAGAGGGCTCCAAACAAGGCGTGAGACTTGTTGCACACACATGCGTTTTTTAAGTTTTTTGAGAGATACAACACACACACCATCACACACATGACACCACACACACAAACAACACACATAAACACACATACAACACACACACAACGCACACATAATACAACACAAGGTAAAAAAAAAGACCAATTTTGTAGGCCAAATAAACCTACTAAAAACTGCATAATCGGATAGGAAGGGCTAGTACCAAACAGGAGGATGAAAATTTGGGCAGAACTCGGGAGAAAATCAACAGGGAAACCTAACCAAAAAATTTGAGGAGTCAAAACGATGCCCAGGCGAAAATTTAGGAGGCGCCTACTGAGAGAAAAAAACGCGAGATCCAGGCCGCATCTCGGGAGAGCGCACGGGATTCGCGTCGCCTCCCCGATGCAGCTCGCCAGCCTCGGTCTTGTTCGCCGATGCAGGCCGCCTACTCGAAAAAACCCAGGCCTTCAACGTCCGGAAGGAAGGATCGCCTAGATTCCGCGTCAACAGGGAAGGGGGAAGCGGGATCGGGGAGCCTAGTCGCTTACCACAAAAAATCGCTGGGGATATAAGGAAAAGGGCGGACAGCAAATAAACGTGGGTTCAGCTCGCAACAAACAACCCTTATTTATAAAATTGCGGTCTTCTAGCCCAGGCCGCCTACTCGCTAAACCCGGCCTTAATTGTTAAACCTACTCGCCCTGACCAAAGCCGCCACAAGCCCTACTCGCCCGGCTTGGACTTCTCGCCCGGCTTGAGCCACAAGGTCTGCAAAACCCTGGTGGACTGCAATTAGCTGCACCACCTCCACCGCCACCCCACTAGAACAGCAATCTCTAGAGATTACATAATTCCCTAATCCTAATGGCTCAAGTTGGCAGGCCAACCCGCGGGCATATCCTTAATCGATAATCCATCTTAAACCCAAAGGGGCAAACATAAGCGGAGATTACGGAAGAAATATATCCCCATACGCCTTAGAAGACGCCTCCACTCCGAATATCCAATCGCTTATGAAAGAAGACAATTGCGGAAGAAAACGATTACAGAAGAAGACGATTACGGAAGAAAAAGAAGAAGATGTTGATTGCGGAAGAAGAAGATGGTGACGGAAGAAGAAGAAGATGACCGAAGAAGACCAAGATATTGATGATTACGGAAAAAAAGATGATGATGATTATGGAAGAAGAAGATAACGGAAGAAAAAGATAATGAAAGAAGATCACGAAAGAAGCAGAAGAAGAAGAAGAAGAAGAAGAAGAATATTACAAAAGAAAAAGAAGATGAACTAGATGGAAATGATGATTACGAAAGAGGATTATGGATGAAAACAATTGTGTAACAAGAATATTACGTGAGAAAAATACTATGGAATAGGAAATAAAAGATTATCGAAGAAAAAAAATTACAAAAGAATAAGAAGAATATGGAAGAAGAAAAAAGATTTAAAAAAAATAAAGATTATGAGAAGATTTGAAAGATGAAGATGATTAGGGGGAAAGATTAGGAAAGAAAAAGAATATGAGATAAAAGAAGAGGAAGGAAGAATAATAGAAAATAAGAAGATTATGAGGGAGAAGAAGAGTAGAGAGAAAAGAAGATTAGAGGAAAGAAGAAGAAGATTAATGAGAAAAAGAAGAAATTTAGGGGAAAGAAGAAGATTTGGGGGGAGTAGAAGATTACGGGGAAGAAGAAAATTTGGAGCAGAAGAAAATTATGGGAAAAGAAAATTAAAGAGGAAGAAGAAGATTAGAGCGAAAGAATAAGATTAAGGGAGAAGAAAATTGGAGAGAACAATAAGAAGACCAGGGAGAAGAAAAAACTAGGGGTGAAAAGACAGAAGATTATGGGGAGGAAGAAGATTAGAAAGAGGAAAAGAATAAGGGGGGAGAAGACTGAAAAAGAAGATTAAGGGGGTAAGAAGAAGAAAAATAGTAGGGGGAAGAAGAAAAATAGGGGGAGAAGAAGATTATGGGGGAAGAAGATTATGGGGAAGAAGAACAAAAAGAAGATAAGGGAGGGAGAAGTGGAATAAAATTAAGGTGAAAGAAAAAAAATAGATGAGAAGAATAAGAAGACCAAGGAGAAGAAAAAAATTAAGGGTGAAGAAAAAGAAGAAAAAGATTAGGGAGAAGAATAGGGAAATAAGAAGATTAGGTGGGAAGAAGAAGAAGATTAGACGGAGAAGAAGATTAGGTGGAAGAAGAAGATTAGGGGAGAGGAAGATTAGGGAAAAGAAGAAAATTAAGAAAAATTAAAAGGAAGAAGAAAAAGAACAAAATTAGGGGGGGAGAAAAATATTAGGGTAAAAAAAAGATTAAGGAGAAGAATAAGAAAACTATGAGGAAAAAGAAAAAGAATAAAAATAAGAGAAAGAAAAAGAAAATTAGCGTGTAGTAAAAGAAGATGAATAAGATTAAGGTAGTAGAACACGATGATGAATAAGATTAAGGTAGTAGAAAAAGATGATGATGATTAGGGGGAAGAAGAAGATTAGAGGGAAACAAAAGATTAAGAAGGAGAAGGAGAAGATGATGATTAGGGGGAGATGAAGAAGAAGATTAGGAGGAGAAGAAGATGAAGATTAGGGGGAAGAAGAAAAAAGAATATTAGAGGGAAGAAGAAGATTGGAGGGGAAGAATAAAAAGAAGATTAAGGTGAAAGAAGAAGAATACGACGAGTAAGAAAAAATAAGATTGAGGCGGGAGGAGTAGAAGATTATGAGAGAAGAAGAAGAAGAAGAAGATTAATATAGAAGAAGAAGATTAGAGTAGAATAACAAGATTAGGGGAAAACAAGAAGAAGATTATGGAAGAAAAATATCCTTAGGAGAGAAAAAAAAAGAAAATTAATGACAGAAGATGAAGACTATGAGAGAAGAAGAAGATTATGGAAGAAGAAGAAGATTAGAGAAAAAAAGAAGAATAAGGGGGAAAAGATTAGATGGGAAGAAAGATTGTGAGGGAGAAGAGAATTAGAAGGAAGAAAAAAAAATTAGGGGATGAAGAAAAAGAATGAGAAGGAAGATGAAGATTAGGGGAAAGAAAAATAAGATTAGGGGGTTGAAAAAGATTTGGCGAAAGAGTAAAAATATGAGGGGGGAGTAGAGGAAGATTAGAGGAAAGAAGAAAATTATGGGGTAAGTAAAAGAAGATTAGGTGGGAGAAGAAAAAGTTTAGGGGGAGAAGAAGAAGAATAGGGAAGAAGAAGAAGAAAATTAGTGCGGAAGAAGAATAAGATTATGGGGAGAAGAAGAATATTAGAGACAATAAGAAAATTTTACGAAAAAAAGATTAGGAAAGAAAAAGAAGAAGATTATGAGAAAGAAGAAGAAGGGATTATCGGGGGGGAAAAATTAATAGGAAAAAATAAAAAGATTAGGGGGAAAGAAGATAAAGAAAAAGAAGATTAAGGGAGAAAAGAAAAATAATAAAGGGAGAAGAAAAAATATTAGGGAAAGAGAAGAACATTGGGGGGAGGAAGAAAAATAAGATTAGAGGAGAAGAAAATGAAGTTTACGGGGGGAAGAGAAAAAAGATTAGGAGAAAAAAGAAAAAGATTAGAGAGCAGAAGAAGAAGATTAGAGAGAAAGTAAAAGATGAAGATTAGGGGGAAGAAGAAAAAGATTAGGAAGGTAGAAGAAGATTACCTAGAAAAAATAAGAACAAAATTATGGAGGGAGAAGAAGAATAAGATTATGAGGAAGAAGAAGAAAAATAACGAGTAAGAAGAAGAATAAGATTAGGGGAAAAATAGGAAGAAGAAAATTAGGGAAGGAGGAGAAGAAGAAAATCAAGGGAGAAGAAGAAGAAGATTAGGGGAGAAGAAAAAGACGAAGAAGAATATGAGAGAAGAAGAAAAAGATTAAGTGGAGAGAAGAACATTTGAGAGGAAGAAGAAGAAGATTAGGGGGCAAAAAGAAGAATTTGAAGGGGGAAAAAGAAGAAGATTAGGTAAGTAGAAGAATATTACCTAGAAAAAATAAGAACAAGATTAGGGAGGAGAAAAAGAAAATTATGACAAAAAATAAGAAAATTAGCGGAGAAAAAGAAGAATAAGATTGGGGAGAAGAAGAAGATTATGAGAGAAGATGAAGAAGAAAAATAAGGGGAGAAGAAGAAAAGATTAGGTGGAGAGAAGAAATTTAGAGACGAAGAATAAGAAGATTAGGGGAAAGAAGAAGAAGATTAGGGGGGAGAAGAAACAAAAGATTGAGAGGAAGAAAAAAAGATTATGGTGGATAAAAATAATAGGGAGGACGAAAAAGAAGAAGATTGGGGGAAGAATAAGAAGATTATGGAGCACAAAGAAGAAGAGAAAGAAGATGATGATTAGGGGAAATAAGAAGATGGTTACGGGTAGTAGAAGATTAGAGGGGGGGAATATTGGTAAAAAAGAATAAGATTGGGAGGAAAGAAGATTAAGGGGAATAAAAAGATTAAAGGAAAGAAGAAAATGAATATTATAGGGGAAGAACAAGATTAGGGGGGAAGAAAAAAAAATTAGGGGGAAAAGAAGAAGATTAGTAAGGAAGAAACAGAAGATTAATGAATAGTAGAAAAAGAAGATTAAGAGGAAGAAGATTAGCGGGAAAAAAATAAAAAAATTAGGAGGAAAGCAAAAGAAGATTAAGTGGGAAGAAAAACAAAAAGATGATTAAGAGCAAGAAGAAGAAGATTAGGGGGAAGCTAAAGAATAAAATTATGGGAGAAGAAGAATAGTGAAGAGGAAGAAGAAGATTACGGAAGAAGATTGAGAAGAAGAAGAAGATTGAAGAAGAAGGATATTAAAAAAGAAGAAAAGATTAGGTAAGAAGAATATTATGAAAGAAGAAGACTATAGAAGAAGATTATGAGAAGAAGATTAAGAGGAAGCAAATTAGGGGGAAGAAAAAAAAGAAAGAAAAAGATTAGGGAAAAAAGTAGAAGAAGAAGATTATGAGGAGGAAGAAGTGGATGAAGGGTAAGAGGAAGAAATTTAGAGGGGAGAAGAAGAAGATTAGTGAGGGAGAAGACGAAGATTAAGGGGAGAATAAGAAGAAGATAAAAATTAGGAGGAAGAAGAAGAATATTAAAGAGAAAGAAAAATAAAAATAGAGCGATCAGAAGAAGAAAAATAGGGGATAGTAAGAAGAAAATTAGAGCGAAGAATATTAGGAGGAAAGTATCAAAAGAAGAACAAAATTATAAGATTAAGGAGAAGAAGAATAATGAAGAGGAGAAAGAATATTATGGAAGAAGAAGAAAATTGAAGAAGAAAGATATTAGGAAAGAAGAAAAGATAAGGAAAGATGAAGATTATGAGAAGATGATTAAGGGAAAGAAGAATATTAGGAAAGAAGTACATTAGAGGGAAGAAGTAAAAAAAAAATTAAGAGGAGGAAGAAGTAGATTAAGGATAGGAAGAAAAAAGAAATTTAAGGGGAAGAACAAGAAAATTAGTGAGTGAGAATAAAAAGATTACAGAGGAAGAAGAAGAAGATTAAGGGGAGAATAAAGAGAAGATAAAAATTAGGAGAACGAAGAAAAAAAAAATATTATGGGGAAGACGAAGAAAAATAGGAGGATGAGAAGAGAAAATTAGGGGGAAGAAAATTAAAAGTTAGGTATAAGAGGAAGAAAATGAATAACAAAATTAGGGAAAAGAAGAAAATACAAATTATGGGATAGAAGCAGCAGAAGAAAATTAGGGGAAAAGAGAAGAAGATTAAGGGGAGAAAAAGAAGATTAAGGGAGGAAGAAGAAGAAGAAGAAAATTAGGGGGAAGAAGAAAAATAATATTGTGGAAGAAGGAGATTAGGGGGGAGAAGAGGAAGAAGATTGGGGGGAGGAAAATTTAGCAAAAAAGAGATTACGAAAAAGCAAATTACGGGAAATAAGATTACATAAGAAGAAGATTATGGCGGAAAAAAGTTTACGGATGAGGAAGATTGCGGAGGAAAAAAAATTACGAAGGAAGAAGAATGTGGAGGAAGAAGAATACAAATGAAGAAGATTACGATGGAAGAAGATAATGGAGGAAGAAGATTATTGAAGAATAAGAAGATTGGGGAAGAAGAATAATAAAAAAAAGATTATGAAAAAAAAGAAGATTACGAGAAGATTATGGAAGAAAAAATACGGAAAAAGAAGAAAAAATGTATGGAAGAGAAACATTATGGAATAAGAAGAATAGAGGAAAAGAATATTAGGAAAGAAGAAAATATGAGGAAAAAGAATAAGAGAAAAGAAGAATATTAGGTAAAAAAATATTAGATGGGAAGAAGTAAAGGAAGAAGATTATGGGGAAGAAGAAAATTAGGGAAGAACAAGATGAGGGAAGAAATAGAGGAAAAAGATTATAAGGAAGAAGACAATTAAGGAGTGGAAGAAGAAGATTAAAGGGAAAATGAAGAAATTTAGGGGAAAGAAAAAGAAGATTTGGGGGTGCAGAAGAGTAAGGGGAACAAGAAGAAGATTTGGGGCAGAAGAAGACTAGGGAGAAGAAGAAGATTAGAGTGGAAGAAAAAGATTAGAAGGGAAGAAAAAAATTAGAAGGGAAGAAAAAGATTTGGGGGAAGAAAAAGACTAGAAAGAAAAAGAAGATTTGGGTTAAGAAGAAGAAGATTGGGGGGGAGAAGAAAAAGAATAAATGGGAAGAATAAGATTAGGGGGGAAAAAAGAAAAAGATTAGGAAAAGAAGATCAGGGGGACGAAGAAGATTAGGAGGGAAAAGAAGATTTGTGGGAAGAAGATTATGGGGAAGAAGATTATGAGAAAGAAAAAGAAGATTAGGGGGGAAGAATAGGATCATGAGGAAAAAGAAGAAGATTATGGAGGAGGAAAAAGAAGAATGAGGGAACAAAAATAAGAATATTAGGACGGAAGAAAAAAAAAAGAATATGGGGAAGAAGAGGAAGAAGATTAGAAGAAAAGTAGAGAAGGAGAAGAAGAAAAAGAAAAAGATTAAGAGATGACAAAGAGGAAGATATGTGAAGAAGAAAATGAAGATTATGAACAAAGTATAAGAAGATTAAGGAAGAAGAAGATTAGAGAAAAAGAAAATGATGAAAGAAGATAATGGGGGAGAGAATATTAGGGAATTAGAATAATAGGGAGGAGAAGAATGGGGAGAAGAAGAATATGAAAGAGGAAGATTATGAAAGAAAATGATTAAAGAAAAAGAAGAGAATTGGAGGAGAGAAGAAGATTATGCGCAAGAGGAATATTATGTGAAAGAAGAGAATAAAGGGGGAAGAGGATGATTATGGGAGAAGAAGAAGATGATTATCAGGGAAGAAGAATAAGAAGAAGATAAGGAAGGGGGAAGTAGAAGAAAATTAAGGGGAAAGAAGAAGATTAAGGGAGAAAAAAAAAAATTATGGGAGAAGAAGACGAAGATTATGAGGGAGAAGAAAAAGACTAGGGGTAGAAGAAGATTAGGTGGGAATAAGAAGAAGATTAGGTGAAAGAAATTAGGGGGGAGGAAGATTAGAGGAAAGAAGAAGATTAGGGCCTCTGCAGCCGCAAACATCGTCAAGGTCGCCTTCATCGCAGCTCATATTGCAGCCTTTGTCAGTGTTCTAAGCCTTAGCCCCTATGTCTTAAGATAAAAACCCTAAAGCCCTCTGCCGCCACAGCTCCCTCTACTGATGTAGCTGCCACCCCGCCTCGAACACCTCATATGTAACCTAAGACTTAGCCCCTATGTCTTAAGATAAAAACCCTAAAGCCCTCTGCCGCCACAGCTCCCTCTACTGATGTGGCTGCCACCCCGCCTCGAACACCTCATATGTAACCTCAGATGCAACCTCTAATGATAATACGTAGAACAAATGTTACGTACGCTAAGATACGACTGTAATTTAAACTGTTAATACGACTGTAATTTATACTGAAAATACAGTTCAATTACGATCGTAATTGCAATTACGACTGTAATCTAAACTGAAAATACAATTCTCGCACGATTCTTATACACGTCGGTCGTACCAAAAATTCTCCCTAATACCTAATCCCTAAGCGATAATGTCCTAAGTCATGAACCTTTAATCTCTAAGTCCCTAAGACATAAGCTCTAAAGCTCTAAATTCCACCGCAGCTTCGGACATCGGCACTGCTTCTTAGGTCGTCATCGCCGCCCTGAACCCTTTATCCCGAATCCATTAACCTGAAGGCCTATAAGCGATTACAAAGGAATAAGATTACGGAGGAAGAAGATTACAGATAAAGAAGATTACGGAGGAAGAAGGTTACAGAAGAAGAAGATTATGGAGGAAAAAGATTACGAAGGAAGTAGATTACAGAGCAAGAAGATTACGAAGTAAGAAGATTACAGAAGAAAAAAATTATGGTGGAAGAAGAATACTAAGCAAGGAGATTACAAAAGATAAAGATTATGAAAGAATGAGAAGATTAAAGAAAAACAAGAAAATAAAAAAGATTAGGGAAAAAACAAAGATTACGAGAAGATTATGAAAGATAAAGAAGAAGATTAAGGAAAAAGAAGAAAAAGAAAAAAGATTAGGGTAGAAAACAGAGATTACGAGAAGATTGTGGAAGAAAAAGAAGAAGACCACGAAAAAAGATCATAAAAGATAAATAAGGGGAAAGAAGATTAGGAAAGAAGAATAATATGGGAAAAAAATAAGAGGAAAGAAAAAGATTAGAAGAAAAAGAAGATTACAAGGGAAAAAGTTGAGGAAGAAGATTATGGGGAAAAGAATAAGAGAGAAGAAGATTAGGAAAAAAGAAGATTAAAAGGGAAAAAGTTGAGAAAGAAAATTATGGGGAAGAATAAAATTAGGAATGAAGAAAATAATTGGGGAAAAAAGAAGATAATGGGGAGAAGAAGAAAAAGATTAGGGGAAAAACAGGAAGAAAATAAGGAGAAAGAAGAAGATAGGGAGAAAGAAGAAGATAGGGAGAAAGAAGAAGATTAGTGAGGGAGAACAAAACAAAGATTAGGGGGAAAGAAGAAGAAGATTAGTGAAGAAGAAATTATGAGGGCAAAAGATTAGGGAAGTCGAAGAATGTGGGGAAGAAGAATATGGAAGAAGGAGATTAGGGATGAAGAAGACAAGAGAAGAAGAAGAGAAATAGGGGAGAGAAAAAGATTATGGGAAATAAAAAGATTTTATGAAAGAAGAGAATTAGGGGGGAAGAAAAACATTATGGGAGAAGAATAAGATTAGGGGAAAGAAGAATATAAGGGAGGGAGAAGTAGAAGAAGTTAAGGGGAAGAAGAATATAAATGAAAAAGAATGAGAAGAATAGGGAGAAGAAGAATACTATGGGAAGAAGAAGAAAAAGATTAAGTGAAAAAAGAAAATTAGCGGGAGAAGAAGATTAGGGGAAAGAAGAAGATTAACAGAAAGAACAAAATTAGGGAGAAGATGAAGAACAAGATTAGAGGGAAGATGAAGATTATGATGAAAAAGAAGAATATTATGGGAAAAAGAAGAAAATTATGGTGGAAGAAGAAGAAAGTTGTGTTGGAAGAAGAAGAAGATTAAGATAAAAGAGAAAAAGCAGATTTGGGGGGAGAAAAAGAAGAAGATCAAGGGAGTATAAGAAGAAGAATAAAATTAAAGGGAAAGAAGATGATGATAAGGGGAGAAGAAGAAGAAGAATAGAGGGAAACAAAAGAATATGAGGGAAAGAAGAAAAAGATGATTAGGAGGGAGATAAAGAAGAAGATTAGGAGGAGCAGAAGAAGATTAGGGGAGAAGAAAAAAAGATTAGGAGGAAGAAGAAAAAAATATTAAAAAGAAGAATATTACGGGGAATATGAAGAAAAAGATTATAGTGGAAGAATAAATTGAAGAATATTATTGAGGAAGAAGAATATGGAAAAGAACAAGAAGATTGGGTAGGAGAGAAGTAGATGATTATGGGAGAAAAAAAAGAAGATTAGAGAAGAATACAAAAATTATGGGAAAATAATTGGACTCCTAGAGAAAAAAAACTAAATTATGGAAGAACAAGAAAATTATGGTAAAAAAAGATGATTATGGGAGAAAAAGAAAGGAAAATTTATAAGAGAAGGTGAAGATTAAGGGAAAAAAAATTAGTGGAGAAGAAAAAGAAAATTAGATGAGAAGAAAAAGAAGGTTAAGGGAAAGAAAAATAAGATTAGCCAGCAAGAAAAAGAAGATTATAGGGGAGAAGAAGATTATGGGGAAGAAGAAAAAGATTATTCAGAAGAAAAAAAAGATTAGGGGGAGAGGAAGAAGAAAATTATGGGAAAAAAGAAGATTGTGAGGAGAAAACGAAGATTAGGGAGAAAAAAAAATTAGAGGAGAAGAAAATAATTAAGGAGAAGAAGAAGAAGATTAAGGGAAGAAAAATGTTAGTGGAAAAAAAGAAGATTATGGGAGAAAAGAGAAATATTAAGGAGATTAGGAGAAAGAAAAAGAAGATTATCGGGGGAAGAAAAAGAAAATTAGGGGAAAAGAAGAAAAAAAAGAATTAGGAGAGAAGATGAAGATTATGGGAGAAAAATAAGAATAGGAGAGAAGGAAAAAAAATATTTGGGGGAGAGAAGAACATTAGAGAGGAAGAAGAACAAGATTAGAGAGGAAGGAAAAAAAAGATTATGGGGAAAAATGATTAGGGGGGAAAGAAAGAAGAAGATTAGGGGGAGAGAAAAAGATTAGAGTGAAAAAAAAGATGAAAATTATGGGGAGGAAGAAAAAGATTGGGGAAGTAGAAGAAGATTATCTGAAAAAAAAAAAGATTAGAGAGCGAGTAAGAAGATTACGAGAAATAATAAGAAGATTAGCAGCGAAAGATGAAGAAGATTAACGGGAAAGAAAAAGAATAAGAAAAGGGGAAAGAAGATGAATAAAAAGAAAATTATAGGAGAAGAAGAAGAAGAATAGTTGAGAAGAAAAAATAATTAGGGAGAGAGATTAACATTAAAGGAGAAAAAGAAAAAAATTAGAGGGAAGAAGAAGAATTGAGAAAGAATAAGAAGAAGATAAGGGAAAATAAGAAGAAGATTAGGGGAAGAAGAAGATTATGGTGGAGAAGAAGATTAGGGGGAACAAAATGAGGGAGAAGAAGATTAAGAGGGAAGTATAAGAAGTAAAAGAAAATGAATAAGAAGATTTAGGGAAGAAGAAGAAGATTAAGTGGGAGGAGAAGAAGATTTGGGGGAAGAAAAAAAATTAACGGGAGAAAAATAAAATTATGGGGAAGAAGAAGAAGAATATTGGGGGCAGAAAAAGAAGAAGATTAGAGCGAGAAAAAGGAAGAAAATTAGGGGGAAGAAGATATGGCAAAAGAAGGTTACGGGGACGAATATTACGGGGAAGAAGATTACAGGAAAAAAGATTAAGGAAAAAAGATTACAGAGAAAGAAGATTACGGAGGAAGAAGATTAGAGAGGAAGAAGATTACTAAGGAAGAAGATTACAAAGGAAGAAGATTACGGGAGAATAAGAATACGAAGAAAGAAGAATACGAAGGAAGAAAAATACGAAAAAAGAAAATTATAGAGGAAGAAGATTACGGAAGAAGAAGACTGAGGAAGAAAAAAATAGGGAAGAAAAAATTATGAGGGAGATTAGAAAAGTAGAAGAATAGGGGTAGAAAAATAGGAGGAAAAAGAATATGCAAGAAGAGGATTAGGGAAGAAGGTGATAAGAGAAGAAGAGAATTAAAAGGGCGAAGAAGATTTGGGGGGAGGAAGATTATGTGAAAGAAGAGAATTAGGGGGGGAAAAGAAGATTATGAGAGAACAAGAAAAAAATTAGGGGGAAGAAGAACAAGAAGAAGATAAGGCAGGGAGAAGTAGAAGAAAATTATGGGAGAAAAAGATGACTATGAGAAGAAAATTGGGTGAGAAGAAAAAGATTAGGGAGAGAGGAGGATTAGGGTAAAGATGAAGATTGGGGTAGAGGAAGAAGCAGATTTGGGGAGAATAAAAAGAAGATTAGAGGAGACGAAAAAGAAGATTAAGGATAAGAAATAGAAGATTAGATGGAAAGAAGAAGATTATAAGGGAGAAGAAGATTATGGGGAAGAAAAAAAAATTAGGGAGAAGAAGAAAAAGATTAGAGAGAGAAGAAGATTAGTAGAAAGAAAAAATTAGTTTGGGGGAAGAAAAGAAGATTAGGGGGAAGAACAAGCAGATTAGGGGAAAGAAAAAGATTAAGGGGTTAGAAGAACAAGATTAGAGAGAAGAAAAATAAGATTAGGAGGAAGAAAAAAAAAAGCAGAAAAGAAAAAAATTAGGAAAGAAGAAAAAGATTAGTGGGGAAGAAGAAGAAAATTACATGGAAAAAGAATAAATTTGGGAGAAGAAGATTAAGAGAGAAAAAAAGATTATCGGGGTAAGATAAAAAAGATTAGCACGAAACAAGAATAGGATTCGGGGAAAAAATATGAAGAAAAAAAATATTATGGGAGAAGAAGACGAAGAATAGGGGGAGAAGAAGAAAAATATTAGGGAGAGAGAAGAACATTTGAGGGGAAGAAGAAGAAGAAGAATAAAGGAGAAGAAGAAAAAGAAGATTATGATGAAAGAAGAAGATATGGGGGAAGAATAAGATTAGAGGGAAAAAGAAAAATATTAAAGAGGAAGAAAAAGATGTAGATTAGGGGGAAGAAGAGAAGATTGGGGAGATAAAAGAAGATTATGTGAAAAAAATAACAACAAGATTGGGGAGGAGAAGAATAAGATTATGAAAAAAATAGAAAGATTAGCGGTAAAAGAAAAAAATTTTAATTAGTGGGGAGAAGATGAATAAGAAAAAGATTGGGAGAAAAGAAGAAGAATATGGGGAGAATAAGAAAAAAATTATGGGAAGAAAAGAACATTATAAAGGAGGAAGAAGAAGATTATGAGAAAGAAGAAAAAAATTAGAGGGAAGAATAAGAAAATGATTGGGGAGAAAAAGATAAAGAAGAATATTAGAGGAATAAGAAGAAGAAGATTAGGTGAAGAAGAAGTTTAAGGAATAAGAAGAAGATTATGGGGAAGAAGAAGGTTAAGGGGAAGCAGAAGATTAGAGGAGACGAAGAAGATTAGAGAGAAAAAAAGATTGGGAAGAGGGAAGAAAAAAGATTAGGAGGGACGAAGAAGTTTAAGGGGTAAGAAGAATATTATGGGGGGAAAAGAAGACTATAGGTGAATAACAAGATTAGAGTGGAAGAATAAAAAATTAAGGAGAAGAAGTACAAGAATATTAGAGGGAAAAAATAATTATGGTAGAAGAAGACGAAGAAAAAGATTAGGGTAGAAAATGTAGATAATGGTGCAAGAAGAAAAAGATTAGAGGTGGAGAAAAAGAAGAAGATTAGGGGAGAAGAAAAAGATTAGAGGGAAGAATAAGAATAAGAAGATTATGAGGAGGAAGAAGAAATTAGGGGGAAGAAGAAGAAGATTAAGTGGAAAGAAGAAAAAGAAGATTAGCGGGGAAAAAGAAGAGATTAAGTGTGAAAAAGAAAAAAAATTAATGGGGAAGAAGAAGAAAAGGAGTAGGGTGAAGATTAAGAAACAAATAAGATTAGAGGAAAGAAGAAGATTAAGGTGGGAGAAGAAAATTAGATGGAAGAAAAAGAAAACGATATGGGGAAGAAGAACAAGAAGATTAGTGGCAAAGATGAAAAATATTATGGGGAAAAAGAATAAAATTAGAGGGGGGACGATAAGAAAAATAAGATTAAGGGTAAGGAGAAGAATAAGAGTTAGGGTGCAAGAAGAAGAAGAAGATCATGAAGGAAAGAAGAATAAGAAAATTAGGAGAAGAAGAAGAAGAAGAAGAAAATGAGGAGAAAGAAGATTAGGTGGGAGAAGAAGAAGAAGATTAGAGAGAAAAAGGAGAAAATTAGGGGTGAATAAGAAGAAAAGAAATTTTATGATAGAAGATGAAGATTATGGAAGAAGAACAAGAAAATTAGGGGAGAAGAAAAAAATTAGAGAAAAAAAGAAGATTATGCGGGAAGAAAAAGACTGCGAGGGAGAAGAGGATTAGGGAGATAAAGAATAAGATTAGGGAAAGAAAAAGAATATTAGAGGGAAGAGAAGAAGATTATGGAAAAAAGAACAAGATTATGGGAAAAAGAAAAAGAAAATTAGGAGAAAGAAGAAGAAAAAGATTAACAGAGAAGAAGAAAAAGATTAGGGAGAGAGAAGATAAAGAAAAAGAAGATTAGGAGACAAGAAGATTGGGGGAGAAAAGAAAAATATTAAGAAAAAAGAAGAAAAATATTAGGGGAAGAAAACAACGTTATGGGGAAGAAGAAAAATAAGTTTACGGGATTAGAGAAAGAAGATTAAGGGAAAGAAAAAAAATATTAGGGAGGAGAAGCAGCAGATTAGTGGAGAAAAGAAGATTAAGAGAGAAGAAGACCAGGTAAAAGAAGAATAGAGGGGAAGAAGAAGATTAGAGGGGAAGAAGATTAGAATAAAAAAAAATTGGAGGAAGAAAAAGAAAACCAGGGGAAGAAAAAGAAGATTAGGATTAAGAAGAAAAAGATTATCAGAGAAGAAAAAGATTAGGGGAGAAGAATAAGATCATGGGAAAAAAGAATATTATGAGGGACAAAGATGAAGATTGATGTGAACAAAAATAAGAATATTAGGATGGAAGAAAAAGGAAAATATGGGAAAGAAGAGTAAGAAGATTAGGGGAAAGAAAAAGAAGATTAGTGAAAAAGAAAAAGAAAAAGATTAGTGAAAAAAATAAAGATTAGAAACAAAAAAGAATATTAAGAAAGAAGAAGATTAAAAAAAGGAGATTAGGGAAAAATATTAAGAAAGAAGAAGATTACAGGAGGCAGACGATTAGTGCAACAGAATAATATGGAGGAGAAGAATGAGGGAAGAAGATTACGGAAGAAAATGATTAAAGAAAAAGAAAAGAATTGAGGGAGAGAAGAGGATTATGGAGAAGGGGAAGATTATGTGGAAGAAGAAAATAAGGGGGGAAGAGGAAGATTATGGGAGAAGAAAAAGATGATTAGAAGAGAAGAAGAACAAGAAGAAGATAAGGGAGAGGGAAGTAGATGAAAATAAAGGGAAAAGAAGTAGATTAAGCGAGAAGAATAAGAAAACCAGGGAGAAGAAGGAGATTATGGTGGAGAAGAAGATTAGGGGGAGCAAGATGAGGAGGAAGAAGATTAAGAGGAAAGTATAATAAGTAAAAGAAAATGAATAAAAAGATTTAGGGAAGAAGAAGAAGATTTAGTAGAAGAACAAGAAGAAGATTTGGGAAAGAAGAGGAAAATTAAAGAGAGAAGAAGAAAATTATGGTAAAGAAGAAGAAAAATATTGGGGGCAGAAAAAGGAGATTAGAGGGAGGAAGATGAGCAAGATTAAGGGGTAGAAGATTTGATAAAAGAATATTACGGGGATGAATATTACGGGAAAAAAAATTACAGAAAAGAAGATTATGGAAGAAAACGATTACAGAGAAAGAAGATTATGGAGGAAGAAAATTACGTAGGAAAAGATTACGAAAGAAGAAGATTATGAATGAAGAAGATTACAGGAGAACAAGAAAACAAAGAAAGAAGAATACGAAGGAAAAAAAATACGAAGAAAGAAAAAATATAGAGGAAGAAAATTACAGTGGAAAAAATTACGAAGAAAAAAATTACGGAAAAATAAAATTACGAAAGAATAAAAAGATTAGGAAAAAAATATTAAGCGAAAAATGAAGATTACGAGAAAAATATGAAAGAAGAAAAAAATATGGAAAAACAAGAAAATTATTTAAGAAAACATTAGGGAAGAAGAAGATTGGGGGGAAAAAGATTATGAAAATGAAGAATATGGAGAAAAAGAATATGGGGGAAGAAGAAAATTAAGAGGAAAGAAATAGAGAAAAAAGATTAGGAGGAAGGAGAAGATTATGAGTGAAGAAGCAGCAGAAGAAGATTAGGGGGGGAAAGGAAAAAAAAGGAAAAAAAAATTGGGAGGAGCAAAAGATTAAGGGAAAAAAAAAAGATTAGGGGGAAAGAAGAAGATTAATGGAGAATAAGAATAAGAATAAAGGAGAAGAAAAAGAAGATTAAGGAAAAAAAGAAGATTAGGCAGCAAGAAAAAAAAATTATAGAAAATAAGAAGATTATAGGGGAGAAGAAGATTATAGGAAAGAAGAAAAATATTAGAGAGAAGAAGAAAAAGATTAGGGGGAGAGGAAGAAGAAAATTACGGGAAAAAAGAATTTTATGGGAGAAAAAAAAGATTAGGGAGGAGAAAAAAGATTATAAGAGAAGAAAAAGATTAAGTATAATAAGAAGAAGATTAGGGGAAGAAGAAGGTTATTGGAAAAAAAGAAGATTAGGGGAGAGAAGAGAAATATTAAAAAGATCAGGAGAAAGAAAAAGAGGATTATCGGGGGAAGAAGAAAAAGTTTAGCGAGAAAGAAAAAAAAATTAGGGGAGAAAAAGAAGGAAAAAAAAAAGAATTATGGGAGAAATGAAGATTATGAGAGAAGAAGAAGAATATGAGAAAAGAAAAAAAAATATTTGGGAGAGAAAAACATTAGAGGGGAAGAAGAAAATTAGAGGGGAAAAAAAGATTACGGAGAGAAAAAGATTATGGTGAAGAAGAAGATCATGGGAAGAAGAAAAAGATTAGAGTGAAAGAAAAAGATGAAAATTAGAGGGAAGAAGAAAAAGATTGTGGAAGTAGAAGAAGATTTCCTAAAAATAATAAGAACAAGATTAGAGAGCGACGAATAAGATTACGAGAAAGAATAAGAAGATTAGCAGGAAAAGAAGAAGAAAATTAGCGGGGAAGAAAAAAATAAGAAAAGGGGAAAGAAGATGAATAAAAAGAAGATTATGAGAGAATAAGAAAAATAGAGGAGAAAAAAAAATGATTAGGGAGAGAGATTAACAATAAATAGGAAGAATAAGGAGATTAGAGAGGAAAAAGAAGAAGATTAGGGGGAAGAAGAAGAAGAAGAATAGAGGAATAATAAGAAGAAGATTAGGGAAAATAAGAAGGTTAGGGAAAAAAAAGATTATGGTGGAGAAGAAGATTAGGGGGAACAAGATGAGGGAGAAGAAGATTAGAGGGAAGTATAAGAAGTAAACGAAAATGAATAAAAAGATTTAAGGAAGAAAAAAAATTAAGTAGAAGGACGAGAAGAAGATTTGGGAGAAGAAGAAGAAAATTATGGGGAAGAAGAAGAATATTGGGGGCAGAAAAAGAAGGAGATTAGAGGGAGGAAGAGAAAGAAGATTAAGAGGAAGAAGATTTGGTAAAAGAAGATTGCGTGGATGAATATTACGGGGAAAAAGATTACGGACAAAAAGATTACGGAAGAAAATAAAGATTAGGAACAAAAAGAATATTAAGAAAGAAGAAAATTAAGGAATAAGATTAGGGAAAAAAGATTAGAAAAGAAGAAGATTACAGGAGGGAGAAGATTAGTGAAGCAGGATAATAGGGAGGAAAAGAATGGGGGGAAGAAGATTTTGGAAGAAAATGATTAAAGAAAAAGAAGAGAATTGAGGGAGAGAAGAAGATTATGGGGAAGAGAAAGATTATGTGGAAGAAGACAATATGGGGGGAAAAGAAAGATTATGGGAGAAGAAGATGATGATTAGAAGAGAAGAAGATCAAGAAGAAGATAAGGGAAGGGGAAATAGAAGAAAATTAAGGGAAAAGAAGAAGATTAAGGGAGAAGAATAAGAAAAACAGGAAGAATAAGAAAATTATGGTGGAAAAGAAGATTAGGGGGAGCAAGATGAGGGAAAAGAAGATTAAGAGCGAAGTATAATAAGTAAAAGAAAATGAATAAGAAGATTTAGGGAAGAAGAAGAAGATTAAGTAGAAGGACGAGAAAAAGATTTGGGGAAAGAATAAGAAAATTAAAGGGAAAAGAAGAAAATTATGGGAAAGAAGAAGAAAAATATTGGGGGCAGAATAAAGAGATTGGAGGGGGGAAGAGGAACAAGATTAAGGGGAAGAAGATTTGGTAAAAGAAGATTACGGGAATGAATATTACGGGAAAAAAATTACGGGAAAGAAGATGACGGAAGAAAAAGATTACAGAGAAAGAAGATTACAGGGGAAGAAAATTACGGAGAAAAAAAATTACGAAGAAAGAAGATTACAAAGAAAGAAAATTACGGAAGAACAAAAAAACGAAGAAAGAAGAATACGAAAGAAAAAGAATATGAAGAAAGAAAATTATAGAGGAAGAAGATTACAGAGGAGAAAGATTACGAAGAAAAAATACAGAGGAATAAAATTACGGAAAAATAAAAAGATTGGGGAAAAAGTATTACGGGAAAAATGACGATTATGAGAAGAATATGAAAGAAGAAAAAAATTATGGAAAAACAAGATGATTATTTAAGAGAAACATTAGGGAAGAAGATTAGGGAGGAAAAAAGATTGTGAAAAATGAAGAATATGGAGAAAAAGAATATGAGGGAATAAGAAGATTAGGAGGAAAGAAATAGAGGAAAGAGACTAGGAGGAAAGAAATAGAGGAAAGAGACTGGGAGGAAGAAGAAGATTGTGAGTGAAGAAGCTGCGGAAGAAGATTAGAGAGGAGAAAAAAAATTAGGGAGAATAAAAGAAGATTCGGGGGGAGCAAAAGATTAAGGGAAAAAAAGATTAGGGGGAAATAAGAAGATTAGTGGAGAACAAGAAAAACATTAGAGGAGAAGAAAAACAAGATTAAGAAAAAAAAGATGATTAGGCAACAAGAAGAAGAAGATTATATGAGATAAGTAGATTATAGGGGAGAAGAAGATTATGCGGAAGAAAAAAATTAGAGAGAAGAAGAAAAAGATTAGAGAGAGATGAAGATGAAAATTACGGGAAAAAAAGAAGGTTAGGGGGAGAAAAGGAAGATTAGGGAGGAGAAAAAAGATTATGGGAGAAGAAAAAAATTAAGGACAATAAGAAGAAGATTAGTGAAAGAATAAGGTTAGTGAAAAAAAGAAGATTAGGGGAGAGAAGAGAAATATTAAGGAGATCAGGAGAAAGAAAAAGAAGATTATCGGGCGAAGAAGAAAAAGATTAGCGATGAAGAGAAAGAAAATTAGGGGAGAAAAAGAAGAAAAAAGAATTAGGGGAGAAAAAGAAGAATATAAGAAGAAAAAAATATTTGGGGGAGAAAAGAACATTAGAGGGGAAGAAGAAGATTAGAGGGGAAGAAAAAAAAGATTACGAAGGGAAAAAAGATTAGGGTAAAGAAGAAGATTAGGGAAAAAAGAAAAAGATTAGAGTGGAAGAAAAAGATGAAAATTAGGGGAAAAAAAAAAGATTAGAGAAGTAGAATAAAATTACCTAAAAATAATAAGAACAAGATTAAAAAGCGATGAATAAGATTACGAGAAAGAATAATTAAGATGATTAGCATGAAAAAAAGAAGAAAATTAGCGGAGAAGAAAAAGAATAAGAAAATGGGAAAGAAGATGAATAAAAAGAAGATTATAGGAGGAGAAGAAGAAGAATAAAGGAGAAGAAAAATGATCAGGGAGAGAGATTAACAATAAAGAGGAAGAAGAAGATCAGAGTGGAAGAAGAAGAAGAATCGAGGAAGAAGAATAAGAAGAAGATTAGGAAAAATAAGAAAAAGGTTAGGGAAATAAGAAGAAGATTATGATGAAGAAAAAGATTAGGGGGAACAATGAGGGAGAAGAAGATTAAGAGCGAAGTATAAGAAGTAAAAGAAAATGAATAAGAAGATTTAGAGGAAGAAAAAGATTAAGTACAAGGACGAGAAGAATATTTGGAGGAAAAAAAACTAAAGGGAGAAAAAGAAAATTAAAGGGAAGAAGAAGAAGAATATTGGGGACAGAAAATGTAGATTAGAGGGAGGAAGAAGAAGATTAAGGGGAAGAAGATTTGGTAAAAGAAGATTACGGAGATGAATATTACGTGGAAAAAGATTACGGGGAATAAGATTATGGAAGAAAAAGATAACAAAGAAAGAAGATTACGGATGAAAAAGATTATGGAGGAAAAAGATTACGGAGGAAAAAAATTACGGAGGAAGAAGATTACGGGAGAACAAGAAAACGAAGAAAAAAAAATACGAAGGAAGAATGACGATTAGAGCAAGAATTAGGTGGGAGAGGAAGAAAATAGGGAAAAATATGAAAGAGGAAGAAAAAAATTATGGAAAAACAAGAACATTATTTAAGAGAAATATTAGTGAAGAAGAAGATTAGTGAAGAAAAGATTATGAAAAATGAAGAATATGGAGAAAAAGAATATGCGGGAAGAAGAAGAAGATTAGGAGGAAAGAAATAGAGGAAAACTATTAGCAGAGAGAAGAAAATTATGAGGGAAAAAGCAGCAGAATAAGATTAGAGGGGAGAGGAACAAAATAGGGAGAATAAAAGAAGATATGGGGGGAGCAAAAGATTAAGGAAAAAAAGAAAAAGATTTGAGATAGAAGATTATGGGGGGGAAGAAGATTAGAGGAAAAAAAGAAAATTAGAGCGGAAAAAGAAGATTACAAGGTAAGAAGAAGATTATGGGAAGAAAAAGAAAATAAGGGGAAGAAGATGATTGGGGGAGAAGAAGATTAAGAGAGAAGAAAAAAAAATTAAGGAAAGAAACAAAATTGGGAGGAAGAAGAAGAATATGGAAAAGAAGAATAAGAAGATTAGGGAGAAGAAAAGTAGAAGATTATGGGAGAAGAAAACGAAGATTAGAGAAGAACAAAATTATGAGAAAAGAATAAGACTGGGAGAAAAAGAACAAGATTAGGGATAAATAAGAATATTAGGGTAGAAAAGGATGATTAGAGGAGAAGAAGAAAGGAAAATTTATAAGAGAAGGTAAAGATTAAGAGAAAGAAGAAGATTAATAGAGAGGAAGAAGAATATTAGAGGAGAAGATTAGGGGAAGAAGAAAAACAATATGGAGAAGAAGAAAAAGATTAGGGGGAGTGGATGAAAAAAATTACAAAAAAAGAAGATTAGGGGAAAAAAAGATTAGGGAGGAGAAGAAAAAAATTAGGGGAGAAGAAAAAGATTAGGGGAAAAAAGATTAGTGGAAAAAAAATTAGGGAAGAGGAGAAATATTAAGGAAATCGGGAGAAAGAAAAAGAAGATTATCATGAGAAGAAGAAAAAGATTAGCGGGGAAGAAAAAGAAGAAAAAAAGAATTAGGGGAGAAGATGAAGATTATAAGAGAAGAAGAATAGGAGAAAAAAATATTATGGGGAGAGAAGAACAATAGAGGGGAAGAAGAAAAAAAGAAGATTAGAGTGGAAGAATAAAAAAAGATTACGGAGGGAAAAAAGATTATGGTGAAGATGAAGATTAGGGGAAGAAAAAAAGATTATGTGGAAGAAAAAGATGAAAATTAGGGGAAAAAGAAAAAGGTTGGGGAATAGAAGAAGATTACCTGAAAAAAAAAAGAACAAGATTAAAGAGCGGGGAATAAGATTACGAGAAAGAATAAGAAGATTAGCAGGAAAAGAAGAAGAAGATTAGCAAAAAAGAAAAAGAATAAGAAAAAGGGAAAGAAGATAAATAAAAAAAAAGATTATGGGAAAAGAAGAAAAGAATAGAGGAGAAGAAAAATTGATTAGGGAGAGAGATTAACATTAAAGTAGAAGAAGAAGATTAGAGAGAAAAAAAAAGAAGATTATGGGGAAGAAAAAAAATCAAGAAAGATAAGAAGAATATTAGGGAAAATAAGAATAAGGTTGGGGAAAAAGATGAATATTATGGTGGAGAAGAAAATTTGGGGGAACAAAATGAGGGAGAAGAAGATTAAGAAGGAAGTATAAGAAATAAAAAAAATGAATAAGAAGATTTAGTGAAGAAGAAAAAAATTAAGTAGAAGGATGAGAAGAAGATTTAGGGAAGAAGAAAAAAATTAAGTAGAAGGATGAGAAGAAGATTTGGGGGAAGAAAAAGAAAATTAAGGGGAGAAAAAGAAAATTATGGGGAAGAAGAATATTGGGGGCAGAAAAGAAGGAGATTAGATGAAAGAAGAGAAAGAAAATTAGGAGGAAGAAGATATGACAAAAGAAGATTACGGAGAAGAATATTATGAGAAAGAAGATTGCGGAAGAAGAAGATTACAGAGTAAAAAGATTACAGAAGGAAGAAGATTACAAAGAAAGAAGATTACGAAAGAAAAACATTACGGGAGAATAAGAATATAAAGGAAGAAGAATACGAAGAAAGAAGATTACAGAGGAAGAAGATTACACAGGAAGAAGATTATGAAAAAAATACGGAAGAATAAAAAGATTAGGGAAAAAATATTACGAAAAAAATGAAGATTAGGGGAAGAAGAAGAAGAAGATTAGGAGAAGAAGAAGAATAGGAGGAAGAAGAAAAAAAAGATTGAAGGGGAAGAATAAAAAGAAAAAGATTAGGAGTAAGAAGAATATGGGGAATAAGAAAAAAAAAGATTGAGGCGGGAGGAGTAGAAGATTATGAGAGAAGAAGAATAAGATTAGAGAAGAACAAGAAGATTAAAGGAGAAGAAAAACAAGATTAGAGGAGAAAAAGAGCAAGATTAGGAGAGAAAAATATGATTAGGGGAGAAGAATAAAAAAAATTTATGATAGAAGATGAAGATTATGAGGAGAAGAATAAGAAGATTAGGGAAGAAGAAAAAGATTAGAGAAGAAAAATAAGATTAGACAGGAAGAAAAAGACTGCGATGGAGAAGAGCATTGGGGGGGACAAAGAATAAGATTTGGGAAAGAAGAAGAAGATTATGAGAAAAAAGAACAAGATTATGGGGAAAAAAATTAGGAGAAAGAAGAAGATTATTGGGGGAAGAAGAGAAAGATTAACAGAGAAAAAGAAAAAGATTAGATGGAGAGAAGATGAAAAAAGAAGATTAGGAGAGAAGAAGATTAAGAGAGAAACAAAAAGTATTTAGGGGAAAGAAGAAAAATATTAGGGGAGAGAAGAACATTAGGGGGAAGAAGAAAAAGATTAGAGGGAAAGAAAAAGATAAGTTTACGGGGTTAGAGGAAGAAGATTAAGGGAAAGAAGAAAAAGATTAGGGAGGAGAAAAATATTAGAGAGGAAAAAAGATGAAGATTTGACGGGAAGAAGAATATTAGGGAGGTAAAAAAAGAATACCTGGAAAAAATAAGAACAATATTAGGGTGAGAACAAGAAGAAAGAAGATTACGAGAAAAAACAAGAAAATTAGCGGGAAAGAAGAACAATAAGATTTACGGGAAGAAGGGGAAAAAGAAGATTAGTGATGAAGAAGAAGAATAGGAGGAGAAGAAAAAAAAGATTAGGTGGGAGAGGAACATTAGAGAGAAAGAAGATGTTTAGGGAGGAAGAAGAAGAAGAAGATTAGGAAGGAAGAAGAAGAAGAAGAAGATTAGGGAAAGACGAAGATTAGGGGGAAGAAGAAGATTATGGGGAAGAAGAAGATTAACGATGAAGAAGAAGATTAACGATGAAGAAATAGAAGATTAAGAAGGTAAAAGAATATTACATGGAAAAAATAAGAACATGATTAGAGGTAGAAGAAGAAAAAGATTACGAGAAAAATAAAAAAATTATCGAGGAAGAAGAAGAATAAGATAAGGGGAAACAAGACGAAGAATAAGATTAGAGGAAAAGAAGAAGAAAAAATTAAGGGAGAAGAAGAAAAAAAATTTATATGGGGAGAAGAAATTTAGAGAGGAAAAAAAAGATTAGTGGGAAGAAAAAGATTGTGGAGAAAAAGAAGAAGATTAGGGAGAGAAGAAAAAGATTGGAGGGAAGCAGAAGAATATTAGGGAGAAGAAAAAGAAGATTAGGGGGAAGAAAAAGAAGATTAGGGGGAAGAAGAAGATTATGATGGAGAAAAAGATTAGGGGGGATGAAAAAACAGAAGATTAGGGAAAAAAGAAGAAGATTATGGAGCAGAAAAAAAGAAGATTAGGAAGATAGAGAAGATTAAGAGAAGAAGAAGATGGTTAGGAGGAAGAAGAAGATTAGAGGGGAAGAAGATTGGGAGAAAAGAATAAAAAGATTAGGAGAAAAGAAGAAAAAGATTGGGGGAAAGTAGAAGATTAGGTGAGAAGAAAAAGATTAAGGAGAAAGAAAAAGAATAAGGGCGAAGAAGAAAAAGAAAATTGTAGGTGAAAAATCAAAACTATGGGGAAGCAAAAAAATTAGGGGGGGAGAAGATTAGAGGGAAGAAGAATATTAGGATGAAAGAAGATGAAGAAGAAAAAGATTATGGGGGGAAATGAAGATGATTAGGGTAGAAGAAAAAAAAAAGATTAGAGGGAAAAAGAAGAAAATTGAGGAGAAAAGAAGATGATTATGGTGAAGAATAAGAAGAAAATTATGAGAAAAAAAAAGAATAAGATTAGGGGAAAAAGAATAATATTAGCGGTGAGAAAAAAAAAGTTAGGGGGAAAAGAAGAAAATTATGGGGGAAATAAAAATAAGATTAAGGAGGAAGAAAAAGATTGAGGGGGGGGAGGAAGAAGACAAAGATTAGGGAAAAAGAAAAAGATTAGGTGGAAGACGAAAAAGAAACAAATTACGGAGAAGACGAACAAGATTAGGAGGAAGACAAAGAAGAAGAAGAATAAGAAGAAGAGTAAGAGGGAAGAAAATCATGATTAGCGGGGAAGAAGAAGAAGAATACGGGGAGAATAAGAAAAAAAGATTAGGGGAAGAAGAAGATTGTCGGGGCGCGGCGGAGCCGCCGCGCGGCGGAGTGAGAACGGGACAGAGTGAGGATGCTAAGGACAACATACGTCAGGTTAAAATGTACAAAGAGAACAAGAGAACAAGGTATGTAGAGGACGACATACAAAAGACACGGTCTATGTACGTACGGCTCTGCTTCCCTTCATTCATCCAATAACATCTACTTCATCAGATGAATAAATTGTAGGTTCATTGGCAGTGCAAGCAGCCTTATTTAGTTTGATCATCAATTCTTTGGATTAATTAGTCGTTACATTATTTATTTGTATGAAATTTATTATTGCTAAAATGTTAGCATAAGTTTAACTTTTACTTTTATTTAAGTTTCTACTTTAGGTTTAGCTTTAGTTAGTATGTGTTTAATTGATAAAGCTTACTATGTTTCATCTTTATGTTTTAACTTATTATATTAATTGAATTACTTAATTTTCATATTAATTAGCATATTAGAGTTTACAACTTATAATTTCTTCATAACTCTAAACAATGAAAGGCTAGATCTATCTATAAAACAAATTTATAAAACGAAATTATTAACCAAAAATGCATAACAAGATATCAAAATAATGCTCAACAATACAACTCACGCGTCATCAATGAGACAATATGTCCATGCTAGAGACTCCACAGAGATTGGGTATGAAAAGAGCTCCATTATTGCATCCTGAAAGTAAAGAATAACTCAATCAATATTAAACTGTTGCATGTGCGGTAAAATATGCAAAAAAGATTCACTTGCCTGCGAAATCATGACAGAGAAGGACATAGTAAATGCAAGAATAAATGAGAAGTATGATGTGGAGAGGAGCATCACTTTATTATTGTTCATGCTGGCAACTGCAAAAGCACAAAAAAAGTAACTGAAATCAATGAAATCTCTTAAGAACCATATAGGAATTGACAATCATTTAGCTTGAAGTTATTTGGCTTATGAGAAGAGAACACATGCATAATTCATGCATAATTGTGTAGCATTACAATTAAGATGTTTTAAAATATTGAAAATATGTGGTATTGTGGTATAAGAATCAATGCAGACTCCTATCTTGGATCATAAATACTATATAAATTTAAACATTACACCACAAATTAAACAAATATATAAAATAGCTTTAAATTCATAATAATGTTTCTTAAAGCATCACACCACTTTCTTTGCAGTTGCATGTTAACGCTCACTCCCCAACTGTTATAAAATCCGACAACAAATTTGATCACATTAAATGTTCCTTAAATTCAAGAGTGGAATTGACAACACCTGTTATAAATTTGAAACCACTCCATTAATTAAGAGGCATGTAAATCAACAACATTACAAGCAAGAAAAACTCTTACAGATAAATAATTCAAAGATGAACATTAATTAGCCCAATGTGTTTAGATTATGAAAATAATTTTAAAAAAAATGGAATCAAAATTATTAATGGAATTCAGCATTCGCTCATGCCAGATTCAATTGCCAGCAAGATGAACAGGGCAGTTAGGAGGAGGAAAACAGATTCTTAAAGCATTATCAGGCGGGTTAAGAGAGTAAACAATATACAAAATGCATACAGGCATATATACATAATGCTAATGTTATAACAAGCTAAGAGCGATTTGCGAATTAGGAGAGACAATCGTACCAGAAATAACACAGTTAGGCGGGCCCAAAATGGCGTGCGATCTTCCCTGTCCATGGCTCGAAGCTTATGAGTTAATGGAGGAGGTCCGATAACAGAGAATGCCGATCTGGCAGGATTCTTCCCTCACGCCTCATCGTCCTCGCGTCGGCCCTTTCCGGCAGAAACATGGACGAAGAAGAACAGAGCGGCTAAGCCTTGTTTCCATTCACTCACCGGAGCCCATTGCCGGAGGAGAAGCCATTCCTCCCTCCCTCCCTCCCTCCACTCACCGGAGCTCACTGCCTTCCTTCCTAGCCTCCTCTCTAACCCTTGCGTTCCCCTTGCGTTCCCTAAATAAATAACACAACCGACACCCCTTTCTATTTCCATAAATAAACTCTGTTCAAATACTTTCTATAAATCCGAAATAAATAACACAACTTTCATAAATAAAGTCTCTAAACTAAAATACTTCCATAAAATAACGTTATACACATTATTATTCGGTTTAATTGAATTGTTAACCGCAACCCCTGATTTTGTTAGTCGCACTCCAAAATCTCTCAATTTTTCGCGCTTTTTCGAAATACGCTTTGTACATGCAATATCAGGAAAAGTGTTCAACACGAAAGTTGTAGATCTCGTCGATATCTAGACGAGATCTACAACTTTTGTGTGGATCACTTTTCCTAAAAATGCATGTACAAGGCGTACTTTGGAAATATGCTTAGGTTTTGCGCATTTTCGAAATACGCCTTGTACATATAATTTCAGGAAAAGTGTTCAACACTAAAGTTGTAGATCTCGTCAATATCTACAACTTTCGTGTTAAACACTTTTCCTGAAATTACATGTGCATGACATATTCCGAAAAGACGCGAAAATTTGAGAGATTTTGAGGTGCGATTAGCCAATTACAGGGTTTTTTTTTTTTTGATTAGCCAATTACAAGTTGCGGTTAATAATCACCTAGAAATAAATACTAGGTATTTTCATGCTTGGGCATCTGCTAGGCAACGGAAGAATCAAATTGAAGTTCTGCGTGGTAATGATGGGTGTTGGGTGAGCTCTTAGGTGGGTATCCAGTAAATGGTTCTTGCTTTTTTGATGCTCTGTTTTGCTCTGCTCTGGTTGCCTTAAGTTCTATTTGGTTCTGCGTTTTGCCGCTTCGTTTGGGGTAAACGTCGCCGGAAGGCGGGTAAACAAATGAATCTTCGGCGGCGAGAGAATATGTGGTGTTTTGTATCTCTGCCTAGCTGCCTATTTTCATGCTTGGGCATCTGTCTACCTGCCCTTCAAGTTGGCGACTTTCTTCTTGAGTAGGTTGATGATCAGATTGTTGGCGGCTTCCACCTGTCCGTTGCTTCGAGGATGATGCACAGAGGCGAATCGAAGATCCGTCCATAGCTTCTTGCAGAAGTCTTCCAACTCCAGGCTGACAAACTGCGGATCGTTGTCGGTGATAATGACCAGAGGAATCCCGAACCTGCAGACGATCTCCTCCCAAATGAAGTTTTTTACAATTTGTTAAGTGGTCTTGGCGAGCGCCTTGGCGTCGATGCACTTGGAGAAGTAGTCAATCATGACAAAGACAAACTTCCTCTGCCCACTAGCCTGAGGAAAAGGGCCGATCAAATCCATTCCCCAACTAGCGAAAGGCCAGGGAGCGGTGATCGAGCGAAGATGTCGAGCAGGCTGCAATTGAAGAGGTGTGAAGAGCTGACACTTAGAACATTTCTTTACGAAGGCTTCCGCGTCTGCCCGAATGGTTGACCAGAAGTAACCATGCCTTAAGATTCTCTGCTCCAATGTACGAGCCCAAAAAAGCTCCGTTTGGAGAAGTCACCTCCCTCCTCCGATTCGAACCCTCCGTTTCCACCCGCCGGATCGACCCGCCACCGCCGAACCAAATGAAGCCTTAGTGAGGATCAAATTGTGTTTGTTTTGTGTCCGGATAGGTCGGTAGTGACTGCGGAAATGAACTCAATGCTCTATCGTCCATTTGCTCCGTCGGGTGTGCATGCTACTCTTTTCCTTATGGCCTCGTTGAAGGCCCCAGGCCCAGATAGTTTGCCCCCGGTGTTTTTTCAGAAAAAACTAGCATATTGTGGGAGAGAAGGTAACTATATTATTACTAAATTTTTCAAATTAACCTATATCTTGTCCTACTTTTCATGATACAAATGTGGTGCTCATCTCGAAATATGATGCCCCCACATCATTATTTCAATTTCGCCCGATAAGTCTGAGTAACGTGATTTATTGTATTGCGGCGAAATGTATTTCGTTTCACCTTCGACCCCTCGTGGATAGTACAATCTAAATCACGACAGCCGAAGGGTGGTCTTGCTATAAAGTTGGATATTGCCAAAGCTTATGATAGGGTGGAGTGGCCTTTCCTTGTCGGGGTGCTTGAGAGATTGGGGTTTCAGGAGAACTTTTTATCGCTCATTATGTCGTGCATCTTTTCTCCTGTGCTCTCTTTTCTGATGAATGGGGTGCGGTTCGGGACGGTTCGGTCTAGGCGGGGGATTCGGCAAGGTGACCCACTTCCCTCTGTCAATTCATCATGTGCTCAAAATTTCTTAGTAAGATGCTGACTCATACGAAGCTAGACGGGAGAATATGTGATGTTACTGTTAGGGTGTGGTTCTCATACGAGTCGGTAAAAACCACCGGGCACGCTTGTAGCTGCTCGTGATGTTACAAGTTTATGTTTGGAGGCCGGAGCGATGTTGGAGCTGCCTGGGCTCAGGGTTCGTCGAGCAGCGCTCCATAAACAAGCTGAAATGAGCACAATTCGGAGTTAGGTGGCACCTACCACCAAATTAGGTGTTAGGTAACAACTACCACCAGTTTTGGAGTTAGGTAGCATTTCTTTGGGGCCTATAAATGGAAGCCAATTCCAAGGCCAAAGACATTCATTCCAAGAGAGATTTGAGTGGAGGAAGATCAAGAGAAGATCTTGGAGAAGAGTATCGAAGATCGGATCGTCGGATTCTAAAGAAGAAGGGGCTTTGTGTAGCCTTTCTCCTTTGCGGTATTCGGAACGGATTTTTCAATCTGTTGGGTAATGGTTTCTTGTTTTCTTGCTTATTTTTCCCTTGTCAATCCTTGTGTGGTTGTGGGAGAAGAGATTTATGCTTTTGCAGCAAGGTGAGATTTTTGTATTCCTTTGTGGAACTAGTACCTTGTGTAGGTGGTGGTGATCCGTTGTGGATCGGTGGTGGAAATTGTGCCTTGTGTATGTGGCGGTGGTGAAAGCCCTGTAATTTGTTGTGCGTGATTTTTTCACGCCTTATAGTGGAGGCTTTCAAGGGTGGACGCTGATAGTCCCGTGGTTTTCACCCTATTGGGTTTCCACGTTAAAAATTGTTGTGTCATTTTATTATTGCTGTGCTTGTATTTGTCTTGCTTGTAAATCCACTACAGGTGCCCTGGTCGGGATCGTGCTATTTTTCTCAACAAGTGGTATCAGAGCCAGGTTGCTGGTCAGTAGTCAGAACAGGGCCGATACTGGGCTGACCTTTTGTGATTTCGAGACGAGGCGATTGTATTCTCAGGTTTGGCATTAAGTGCGGTAGTTTACCACCATTGGTCCTCTGGCTATCCTTTTCAGTGACTTATCGTGAGAGAGTCGCGCTCAGAGAACTGTGGTCAGTCCGGCCAGTTGGTTTAGCAAGATGGAATTGACTTCAGAACAGATGGTCAAGTTGAATGGAGCAAATTATCATCAGTGGCACTTGCTTATGGAGGATCTCATCTACGTCAAGGGCTGGCATGCCCCTATCTTCGAAGAGATGCCGAAGGATATGGATCCGGCTAAATGGCAGGTGGAGCATCGAAAGCTCTGTGGTTTCATTAGACAGTTCGTGGAGCCGAACGTCTACAACCACGTGGCTAGCATCACAGATGCGAAGGAGCTGTTGAGAACTCTGGAAACGTTGTATGCCAAGAGCACTAGCATCAACAAGCTTGCTTTGCTGACGAAGCTTGGAGAGTTCCGCTACCGGGAAGGCTCACCGATCATGGATCATGTGAATGAGTTCCAAGGAATCATTGATCAGTTGACGGCGATGAAGGTGACATTTGAGGATGAGGTCAATATGCCGTGGCTGTTGAAGTCCCTTCCGGACTCTTGTGAGATGGTCAGGATTGCACTGATCAACTCTTCACCCCAGGGGATTATCACCATGGAGATCACCAAGAGTGGGATCTTGAACGAAGAGGTGAGACGGAAGTCTCAAGGGACGTCAGGCTCTTCATCACGAGCTGATGTTCTGTTTACGGAATCCAGGGGGAGAGGCAGGAGCAAGAGTCGAGGACGGAAGGAGGAAATAAGCCAGAGCAGAGGGAAGTCACGTTCACGATATCAGAACATGGAGTGTCATTTCTGCCACAAGAAGGGACACATCAAGAAGTTCTGCTATGCCTGGAAGAATGAACAGAAGAAGGGTGTGGAAACTGAGGCCAAGGAGGAGAGCCACACTGCTGCGGTTGTCTCCAGTGATGAGGACGATGTTGTCATTGTCGGTGATGAAATCACGGCAGCGCTCTCCTGTGACGACAGGAGATGGATTGTAGATTCAGGTGCTTCTGCGCACGTCACCCACAATCGGGAGCTATTTGCCACGTACACCACCCATGAATGCGGGGTGTTACGAATGGGCAACGGGAATACGTCCAAGGTGCTGGGACGTGGAGACGTGCATCTGAAGACGAGCACTGGAGTGTTGCTGATTTTGCGGGACGTGCGACACGTGCCCGATATTCGTTTCAACCTACTTTCCGTGGGGAAGCTTGGAGATGAAGGACATGTAAGTGTCTTTGGTGGTGATTTCTTGAAGCTAGTTCTAGGATCGATGGTTATGGCCAAGGGCTATAGGGAGTCCGACCTTTATTACATGGAGGAGAGGCCTGAAGATCCACAGGCGAACTCCGTGAGAGATGAGGGATCCATTTCCCTGTGGCACAAGAGACTGTCTCATATTAGGCAGAAGGGCTTGGACTGCCTACAGAAGAAGAAGCTACTCAGTGACCTATCGGCCGATCACTTGGAGAGGTGTGAGCACTGTATGGCGGGGAAGCAAAATCGGGTTTCATTCTGTCGTCATCAGTCCATCAGGAGATCTGAGCCATTGGAGCTCGTACACACAGATGTCTGCGGGCCTATGAAGGTCCCAACGCGAGGGGGAGCTCAGTATTTTGTGACCTTTATTGATGACTGGTCGAGGAAGGTTAGGGTCTATCCGTTGAAGACCAAAGACCAGGTACTTGAAACCTTCAGAAGGTTCCATGCTGAGATGGAACGCCAATCTGGAAAGAAGCTGTTGTGTATCCGTTCTGACAATGGGGGAGAGTACGTGGGTCCATTTGATGAGTATTGCAAGGACCACGGGATTCGTCATGAGAAGACCCCCCCCCCCAAAAAAAACACCACAGCTGAATGGTGTTGCTGAAAGGATGAACCAGACATTGTTGGAGAGGGTGCGATGCATGCTTTCTGAGTCCAAGCTGCCAGAGATGTTTTGGGGTGAGGCTCTTTTGAGTACGGCGCATGTCATCAACCTCTCGCCAAGCTATCCTTTGGATGAGGATGTTCCGGATCGAGTCTGGTATGGGAAGGACCCGTCCTATAGTCATTTGCGGGTCTTTGGCTGCAGGGCATTCATCCACATTCCCAAGGACGAACGATCGAAGTTGGAATTGAAGACCCGGAAGTGCATTTTCTTGGGCTATGGTCATAATGGTGAGTTCGGATACAGATTCTTTGATCCGGTGGCGAAGAAGTTAGTGCGGAGTCGAGATGCAGTGTTCTGCGAGGAGCAAACTAAAGGTGATCTGGAGAAAAAAGGTGAGTCTGGGAGTGACTCACGTTCTGCTGAGTTGCCTATTGGTAGTGATGACCACGTTGAGGAGACTGTGGAGCCAGTTCCAGCACAGGGTGCTGAAGATGATGTTGAGGAGCCAGGAGCTGCTGAGGAGGTTGCAGAAGAGGAGCCTGCATCAGCTCCTGAGCCTGTGTTGAGGAGATCAGATCGAGCTAGGCATCCGCCCGCCAGATATTCTGCGTCAGAGTTTGTTCTACTAA
This sequence comes from Platanthera guangdongensis, assembly GCA_039583875.1. Lineage (NCBI taxonomy): Eukaryota > Viridiplantae > Streptophyta > Magnoliopsida > Asparagales > Orchidaceae > Platanthera > Platanthera guangdongensis. The sequence goes on along the minus strand of CM077159.1, from coordinate 152,051,285 downwards.
CTGATGCAGGGGAGCCGGAGAGCTATTCTGAAGCAATAGAGAGCGCGGATAGGCACCACTGGATGGCAGCGATGTAAGAGGAGATGCAATCGCTGCGGACAAATCATACCTACGACCTGGTGCGGTTGCCAAAGGGCAAGAAGGCCTTGAAGAACAGGTGGATCTTCAGGTTGAAGGAGGGTGCTTCTCCTACACCTCCTCGTTATAAAGCCAGGTTGGTAGTAAAGGGATTTGCACAGAGACAGGGCATTGATTTTGATGAGATATTTTTGCCCGTAGTGAAAATGTCCTCCATTCGAGTTGTGTTAGGCCTCACTGCGAGGCTAGACTTGGAGGTGGAGCAGATGGATGTGAAGACCGCTTTTCTACATGGCGATCTTGAAGAGGAGCTGTACATGGAGCAGCCTGATGGCTACTGTATCAGGGGTAAAGAAGGATATGTATGCCGCTTGCAGAAAAGTCTATACGGGTTGAAACAGGCCCCGCGGCAATGGTATCGGAAGTTCGAGACTTTTATGGGGGAGATCGACTTCACGAAAACCACCCTGGACCACTGCGTATTTGTGAAGCAGTGTGCTCCTGAAGACTTCGTCATTCTGCTACTTTATGTCGACGACATGCTGATCATCGAGAAGAACACTGCGCGCATCACTAAATTGAAGCGGCAGTTGAGTTCGAAGTTTGAGATGAAGGATCTGGGTTCCGCAAAGACTATTCTGGGGATGCATATTCGCAGGGACAGGGGCACCAGATTCATTTGGTTATCCCAGGAGCGGTATATCCGCAAAGTGTTGCAACGTTTTTCTATGGATCAGGCGAAGAAGGTGAGCACGCCACTTGCAGCTCACTTCAAGTTGACCGCTGATCAATGCCCCAGCACACCGGAGGAGAAAGAGGCTATGCAGAAGGTGCCTTATGCATCTGCAGTGGGAAGCCTTATGTATGCTATGGTGTGCACGCGCCCAGACATTGCTCATGCTATTGGTATTGTGAGCAGGTTTCTCTCCAACCCTGGGAAAGAACACTGGAGCGCGGTGAAGTGGATTCTGAGGTACCTGTAGGGGACGACAGATCTGAGTTTGAGATTTGGAGGCAGTAAGCCCGAGCTTCTGGGCTATACTGATGCTGATATGGCCGGAGATCTGGACTCTAGAAAATCTACGTCCGGGTACCTGATGTTATTTGCAGGGGGAGCAGTTTCGTGGGCATCGAGACTGCAGAAGTGTGTGGCACTGTCAACGACAGAGGCTGAGTTCATTTCTGTAACTGAGGCAGGAAAGGAGTTGCTCTGGATGAAGAGGTTTGTCAGAGAACTTGGTTTCACTCAGGATCGTTATATGTTGCTGTGTGACAGCCAGAGTGCCATCCACTTGGGAAAGAACTCCATGTTCCATTCGAGGTCGAAACACATCGACACACGGTATCATTGGATATGTGATGTTGTGGAGAAGAAGGAGCTCGAGCTACTAAAGGTTCACACCGATGATAATGGGGCAGACATGCTGACCAAGGTAGTGACCCGAGGGAAGTTTGAGACATGTGTGAGAATCGCCGGGATGGCGGTTTCTCCCGACTCGATGTGAAGGGGGAGTTTGTTATGGTGTGGTTCCCATACGAGTCGGTAAAAACCACCGGGCATGCTTGTAGCTGCTCGTGATGTTACAAGTTTATGTTTGGAGGCTGGAGCGATGTTGGAGCTGCCTGGGCTCAGGGTTCGTCGAGCAGCGCTCCATAAACAAGCTGAAATGAGCACAATTCGGAGTTAGGTTGCACCTAACACCAAATTAGGTAGCACCTACCATCAAATTAGGTGTTAGGTAACACCTACCACCAGTTTTGGAGTTAGGTAGCATTTCTTTGGGGCCTATAAATGGAAGTCAATTCCAAGGCCAAAGACATTCATTCCAAGAGAGATTTGAGTGGAGGAAGATCAAGAGAAGATCTTGGAGAAGAGTATCGAAGATCGGATCGTCGGATTCTAAAGAAGAAGGGCTTTGTGTAGCCTTTCTCCTTTGCGGCATTCGGAACGGATTTTTCAATCCGTTGGGTAATGGTTTCTTGTTTTCTCGCTTATTTTTTCCTTGTCAATCCTTGTGTGCTTGTGGGAGAAGAGATTTATGCTTTTGCAGCAAGGTGAGATTTTTGTATTCCTTTGTGGAACTGGTACCTTGTGTAGGTGGTGGTGATCCGTTGTGAATCGGTGGTGGAAATTGTGCCTTGTGTATGTGGCGGTGGTGAAAGCCCTGTAATTTGTTGTGCGTGATTTTTTCACGCCTTATAGTGGAGGCTTTCAAGGGTGGACGCTGATAGTCCCGTGGTTTTCACCCTATTGGGTTTCCACGTTAAAAATTGTTGTGTCACTTTATTATTGCTGTGCTTGTATTTGTCTTGCTTGTAAATCCACTACAGGTGCCCTGGTCGGGATCGTGCTATTTTTCACAACAGTTACGGTGGCTCCTGCCACTCGGATTTCTCACATGTTGTTTGCAGATGATACTCTCATTTTTGTGGTGTACGCAGGGTGGAGGCTCAGGCTATCTCTAACATGTTGGGTGTTTTTGCGGCCGTGTCGATGTTGGTGATAAATTTTAGCAAATCATTTGTTGTGTTTGGGACCTCGACCCAGGAGTAGGTTGCAGTAGATATTGTGGCTATTTTGGGGATCAGCAGGAGTGTCCAACATGAGATGTATTTTGGGGTTCCGGCTTTTGTCGGGCGCCGCAGCTATGTTGTGTTCGAATATATCAAAGATCATACATAGAAATGAATTCAGGGTTGGAAAGTGAAGATGTTGTCTCGGGCAAGCAGAGAGATCCTCATTGAGGTTGTGCTTACATCCATCCCTAGATATGTAATGAGCTGCTTCAGGCTGCCCCACTTTTTAGTGTATGAGATTAACTTGTTTCTAGCGGGATTCTGGTGGAGGGGTGGGGATGATCGTCGGTACTTGCATTGAAGATCTTGGAGTGCGTTATGTTTGACAAAATCATGTGGGGGATGGGATTTTTGTGCTTGTTTGCGTTCAATTTGGCGCTCCTGGCGAAGCAAGCCTAAAGATTCATTCATAAACAAGATTCGTTGGTCAGCTCTGTATACCGTGCCCGCTACTTCATGATGGGTGACTTTTTTGGCGCTAGTTTGAGGCCCCATCTTCTCTTTGTTGGGCTAGTATTTTTGCCTCTAGGGAGTTGTTGGTGGGTGGATCTCGACTTGCTGTGAGATCTGGGTCGGATATTCGAATCTAGACTAACAGGTGGTTACCACACCCTTCGACCTTTCGGGTATTGACGGTCAGGCCGGTTTCTCCCTACCCGGAGCGTGTTGCTAAACTTTTGTTGCTTGATGGGCAAGGTTGGGATCCTGCGTCGGTGAGAGGTCTCTTTTGCGCAGAGGATGCGACGTTGATTCTCTCCCTGCTGGTGGGGTGTGGTTCGACATTGGACAAGTGGATTTAGCATTACTCTCATACTGGGTTGCTTTCTGTTCGGAGTGTTTATCACTTGTTTCATCAGTCGGAGGGGCGTCGTCTTCTGGTGACTTGCCTGATTGAAAATTTATTTGGAGGGTAGTTGTTCCCCCTCGAGTAAGGAATTTTTATGGAGGTTTGATTGTGATATCCTTCCCACGGGGTAAATCTTTGGCTCCGCTATTTGATGACAATGTTGGCTTGTCATTTCTGTGGTCACCCTAATGAGGATGTGCGGCACACCCTCGTCTGCTGCCCGAGTGTGGTGCCTGCTTGGAGTTCTATTTGTATCCCGGGGGTTAATTCCTGGTTGTGTTGGATTCCCGAAGTTCTGGATTCGAGAGGCATTCAGGAGCTCTCACGAGACGCTTTTACGTTGTTTGCTACACTATGTTGGGCTCTCTTGTGGAGGAATAAAATGGTATGGGATGGGGTGACGCAACCTGCTATTGCCACAATGATCTTTGTTAGGTTTGTATCCTCTGCTTTTTCTGAGACTTGGCGGGTGGGGGGTCCCCTGCGACTGTCTAGGCATTCTATTTGGGTTCCCCCTGTGGCTGGTGGGGTGCAAATAAATTTTGATGGTGCAGTGCATCGGGATCCTGACAGGGTGGGGATGGGAGTTGTTGCGTGTTATTCTGGTGGTGCATTATTTGATTGGCGGACGTGTTGTGTTCCTCATGTTGATTGTGAGGCGGTGGCGGTGGCGGAGGCGTTGACGGCTCATCTGGTTGTCGATCTGGCAATGATGTGTGGTTAGAATATGATCATTTTTTATGATGATTGTGCTCATCTTATTAGTACTCTTCAAGGGAGAGTTGTGCTCTCGTCAGTGGATTGGCCTATTGTGTCAGACATACTTGATTAGCTTTGGGGTCTGGCTTCTTTCTTGTTCTTGTTTGTGCGTCAGGACGCTAATCGGGTGACTCAAGTTGTCACTGCTATTTTCTTTGAAGAGCCTTCTTGTCTTCCCCCCATGAACTTGAGGTGTTGTCTTTGGATTTACATGAATGAAAAGCTTTTATATGTTTTGCTTCAAAAAAAAGAGCTTAAAATCAAATGATTCAAAATAATCTTAAAACTCACTATCACTTATTTAAGGCGATTGTTATCCGCACTACGAATATGACTATCTGCACTCATTTTTAGGGATTTTTTTGGAGGCTTTCAAAATACCTATCCGCACTCTTGTTTCTTCGCCCTTCCTTGTTCGCAAACAAGTTGCTTGTGCTATTTCGTCCTACACTCCCTCCCACAGCTTACCTCCGCTCGCTTCTGACAGACCACCGTACTTGCTGGTTTATATTGTTTCTGTTTTTCGTCGCCAATCCGTGTTGCCTGTAAGCAATATCCATTGTTTCGCACAACTATTTCGATTGTTGTGCATGTTTTTATAGTTTGTATGGTTGCCCATTCGGTTTCTTGAAACTAGAAAATGCATTTTATGAACAGACCCAATTTGCTAAATTCACCATTTTGTTTTACAAATATTTTTTTTGTTTCAACATCATAAAATGTCGTGCAATAAGCCTAACTCAGCAGCACAGTTTCTTAATCATAGTAAAAGAAATCAACATACATAAGAGACAGTGCATGAAATTGATCCTAGATCAATTCTAAAACTCTGTGCATGATACCGATTACGAGGAATGCGTGGAACTTTAAAGGATTCTAATGAGATGAATTTTGAATCTAGTTCATATTTAACTTTTAATTTGAAGTCACCCTAAAAACTGCATATTTTAGTTACTTTGATTTAATATTTTACACTGTTTAAAGATTATAAGTCATAATTGATTGCTCTTTAATTTGTTATTTTTTTTGTTTGCGGATATAATTTTTTGAAACATTGTAGTGCGTATATTAATTGTTTGCGGATATCCAATATTGTAGTGCGGATATCAATCGCCTTATTTAAAGTACATGGGAGTGGCATACAGCTTGTTACATAAATGCCTCAAAACTATGTAAGTTGATGGGAGTGTGTGCGGATGGCCCTGAAAGCCGGTATTTGTGTCACATCACTTTCAAAAAATGCGGCTGAAATTTATGTTAGGATTGTTGGGGCACAACGTCTTCTTATGTTGCAGCAAAAACCAAGCAAGAACATCAACATAAAGTGCAGCAAATGCACTGCACCGTAAAGTGCAGGCGATCTGACGGCTGCGAGTACATCTTAGTTTGCACAGAGATGCGTGCACTTCTTAACTTGCTTTTACATGTGTGCGCTGAGATGTGCATGCATCTCCGAGTGCTCGCATCCATCAGATTGGTAAAGTGCAGTGGCTCGCATCCGTCAGATCGCGCTACATTTTACCCTCTCAGGATCCATCAACATGGGGATGGCTGAATTGACAAGGAGAATTCATTTTATGCATAGAAAATGGCTTCTAAATTGGCCTATAGGAAAATTCTTGTCTTTGATTTTGGTGGTATTGTTCTAAAGACTACTACACATGCAAACAAATTTTCTTTATGGGTACGTTTGTGTGGATGAAATTAAGATCTTCGAATTTAAATTCAATGTGTAATTTCAAATTTGTTGTTTGTTTGCATGCTTAAATGTTGAAATTGAAATTAACGAAATTCATTTTGAACAAAAGCCATTTTTTCTAATCTATATAAGAATTAGATAATTCCGGCTGTGGCGCATTTTCACCCGGGTGTGCGTTTTTTCACATGGACGTGTGTTTTCTCCCGCGCGCACGTTTTTTCACCCAGACACGCTTTTTTCGCCCGGGTACGCATTTTTTCCCTAGACGCACATTTTTTGCTCGGCCACACGTTTTTTCACCCAGACATGCTTTTTCTCAGGCTTGCACACTTTTCACCCCGGCGAACACTTTTCACTGGGCCGCGCATTTTTTCACTATGGCGCACGCTTTTCCTCCCAGGAACGTGCATTTCGCCTCGACCCGAGCTTTCATCTGAGCGCTCATTTTTTCGTTGAGGCGCATACTTTTTTGCCCAGGTACGCGCTTTGTGTCTGCGCGTGCATTTTTTCTCTAAGGCGTGCATTTTTTTTTCTCTGGGTAGCACGTTTTTTGACTTTGTCATGTGTTTTTCACTCGCGGGTGTTTTTCTTGTTCGGGCGCGCATATTGCGCCCAAATCGCATTTTTCCATAGGGCGCACATTATTTCGCTCGGGAGTGCAATTTTTCTTGGGAACCTATTTTTCTTGGGGGTGCATTTTTCATCGTGGTGCAAATTTTTTGCCCGGCCACACGATTTTTTCTAGGACACTTGTTTTTTCGCCTGAACGCTCGTTTTTCGCTCAGGCTTTTGTTTTGCCCTTGGGCACATTTTTTCTCCATAGTACTTGCTTTTTTGCCCGAGAGCGCTTTTTTTCACCTGAGCACACGTTTTTGTCAGGGAGAGCGTTTTTTGATCGGGCAAGCAATTTTTTCAACAGGACGCATTTTCAACCATGTGCACATTTTTGCCAGGTCAAAAATATTAGGCCCATATTGAATGCATTATGTTCTAATTAATACCAATATATGTAAGAAAATATTAGGTTCTTCATATTTTATGTGAATGAATCTTAACTTTGTCACAATATGGTTTTTTATGGTAAATGATAGAAATAATAATTCTTAGATTGAAATGAATTTAGCAAATGAATAACAAAATTGATTAATTCTACGATATTCTTCAATTCTATTAATAGGGCGAACATTGTAATTGGAATTAGATCAATTTTAATTCTAATAAGAATTGAAATTGATATTAATTTCAATATTCAGTTTCAATTCCATCCAAACAAACTAGACCTAAAGGAATTTATGATCCATCTCCATGAAACACCTTCATTCAAAGACGCCATGAAACCTCATCATTCAAAGACACCATGAGGATGGTTGTTGAGAGTATATTTCAACCAGAAGAGTGTGCTTCAGAAATAGGTGCAATTCTTACCAAAGGAAGAGGGCATTACTCCTCTTCAAGGCATGGGCTTCAACATGAAGGAAGTTAGTGAAGGGAGTCAAGATGAAAACTCTCTTTACGGAGGTCTGCAGCCGACGTAGAAGAATATAATTAGGTTATGTAAGTATATGTAGGAAGGAGTGTCTTGCTGAGGTTTTGTCGTGTGACATTTAGGTCACAGGTTCAAGTCCTGGAAGCAGACTCTTGCAAAAAAGCATGATAAGGTTTGCCTATACATATTTCCCCCTTGTAGTGGGACCCTTCCCCTGACCCTCGTTGAGCGGGGATGCCTTTGTGCACCAGGCTACCCTTTTTCGTAAGTATAAGTAAGGGTTTGGGGCTTGTTTAAAACATTATATTAGTTGTATATAAGACGAGAGATATTTAGGTAGGGGTAACACACGGTGATCACTAAAGATCATTGTGCGGGATAGATAAAATACAGCTTTACGATCAGCGGTCCGACAGTGAAGATACAAATATGATACGGTTGTATTGAAATATGACCGTATTTTCGATCAATCACGTGTAAAAAGTGGTTTGTAAAATACAACGATGTGATAGCGTATCCCGCACAGTGATTTTTGGAGCGTTGCACCCAAGAACAATTTTTTCATAAAAGACACGGTAACATATTCCTTACACTACTGGGAAGAAACGTTTTGATCAACAGGGAGACTTGAAGATTATTGGGTGAGGTTAGGCTGCCCCTCTAATCTTGGTGACTTCTACTTTATTGCCTTTCCTAATATCTTGTTATTATATTGAGTATGTGATTAGTATATTGAAGTTTGGTGCAAGTGCAAGATTTTTTATGCTTATTGCAGGACCAGTGTAGTGATGACCATTATGATACGATATTGGATGGCATAATATGTAGTCCCTCGTATTTAAAAGTAAGCTCTAATCTAGGCTCTGATACCAAACTGACGCAGGACGGCCCTATATGAAAATGACGGTGTCGGCACACTAATGTAAACATACGTGAGTGTGTGTAACGGACACGAACAAATGCAATCAAAATGTGTCAGCAAATATAATTTCATAAGGTTGAAAGTAAACACAGTGTTCTCAATATATAATTTTCAAGTAAATAAGCAATTCATGTTCATTCTCACATGTGGTGCTTTCCACTCAAATGAAATATAGGATTTAAAAGAAAACAAAACAATAACACTAACGATTCTCAACACCCATACAAATATAACGTACTAATTCAATATTAAATAAAGAAATAGATAACGCGCTACAATAATACTCAGGGAATCTGTTAGATTATGACACCTCATCGCGCCCGGATCGTTAGGATCGCGTCATGTCACCAATCCATTGGAGTTATTCATTCCTAGTTTAGGATTGTCTCAATATAGAAATATCATTTAGAGGAGAATTTATTTTGGGGCTCCTCATTCCTAATCCGGGCAGATCTTTTTTTGGGCAATCCTATTCTTTTGGAAATTCTTGATGCCCGGTTATTTCCATTCCCAAATTAGGAATTATGTCCTAATTTGACGGTGATTTTGTTGCTATTTAATTGAGAATCGAGCCCTGACCGAAGACACACTTTGAGAGGAGAAAAAATCGTGAGATCCAATTCAGAAAGAGTTTATTCTCGGGTTGCTGGTGGAGTCCTCATTCCGGCGGTCTTCAGGTTCGGTGGCGGAAGTTTCGGGCTTCCCAGCGGCGGCAGCATCCTGTCGGCTCCAGGCGGAGCGACATCAGGTCGGGATTCACTCTCGGCAGCCGGCTACCAGCGGTGGTTCTGAGACGGCAGCAGCGACAGCAGGCGGCTGATCCAGTTGGAATCAGCCTCAGGAGTGCAGACGCGGCGGCGGCGGCAGAACTAGGATGAAGACAACATTTCAACCTTGCAGATCCGACAGTTTCTGGTTGTGATTTTTGACATATATATTTTGTATCACTGTAGCCTGTAACCTTCTGATTTATAGTGGATCCCTTCCGGCGCGCTCTCCCCGTGGAGTAGGAGTCCCAACTCCGAACCACGTAATATTGGTTGTCGTCTGTGTGCTTGAAATCTCGCTCCGTTATTTTATTTTGCGCGATTGTTTTTGCTCGATTAATTCTGTTGCGCTACCGCGGTACTCGATCTGATTGCATAACAATTGGTATCAGAGCCAGGTTCCGCAGGGGTGATCGTCTGGGCGTTCTGGTTCTAGATCTGGGTCAACGGTAGGTGACGACAAGGTCCACTCCCTACCTTCTCAAGATCTGATCCGAGAACATTTTTCTGATCACTCAGTTGCACTGTGAGCAAATCAATGGCGGCAAAATTCGAGATTTCCAAGTACGACGGCAAGATCGATTTCGGCTTATGGCAGAAGCAGATCAAGGCGGTTCTCGTTCAGCAAGGACTCCACAAAGCGCTACTCGGCAAGGATAAGTCCGGCGTGAAGAAAGACGAGGAATGGGAGGAACTGGATCTGAAGGCCATCAGCACAATCCAGTTGAGTCTCGTCGACGAGGTCATGTACAACGTGGTCGACGCTGACACCACCATAGACCTATGGAAGAAATTGGAGGAGCTGTATATGTCGAAATCTCTCACAAATAAGCTCTATGTGAAGAGACAGTTATACAGCTTAAGAATGTCCGAGAGCAACAAGCTGCTAGAACACATGAATGCGTTCAACAAGTTGATCTCCCAGCTGCGGAGCATGGACGTAAAAGTCGAAGAGGAAGACCAGGCGCTTCTACTACTGTCTTCTCTACCGAAGTCCTATGACCATCTGGTCACCACGATCCTCTCCTGAAAGGATACGCTCAAAATGGAGGAGGTGATGACGACGCTGCTATCGAACGAAACGCGGAGCAACCTGGCCCCAGCACTAGCGAAGGTTTGTTCGTGAAGAACAAAGAACCGGTCAGAGGGAGATCGAGAAATAGAAGGAAGAAATTCAATCGGGCTAAGTCTAAGTCTCGGGACAAGAAGAACTAGTGTCACTACTGCAAGGAAGAAGGGCACTGGAAAAATAACTGTCCGAAGAAAAAGGCGAAAGAAAAGAATCAGGAACAACAGCAGGCTGCTGTGGCGTCTGACCCCGAGAGAGATGCTGATGTACTCCATGTACACTCCACCCTGGATACCACCGACACGTGGATCATGGATACGGGATGCTCGTATCACATGTGCACGAACATAGAATGGTTCACTAGCTTCAGGCAATGTGACGACGGTCGCGTTCTGATGGGAAATGACTCGGAGTGCAAGACGCTCAGGATCGGCAGTATCATAATTAAGATGTTCGACGAAACAATCAGGACCCTTACTGATGTAAGATACGTGCCCGATCTGAGGAAGAGTCTAATTTCCCTAGTCACTCTAGAGGCGGCTGGGTGCTCATACACCGGCGAGGGAGGATATCTGAAGGTCAAGAAAGGCGCTCTGGTGGTCATGAAAGGAGGGCGCTCGGGTACTCTCTACAAGCTGATCGGCACTACCATCGCCGGCGATGCGGCGGTTTCTGAGACGACAGATGAGGATTCCTCTCTGCTGTGGCATGCCATACTTGGCCACATGAGCGAGAGAGGACTGCTGGAGCTTCACAAGAAGGGCCTACTTAAAGGAGTCAAGACATGCAAGTTAGACTTCTGCGAGACCTGCGTTCTCGGGAAGCAACACAGAGTGAAGTTCGTGACATCTACGCAGCGGAGCAAGCAGGCACTGGAATATATACACTCAGATGTTTGGGGGCCTGCCCCAGAGCCGTCTCTTGGTGGGGCCAGATACTTTGTGACTTTCATCGACGATTTTTCGAGAAAAGTCTGGATCCACTTTCTGAAGCACAAGTCCGAAGTATTCGAGAAATTCAAAGTCTGGAAGACAACAATGGAAAAGCAGACCGGGAAAAGAGTCAAATATCTGAGATCTGATAACGGTGGCGAGTACACCTCAGCGGAGTTCCAGGAATACTGCATTCAGGAGGGCATCACTCGATACCTTACTATTCATGGTACACCGCATCAAAATGACGTGGCAGAAAGGATGAACCGAACGTTGCTAGAGAGAGCTCGGTGCATGCGGTTATTTGCAGACCTACCAAGGTCCTTCTGGGCCGAGGCCATTAATACGACATGCTATCTAGTGAATCGATCCCCATCGATGTCACTGAATCTGAAATCGCCACAGGAAGTTTGGTTAGGCAGGCCGGTTGACTACTCTGACATCCACATCTTTGGTTGTCCTGTGTACACCCTTGTACAGGACTCTGAGAAGACGAAGCTGGATGCTAAGTCCAAACGGTGCATCTATCTGGGACGAAAGACCGACACGAAGGGGTTCAAACTGTGGAACCCGGACACAAAGAAGGTGGAGGTCAGGCGCGATGTGATCTTCGATGAGGCCTCTATGCTCAAGAAATCAGAGGCTTAGTCTAAAGAGGTGGAGGAGACTCCAATCACACCCCTAGAGGTGGAGCTGGAAGGGAGCGACCAAGCTGACGACCACGGTGATTCCTCTGACCCAAAAAATGCTGATGCTGTGCAACCTACGGAAGCAGAGTCATACTCTATTGCTAGAGAAAGGGCAAGGAGAGAGGTCAGACGGCCTCTCAGGCTACAGGACACGGTAGCGTACGCTTTCCAGGTGATCTCCACAGATCCTGGATCTTATATAGAAGTTGTAGAGAGTAGAGAGAGTTCTCAGTGGAAAGCAGCTATGGAAGAAAAGATGAAGTCCCTTCGTAAAAACCAGACTTGGGACTTGGTTCGTCTGCCGAAAGGGGTGAAGGCAATCAGTTCCAAATGGATATTCAGGAAGAAGGAATCTACATCCGGCAAAGACCAGTGAAGATACAAGGCCAGATTCGTTGTCAAGGGGTTCGCGCAGAAGAAGGGTGTCGATTTTGATGAAATATTCTCACCAGTGGTAAAACACTGCTCCATACGGGTGCTTCTTGCGATGGTGGCAATGAACGACATGGAGCTAGAGCAGATGGATGTGAAAATGACGTTTCTTCGCGGCAACTTGGAAGAGGAGATCTACATCTTGCAGCCTGAAGGGTTTGTACAACCCGGTGACGAGAAGAAGGTGTGTAAACAAAGAAGGTCCCTCTACGGTCTGAAGCAGGCTCCAAGAATGTGGAAAAAGAGATTTGATACGTTCATGGTTTCAGAAGGATTCAGCGGGAGCCAGTACGACAGTTGTGTCTACTACAAGTTTCTGGCAAACAACGACGTTCTGATTCTGATGCTATACGTCGACGACATGCTGATTGCGTGCAAGTCAGCTCAGGAGATCCAGTCTTTGAAGCAGAAACTTCAAGCTGAATTTGAAATGAAGGATCTGGGTCAAGCACAGAAGATTCTTGGCATGGAAATCAAGCGAGATAGGAAGCGAGGCATACTTTGGCTTTCTCAGACATGGTACATTCAGAAGGTTCTGGATAAGTTCAATATGACTGAATCTCAGCCCGTTTCAACCCCTCTCGGGCAACAGTTTAGATTATCGTCACAGCAGTGTCCAAACACAGAGGGAGAACGACAAAAGATGCTCGGGGTGTCGTACGCTAGTGCGGTTGGATGCTTGATGCACGCCATGATCTGTACAAGACCAGATATCGCTCAGGCTGTGAGCGTAGTCAGCAGATATATGGGGAATCCGGGGCGACAACACTGGGAAGCAGTCAAGTGGATTCTAAGATATCTGAACGGAACAAAAAACGTCGGTTTGCTGTTTAAGAAGAGTGGAGTTTCTAGAGTCCTAGAGGGCTACATTGATTCCGACTATACGGGCGACCTCGACCGAAGAAGATCTACCTCCGGGTACATCTTCCTTTGTGGTGAGGGCCCCATCAGTTGAAAAGCCACTCTACAGGACATTGTGGCTTTATCTACGACAGAGGCTGAATACATTGCTGCAGTGAAGCCGCGAAGGAAGCTATCTGGCTCAAAGGTCTCGCCAAAGAACTCAGAATTTCTCAGGAAGCGGTGAAGCTGCACTGTGACAGTCAGAGTGCGATTTGTCTGGCCAAAGACCCGGTCTACCATGCCAGGACAAAACACATTGATGTGCGGTACCATAAGTTGTAAGAGTTTGTTGCTGGCGGAGATATTCAGTTACTAAAGGTGCACACTGAGGATAACATTGCAGACATGTTGACCAAGCCGTTGACCGGAGTCAAGTTGAAGCACTGCCTTGACTTGGCTCATATCTGTGCGTGCTGATCGTGGTAACCCCAGGGAGAGGGGGTAGTTCGCCGAAGGGAGGATTCAGTTGCAGGTGGAGTCTGTCGCGTGAGGCGTCAAGGTGGAGATTGTTAGATTATGACACCTCATCGCGCCCGGATCGTTAGGATCGCGCCATGTCACCAATTCATGGGAGTTATTCATTCCTAGTTTAGGATTGTCTCAATATAGAAATATCATTTAGAGGAGAATTTATTTTGGGGCTCCTCATTCCTAATCCGGGCAGATCTTTTTTTGGGCAATCCTATTCTTTTGGAAATTCTTGATGGCCGGTTATTTCCATTCCCAAATTAGGAATTATGTCCTAATTTGACGGTGGTTTTGTTGCTATTTAATTGGGGATCCAGCCCTGACCGAAGACACACTTTGAGAGGAGAAAAAATCGTGAGATCCAATTCAGAATGAGTTTATTCTCAGATTGCTGGTGGAGTCCTCATTCCGGCGGTCTTCAGGTTCGGTGGCGGCAGTTTAGGGCTTCCCAGCGGCGGCAGTATCCTGTCGGCTCCAGGCGGAGCGACATCAGGCCGGGATTCACTCTCGGCAGTCGGCTACCAGCGGTGGTTCTGAGACGGCAGCAGCGACAGCAGGCGGTTGATCCAGTTGGAATCAGCCTCAGGAGTGCAGACGCGGCGGCGGCGGCAGAACTAGGATGAAGACATTTCAACCTTGCAGATCCGGCAGTTCCTGGTTGTGATTTTTGATATATATATTTTGTATCACTTTAACATGTAACCTTCTGATTTATAGTGGATCCCTTCCGGCGCGCTCTCCCCGTGGAGTAGGAGCCCCAACTCCGAACCACGTAATATTGGTTGTCGTCTGTGTGCTTGAAATCTCGCTCCGTTATTTTATTTTACGCGATTGTTTTTGCTCGATTAATTCAGTTGCGCTACTGCGGTACTCGATCCGATTGCATAACAGGAATCTAATGGTGGGCAAGTGATGTTGGATGGCTGCTCTGTGGGGTAAACTTGACTGCTGGTACGGAGACTTGCAGTGAGGATGGATGTTGGAAAGAGGCCCGAAAATGTGGCTTCCTTGTAGGAGGCAAGAGTCAACTGTTAACATTAACAGGGGAACAATAGCTTCGGAGGAGTGCTCGATAAGGCTTAGTATGCAGTTTGCCGTAATGAACATGAGAATGGAGGCAGAGGTTGGGTCGAGGGGAGACAGTGAGCGAGAGGCTGGTGGTGAAAAGGTTTGGTGGCATTAGAAAAGGAGGGGCGAATATGTACCGCTGGGCTCTGGTGAACCACTTTCCGGCACAGAACATTCGCCGACAGTAAGGCGAAAGGTGGGGGGGGAGAATGAAGGAGAGGGCTTTAGCGAACCACGACGTCATTGTCGATCATGGCCTCATGGGAAGAGAGGGAGTTAACGACGACTTCCCTCAGTTAGGGAGAGGAAGTTGCGTGGAGGAGCAGGGGTGGCTAGCGGCTTAGTGGCGTTGTGCGAAGAGGAACAAGCTGTTGGGATTTCCGGTCGGGGAAGAGCAATCCCCAGGAACAACTAAATACAGAGTCACAAGAAAATACGTACTTTGCACAATTTTATTAGCACAATAAAATTAGTAAGTACTCAAAATTAAGAATACAAATCTGAAATTATACTGTAGAAGAACTCGGATTACGAAAATTCACAGGAGTAATATAAACTTGATTGCAATCCGTAAAACGGACGCACAAGATTCATACCAGAACGAACATTTGTTGTCATCAGACAACCAACCACTGCCACCACCTCCACCGAGAAGAGATCCAAGTGAGACTTGACCTTGTCGCGAATGTGCAGCCCGCCAACGCCACCACTTGTGCACTACAACCACCGCCTACGAACATGCAATCATCGAGCACCGCCCACCTTGCCGCAGCTCGTGAATCTGATGTCTTGCAGCTACTCGCAAGCTTTTGCTCTATGTTGTCGATGCAACGCGCAATCGGATGTCGACGCCAACCGTCTCCTTCAGTCGTGCACTGCCTCTCTCCTCCTCGTGGCTTTACCTCTCTTTGGTTTGGCTTGTGGTGTATTATTCATAGCTTGTCATCCTCCCCTTTAATATAGTCATTTCACATGTCTTAGCCTCTTCCTAAGAAGCTTCCTCGCATGTGCCCATTCAAAACACATGGGCGGCTTAGAGAAAAGTCCACATTGGCGGACGGTAGGTGAAGATGGTGAAACATGTGGCTTTGAAAGTTCAAAACTAACCTAACAATCACCACTTTGATTTGAATTTCAAATATCACATTCTGCACAAAGAAACATCTGCACAAAACAATGTCTGCATAAAACACCAATCTGAATGAAACACCAGCTCATGCATGAGGCGTCAGCCGACTTGCCACAAGTCGAACTTCATCTCTGCTCGGGTTCACCTGTGGGATGTCGACACACCCAGATCGCAAAAATCGACTCGCCGAACCTGAGTCACAGACGAAGGGCGATCTAGTGCACCACCTCGACCATCCACCATGTCACCCGCAAAAATCATGGGCATAACACCTCACACTGTGGTCCCCATCAGTCGGTACAGACTACCAAACTGCACAAACTTCATGAGCACGATACACCTGCGTGTCACCGTCATAACTCCTTTTCTTACCGCAAAACTGCAGCCACCAGAGTCCAAACTGCCCAACGATATCAGATTCTTACGCAGCTTGGGCACCAAATGTACCTTCTCAAGTCCGTGCACCACGCCATCATGCATTTGTATGTCCACTGTCCCTGTACCTGTAACCTCACAACCTGAGTCGTCACCCATATAGACCAACCCAGTCATCACCTCCAGAGAACTAAACATCGACGCATCTGAGCATATGTGTTGCGATGCACCATAATCTAATATCCATCTGCTGTAAGAGTCGTTATGACTCTCAGTGATGGTATAAAGACCATCACTTTTCACTTCTAGATCTAGCATCACCACACCCGCATCCTGGACGTCTCCAGAACTTTGCACACGTTGTGGGCAATTTCTCCTGATGTGACCGCTTTGTCTACAGTCGTAACAAACAACTCCCTTCTTTGATACCGCAGAGCACGTGCACCCCTCGATCCCCTGTCGAATGCTCTCCCCCGTTCATCTACCG
Source organism: Platanthera guangdongensis (assembly GCA_039583875.1). Taxonomy (NCBI): domain Eukaryota; kingdom Viridiplantae; phylum Streptophyta; class Magnoliopsida; order Asparagales; family Orchidaceae; genus Platanthera; species Platanthera guangdongensis. The sequence goes on along the minus strand of CM077159.1, from coordinate 152,034,598 downwards.
CCAAAAAATGCTCACCCCCGGGATTGGGTGACCTCCTTCAGCATCTAACTGGACAGTAACGTCGATGTGACCTCCTTCAGCCCCATTGTATACTTCCCATACAGAAGCGCGGTCACCACATGTTTAAAGGACGTCAAGAGCGAGGTAAGATGTAATAGAGCATTATCTTCTTCCTCCACCTTCGCACCAACCACATGCAATTGATTTAGAAGGCAATTGAACGCATTAAGGTGCTCTTGTAGGTTGTCACCCTCCAGTATCTTCAGCCCATACAATCATTGTTTTAATAACAAACTTGTTGTCAACGACTTGGCCAGAGACAATCTCTCAAGCTTCTCCCAAAGTTTGATTACAGACTCCTCGACGCCAATGTTAAAGAACACCTTGTCGTCAATACACATCCTGATGGCACTAGTGGCACGCTCATCCAAGTCAATCCACTCTTCGTCCTTCACTTCAGCGGATAATTTTTCTCGTCCCCACAAAACATGCATCAGTCTTTGCTCAACTAGCATATCTTTGACACGAATTTGGCATCAGTGACCCACATCCATAACGCACGGTGATCACTAAAGATCACTGTGTGGGATAAAATACAGCTTTACGATCAGCGATCCAACAGTGAAGATACAAGTATGATACAGCTGTATTGAAATATGACCGTATTTTTGATCAATCACGTGTAAAAAGTGGTTTGTAAAATACAACGGTGTGAAAGCGTATCCTGCACAGTGTTTTTTGGAGCGTTGCACCCAAGAACATTTTTTTCATATAAGACACGGTAACATATTCCTTATACTACTGGGAAGAAACGTTTTGATCAACAGGGAGACTTGAAGATTATTGTGTGAGGTTAGGCTGCCCCTCTAATCTTGGTGACTTCTACTTTATTGCCTTTCCTAATATCTTGTTATTATATTGAGTATGTGATTAGTATATTGAAGTTTGGTGCAAGTGCAAGATTTTTTATGCTTATTGCAAGATCAGTATAGTGATGGCCATTATGATATGATATTGGATGGCATAATATGTAGTCCCTCGTATTTAAAAGTAAGCTCTAATCTAGGCTCTGATACCAAACTGACGTAGGACGGCTCTATATGAAAATGACGGTGTCAGCACACTAATGCAAACATACGTGAGTGTGTGTAACGGACACGAACAAATGCAATCAAAATGTGTCAGCAAAATATAATTTCATAAGGTTGAAAGTAAATAAAGTGTTCTCAATCATTTTCAAGTAAATAAGCAATTCACGTTCATTCTCACATGTGGTGCTTTCCACTCAAATGCAATATAGGATTTAAAAGAAAACAAAACAATAACACTAACGATTCTCAACACCCATACAAATATAACGTACTAATTCAATATTAAATAAAGAAATAGATAACACGCTACAATAATACTCACAAGCAAAGAGAATCTAATGGTGGGCAAGTGATGTTGGATGACTGCTCTGTGGGGTAAACTTGACTGCTGATACTGAGACTTGCAATGAGGATGGATGTTGGAAAGTGGCACGAAAATGTGGCTTTCTTGTAGGAGGCAAGAGTCGACTGTTAACAGGGGAACAATAGCTTCGGAGGAGTGCTCGACAAGGCTTAGTATGTAGTTTGCCGTAATGAACATGAGAATGGAGGCAGAGGTTGGGTCGAGGGGAGACAGTGAGCGAGAGGCTGGTGGTGAAAAGGTTTGGTGGCATCAGAAAAGGAGGGGCGAATATGTACCGCTGGTCTCTGGTGAACCACTTTCCGGCACAGAACATTCGCCGACAGTAAGGCAAAAGGTGGGGGGGGGGGAATGAAGGAGAGTGCTTCAACGAACCACGACGTCAACGTCGATCATGGCCTCATGGGAAGAGAGGGAGTTAACGACGACTTCGCTCAGTTAGGGCGTGAAGATGTGCGAATGTAAGGGGGGATGCGCTGCAAGTGGGCAAGGTGGAAGGATTGCGGTGGAGGGAAGTTGCGTGGAGGAGCAGGGGTGGCTAGCGGCTTAGTGGCGTTGTGCGAAGAGGAACAAGGTGTTGGGATTTCCGGTCACGGAAGAGCAATCCCCAGGAACAACTAAATACAGAGTCACAAGAAAATACGTATTTTGCACAATTTTGTTAGCACAATAAAATTAGTAAGTACTCAAAATTAAGAGATACAAATCCGAAATTATACTGTAGAAGAACTCAAATTACAAAAATTCGCAGGAGTAATATAAACTTGATTGCAATCCGAAAAACGGACGCACAAGATTTGTACCAGAACGAACCTTTGCTGTCATCAGACGACCAACCACAGCCACCGCCACCGCCGAGAAGAGATCCAAGTGAGACTTGACCTTGTCGCGAATGTGCAGCCCGCCAACTCCACCACTTGTGCACAACAACCACTGCCTACGAACATGCAACCATCGAGCACCGCCCACCTTGCCGCAGCTCGCGAATCTGATGTCTTGATGCTACTCGCAAGCTTTTGCTCTATGTTGTCGATGCAACCCGCAATCGGATGTTGACGTCCACCGTCTCCTTCAGTCATGCACTGTCGCTCTCCTCCGCGTGCCTTTACCTCTCTTTGGTTTGGCTTGGGGTGTATTATTCATAGCTTGTCAACCTCCCCTTTTATATAGTCATTTCACATGTCTTAGCTTCTTTCCAAGAAGCTTCCTCGCATGTGCCCATTCAAAACACATGGGCGGCTTAGAGAAAAGTCCACATTGGCGGACGATAGGTGAAGATGGTGAAACATGTGGCTTTGAAAGTTCAAAACTAACTTAACAATCACAACTTTGATTTGAATTTCAAATATCACATTATGCACAATTTTATTAACATAATAAAATTAGTAAGTGCTTAAAATTAAGAGATACAAATCCAAAATTATACTGCAGAAGAACTCGGACTACGAAAATCCGCAGCAGTAATATAAATTTGACTGCAATCAGTAAAACAGACACACAAGATTCATACCAGAACGAACTTTCGTCGTCGTCAGACGACCGGCCGCCGCCGCCGCCTCCACCGAGAAGAGATCCAAGTGAGACTTGACCTTGCCGCGAATGTGCAGCCCGCCAACGTCACCACTTATGTACAACCACCGCCTACGAGTATGCAACCATCGAGCACCGTGCACTTTGCCGCAACTCGCGAATCCGATTCTTTGCCGCTACCCTCATGCTTTCGCTTTATGTTGCTAATGCAGCCCAAAATCAGATATCGACGCCCAACCCTGCTTCCGGTCATGCACTGCTACCCTCCTCAAGTCTTTGCCTCTCTTTGGTTTGACTTATGGTGTGTTATTCATAGTTTGTCATTGTCCCCTTTTATAAAGTCACTTCACATGCCTTAGCCTCTTTCCAAGAAGCTTTCTCGGATGTGCTCATTCAAAACACATGGGCGGCTTGGAGAAAAGTCCGTATTGGCGGCCGGTAGGTGGTAATGGTGAGACATGTGACTTTGAAAGTTCAAAACCAACTTAACACAAGGGCGGTGAGCGGCTCTATGCGACTGGAGAATGATGATGTAACAAAGACGGAGAGTAAGTTCTTTGTGTGGTTACGAGCGCTTGAAGGAGATGCACAGTACGGTTTTCTCCAAGATCGTGGGATAGGCAAGGGAAATAGTGAACGAGAAAGGAAAATTAAGAAAATTGAAAATGAACCGGGACGCCTCACCCCGGGCTCGCAGCGTCGCACCGCAAATGATTGCCGGTCTAGAATCTCTCACAAAACAACAATGACTATAAACTGCAGCATCCGCCCCTATTTATAACAAGAGAGGCGGTTGGGCACCCGGCGTGAACAACTATGATCGTATATTACACCCGGTGTCCAAAAATACTAAATACACGCCCAATTAAAATAAAATAAAATACACAAAATGTAAAACGACGCTCCAAACGTGCTCGCAATCTCGGATTGCCAATCCGATCAATGCATCTCGGGCAAATAAGCAAAAACGAGTCTTGTCGAGTGGTGGCCCGATCTCCTCCATCGAACATGATCATGCGGCCGACCTCCATCACTGTGTCTATTTATGGGTGCCAATTTCTTCTCAGCAAGACATGGGTGGCATCTCGATGTAAAGCCGTCGTGCCGTTGTCTGGCATAGGTCCCACTGCACGCGATGGACCACTATCGGGATGTAACAGTTTGTGGCTAAAAATAGAAGTGTCTGGAGAGTAGTATTACATGATAAGAGAATGCCACGGAGACTTAAGTAAAAATGATGAAAGTTACACAAAATGATTAAGCTATTTTGGGAATAACAATGTGGAAACACTGGACAGAAACTAATGAGAAATAAGGATCCATAAAGCTGACCCAAAATAGTTAGATGCTATACAAAAAGGATTCATAAACACTGGCTCTTGACCGCAATTACACTAATATTCTGATTATCACAGAAAAATGTTTTTGATGCTATGCAAAAAGATATCTTTCTTGCAGCAGCACAACCATAAGAAGGAAAACTAACGAAAAGTTTCGTCATGGCATCATTTCTTTGAAATTACTTAATACAATTGGCAGTGGGGCTCTACGTGGAAGAATAGTTAGAATCCTTGAAGAAATCATGTGTTGCTAAATTCTGAAGTATACATATATACAAGGGTATATGTATATATAGAATAACATCTGGTATGATCAAATGCAAGGATATATACAGATTTGGACTTTTAAACATAGAAGAACATAGATAAGAGTTATAACAGGATTTTGGTGCAAGTTGTTAGAAATGTAACTGTCTGTTTGTATATATATCCAATGGACCAAAAGGTCTTACATATATAGGAGAGAACAAGGAGAGAGATCCATTTAGACAATGTGAGACTAAACTAAAGGAAGAAAAAAGAATAAATAAATACAATATTTTAACATAGAAGAACATAGATAAGAGTATAACAGGATTTTGGTGGGCAAGTAGTTGCCTAGCATCATGTAATCATATTGCATTGCGGGCATGAATAATGCCAACGAATTGAAGTGTGATCTCGAAATATCTGGCTTGAACATGTAGGCTTCGGTTCTTGGGTTCACAAAAACAATAAATTTCAAAGAGCGAACATGGGCGGACCCAAGCACAGACACACCCGGGCACATGCCCGGGTATGAAAGTCGTGGAAATTGCTTGGGTATTGCTCCAGCCCTCCTCGCGGACCTCAACCGGCAGTGGCTCCACGGAGGAACGAAGGGTTTTTCGGCGATCTGCCACTTAGGGTTTGTTGTGCAATTGGCACCGGCCCGCGAGTACGGAACTCGTCGCGGACAATAACAACGGAAGCAAATTTTTGAGCAAATAGTGGCGCCACCAAACAATCAATAGTACGAGATTCCAAAACACAGAAAAACACAAGAGATTTACGTGGTTCGAAGTTAAGCTCCTACATCCACGGGGAGAGAGCGCCTGATCCACTAATCAAAAAAAAAAAAAAATAATGTTCGATTACAACACAGGCAATCAACGATCCTCAACGGATCGATACTAACCTAGAATAGGAAATAAAGAACAACAACAAAAAAGAGGGAAGAAAACTCCCCTATGCCGGCCGCAAGAAATGGTCAATCGGAGCCGCCGCCCTAGACTCCTTCCTCTGACCCGGTTGCCGCCGCTGCAGCCCCCTTTCTCCCCTGACGCTGCTGGCGAGAGACCGCCGCAGCCTTGATGTCACCGGAGAAGAGGGAAAAAACCGCTGCCCGCCCCTTGCCGCCGCCGGATCTCCAAAATTGCCAGAGAAGAGAGCCGCCTCTGCCCGTGGTAGACCGCCGGATGCCTCAAAGATCGCCGGATCTAGAAACCCCAGATCGGGCCGATCGCAAGAAAGGGCCGATCTCCCGATCCTTGACGAAGTAGCCGAGAGGAGGAGAACAGGATGCCGAGCTCCTAATCTCCCGATGCCGCCGCTCCTCCTTCTTTCGCAAGAGGCCGCACCCGCGATCGGGCTGAAGAGATCGTTGGAAAGCTTCGCACGCCGCTCCTCCTTTTTGTCGCTCGATTTTTTTCTGATTCCAGATTGATTTCACTTGGTTTTCACTAATTAGGTTAGGAATGAATATATCCTCTATATATATATAAACATAAGACATAACTGAACCGGTCCAGCTTGGAGCATCAAAAACAACAATTTTCACCTTGATGCTCCACGAACACTAATACCGCCTATAACACACAGACCCTACTGGCGACTACAAGCCCCCTCTCCTGGGGCCGACACAATCATCATGAGCCGATATGAGCCAAGTCCAAGCAATGATTGAACTTGATTCCGGTCAGAGGCTGGTCAACATATCCGCTATGTTTTCCTCTATCGGGACTTTCAGCAACTGAATGTCCCCCTCCTCCGACAAAAATCCCTCGACTTGTGATAATGAACGTCAATGTGCTTGGTCCTTGCGTGGTAGACGGGTCTTTCGCAAGACAGATAGCACTCTGACTATCACAATGAAGCTTCACAACCTCCTGAGAAACCTGCAACTCTGCGGTGAGACCTTTAAGCCAAATGGCTTAATTCGCGGCCTCCACCGCAGCGATATACTCCGCCTCTGTAGTGGACAGAGCGACTATATCCCGCAAGGTAGCCTTCCAACTTATGAGACCTCCATCCAGAAGGAAAATATATCCAGTCGTGGATCTCCTTCTATCTAGGTCACCCGCGTAGTCGGAATCTACATAGCCCTCCAACACACCCGCAACATCACTCTTCCTGAAGAGTAATCCGACGTTGGGTGTCCCGTTCAGATATCGCAAAATCCATTTGACAGCTTCCCAATGCTGTCGCTCTGGATTTACCATATATCTGCTCACGACGCTCACTGCCTGAGCGATGTCTGGTCTAGTGCAGATCATCGCATACATCAGGCACCCTACCGCATTCGCATACGGTACACTCAGCATCTCCTGTCGTCCCTTCTCAGTGATAGGGCACTGAATGGACGATAACCAAAAATATTGTCCCAAGGGTGTTGAGACAGCCTTGGAGTCACTCATACTGAATTTCTCCAAAACCTTCTTAATATACCCAATTTGAGATAGCCAGAGCATGTCGCGCTCTCTGTCTCGACGAATCTCCATCCCAAGGATCTTCTGCGCATGTCCGAGATCTGTCATCTCGAATCCGAGCGCAGATTCTTGTTTAATAAGGAGATCTCCTGGGCTGATTTGCACGCGATTAACATGTCATCGATGTACAACATCAAATTAAGAATATCCCCATTCGCCAGGAATCTAAAATACACACAAGTGTCGTACTGACTCCTGGTGAACCCCAAATGAAGTCATGAAGACATCGAACCTCCGGTTCCACATCCTCGGTGATTGCCTTCAAACCGTAGAGAGATGAGAGATGCTCTAAGCGGCACACCTTCTTTTCATTGTCGGGTTTCACAAACCCCTCAGACTGCAATATATAGATCACCTCATCTAGAATCCCGTGAAGAAATGCAGTCTTCACGTCCAATTGCTCCAACTCCATATCGTGGAGTACCACTAAGGCGAGAAATAACCTAATGGAGCAATGCTTTACGACAGGCGAAAAAATTTCATCAAAATCTATGTCTTTCTTTTGCGCAAAGCCTTTCGCGACAAACCTGGCCTTGTATCTCCAGGGGTCCTTCCTGCAAGTAGACTCCTTCCAGAATACCCATTTGAGCTAATCGCCTTAACTCCTTTCGGGAGATACACCAGCTCCCAAGTTTAATTTTTGTGGAGAGACTCGATCTCTTCCTCCATGGCCGCCATCCACTGAGAGCTTTCCTTACTCTCGATGGCTTCCTTGTAGGGTCTGGGATCGTAGGAGATCATCTAGAAAGCGTATGCTACAGAATCCTATAGCCTGAGAGGCACTCTGACCTCTCGCCTAGCCCTTCCCCTAGCAATCGCATACGGCTCCTCCTGAGCGGGTTGTACAGTGTCTGATCCATCAGATTCGGATGATTCATCCTGATGATCGGTCCTGCTAGTACCCTCATGCTCCACTCTCTGATCTGCAGCTCTGCTACTACTCTCGAGTTCCACCTCCACTGGTGGACTCGGAGTCTTCTCCTTCGCTTGGGGATGAGACTTCTTCAATATAGAAGCCTCATCAAAACACCACATCGCGCCTCACCTCAGTCTTTTTGGTCTCGGGATTCCACAACTTGAATCCTTTAGTGCCGGTCTTTCGACCCAAGTAAATGCACTTCCTGGACTTAGCATCAAGCTTCGTCCGCTCTGTGTCCGACATCAGGGTGTATACAGGACATTCGAAGATATAGATGTCAGAATACGTGACTGGCGTACCTGACCATACTTCCTGTGTGCACTTTAAATCTAGTGACATCGATGAGGATAGATTCACTAGATACCGTGCAGTGCTCACCGCCTCAGCCCAGAAGGGCTTGGGCAGGTCTGCGTATAGACGCATGCACCTGGCCCTCTCTAGAAGCGTCCTATTCATCCTTTCGGCGACGCCGTTCTGCTGCGGCGTGTCAGGGATGGTGAAGTGCCTAGTGATGCAATCCTGATCACAATACCCCTGAAACTCTGACGATGTATATTCGCCACCGTTGTCGGATCTCAGATACTTCGCCCTCTTCCCCGTCTGGTTCTCCACCTGGGTTTTCCATATCTTGAGCTTTTCAAAACACTACGCATTTTTGTTTTGAGAAAGTAGATCCAAACCTTCCTGGAGTAATCGTCGATGAATGTCACGAAATAACTTGCGCATCCAAGTGACGGCACCGGGGCTGACCCCCCCCATACATCCGAGTGTATATACTCCAGGATGTCCTTATTGGTCGACTCGATGCATAAAACTTGACCTTGTGCTGCATTCCTAGAACGCAGAGGTCTCACAAAAGTCAAGTCTGCATGTTTTTGACTCCCTTCAGGAGTCATTTTCTCCTATGCAGCTCTACGAGAACCTCTTTCGCTCATGTGGCCGAGCCTAGCATGCCACCAGCGCAGAGGTATCCTCATCAGACATCGCGACAACGGCTGTATCACCAGCTATCGTGGTACCTATCAACCTAATAAAGCGTATCAGTACGCTCCCCCTTCATGACGACTAGTGCGCCTCTCTTAACCCTGATAAATCCTACCTCGCCGATATAGGAATACCGGTAGCTCTAAGGTACCTAAGGAGATCAAGCTCTTCCTTAGGTCAAGCACATACCTCACATGGTGAGTGCCTGAATCACTCCATCAAACATTCTGATCTGGATAGTCCCGATCCCCCATAGTCCTGCACTCGATTGTTTCCCATCAGGACCCGACCGTCATCGCCACTCCCTGAAAGTGGTAAACGACTCTCTACCGGGGCACATGTGGTATGAACACCCAGTATCCATGATCCACTCGTCCGTGATCTCATGACTCTGTGACACGTGCAGAACATCTGCATCGCTATCGTGCCCGGGTGCTATAGCGGCCTGCTGAGGCTCAGGTGCTTTGCCCTTGAGTTTCCTCTTAGGGCAGTTCACCTTTCAATGCCCCTCCTCCTTGCAGAAGTGGCATTTGTTGTTCTTGCCTCTGGACTTCGATCTAGGTCGAGAGTCCTTCTTGCCTCGCTCCTTCGATCTCCCTCGGGATGGGTCTCTGTTTCTTCAACTAGCAGACCCTCGCTCGCACCCTCGATCCGGAACCGCTCCTCTTCTCATTAAAAAGAAGCATCGCCACCATTCCTCCATTTTAAGGGTATCCTTCCCATACAAGATGGTGGTGATTAAATGATCGAACGGCCTCGGGAGTGAGGACAAGAGGAGAAGAGTCTGGTCTTCCTCCTCGACCTTCACATCCATACTCCGCAGTTGGGATACCAGCTTGTTGAACACATTCATATGGTCCAACAACTGCCGTTCTCTCGGACATCCTTAAGTTATACAATTGTTTCTTAAAACGTATAACTTATTCGTAAGCGATTTGGACATATAAATCTCTTCGAGTTTTCTACATAGATCCACTGTAGTCTACGCCTCGACTACATTGTAAATGACCTCGTCTGCCAAGAACAACTGTATGGTGCTGATGGATTTGAGATCCAGCTCATCCCACTCGTCATCATCCTTCACCTTGCCCTTCTCCTTTCCAAAGAGCGCCTTGTGAAGTCCCTGCTGCACGAGTACGACCTTTATGCGCTTTGCCAAAGGCCGAAATCAATCTTGTCATCGTATTTTGGAACCTTGAATTTGGCCGCCATGAATTTGCTCACTGGTCCGAAGAACGAACCTGACTTTGATATCAATTGTTGTGCAATTGGCACCGGCCCGCGAGTATGAACTCGTCGCGGACAATAGCAACGGAAGCAAATTTTGAGCAAATAGTGGCGCGCACCAAACAATCAATAGTACGAGATTCCAAAACACAGAAACACAAGAGATTTACGTGGTTCGGAGTTAAAGCTCCTACATCCATGGGTAGAGCGCGCCGGATCCACTAATCAAAAAAATAATGTTCGATTACAACACAGTCACTCAACGATCCTCAACGGATCGAGACTAACCTAGAATAGAAAATAAAGAACAACAAAAAAAAGAGGAAGAAGAAGAAAACTCGCATATGCCCGGCCGCAAGAAATGGACAATCGGAGGAGCCGCCGCCGTAGACTCCTTCCTCTGATCGTTGTAGCCGTTGTAAGCCCCCTTTTCTCCCCTAGACGCTGCTGGCGAGAGACCGCCGCAGCCTCGATGTCGTCGGAGAAGAGGGAAAAACCGTTGCCAGCCCTTGCCGCCGCCGGATTCTCCAAGATCGCCGGAGAAGAGAGCCGCCTCTACCCGTGGTAGACCGTCGGATGCCTCAAATATCGTCGGATCTAGAAACCCTAGATTGGGCCGATCGCAAGAAAGGGCTGATCTCCCGATCCTTGACGAAGTCGCCGTGGAGAACCGAATGCCGAGCTCCTG